>JARBWK010000007.1:34935233-34985735 GCA_030556195.1 Anolis apletophallus
CATCGTTTTATTTGTTTTTAAATTTTGATTGGGTCTAGTGGTAGATCATTTCTATAGTTTCTTATTTTTTACAAATAAATAAGCCCCCCGTCAAACCCAGACACAATGCTTATCCAAAGAAAGCCAGTCATACTAAAGTCTCATCGAGATCAACAGTGCACAGTGGCTATGATAAATCTATGTCCTATTTATTTCAATAAGATTTTAATGTGACTTTTAAAGATTTGGATCATTAGTCAGACAATACTCTACAAGAGAAATGAGAGGACGGAGATAACCTACTCATTTTAAAGACCATAAAAAATAAGAGTTAATCCAACAATGTACATGGCCCTATAAATTGGTTAAAATTGTAATCCTCATACTCTGAAACAATAAATAATAAAAAAATGGGGTGTCAATACTTAACACTCCAACAATTGTAAAGTGTGTGGCCAGATGAGGACTTTCTCGTGACCAGAAAAATACACTAAGGGAATGCAATAAAATAAGACCTATTCAAATTATATATATCAACTTTGTCATATACTTATATAAAAAGCGCAAAGCATAACAGTTTCTCATTGGCCCTAGTATTGCAGCCTAATGCTGCAAAAACACATTCAGCCAATGAATGCTGTTGGCTGGGGTAAGAGGGATGATCTATGAATTACTTTGTGCAGTAGTTAAAAAGTTGAGTGTTGTACAGCAGCTTCTGATCTATTCATTGTATTGTCTATGTATACATCAGGAAATGTATGTCTGCATAATTAACTTCAGTGCACGCAACAGCTCACAAATGGGTTTTAGTCAAGTAAAATAAGTTTCTGTGTTCCTTCAGATGATGTGGATATGCAATTCCTAGCAGCCCTATGTTAAAGAATGCAAAGAGATGCAGTCTAGTGAGATCTGGAGATCTTGGTCTAGATCAGGGGCCAGGAACCTTTTTGACTCAGAGAGCCATAAAAGCAAAATATTTGGAAATATATTTCAGTGAGAGCCATATAATATACATAATATATTTTAAGACTGAATTCAACTATATGTGAGTATATACATACATACTATGAGAAAAGGATTCCCCCGGCAGAATGACGGGACACTTCAGACCTGGCTCTGCAAAAGGCATGCTCAGGACTCTGGGAAGGAAGAAAAGACGGAAGGAAGGGGAAAAGAAAGAAAGAAAGACAGAGAAAATAAAGAAGGGAGGGGGAGAGGAAGAAAGAAAAGAAGAACAAACTATGGAAAAGGAAGAAAAGAAAAGCAGGAGAAAGACAAAGAGGGGAAATGAAACAAGGAAATGGGAAGGGAGAAAAGGAAGCGTGGGGAAAAGAAAGGAAAGGGGGACAGGGGGAAAAGTAAAATAATGAAGGGATAAGAAGAAAAGTGAGGAAAAAGTAAAATAATGAAGGGATAAGAAGAAAAGAAAGAAGGGGAAAGGGGGAAGTGAAAACAAAGGAAAGAGAAGGAAAGGAAGACTTGGGGAAAAAAGAATAGAAGAGGAAAGAAGGGGGAGAGAGAGGGAGAATGGAGGAAAGAAGAAAGGGGAGAGAGGGAGGGGAAAGGAAGGAGAGAAGGAAAGAAAGGGGGAGAAAGGAAGGAAGGAAGAGGAATTAAGGAAGAGGGAGAATGGAGGAAATAAGGAAGGGGAGAGAGGGAGGGAAAAGAAGGAGAGAAGGAAAAGGAAAGGGTGAAGGGGAGGAAGGAAGGAAGGAAGGAAGGAAGGAAGAGGGAGAATGGAGGAAAGAAGGAGAGAAGGGGAAAGGAAGGAAGGAAAGGAAGGAAGGAAGGAAGAGGAAGGAAGGAAGAGGGAGAATGGTGGAAAGAAGGAAGGGGAGAGGGGGAGGGAAAAGGAAGGAGAGAAGGAAATAATGCAAGAGAAAGGAAGGAACAAAGTGGGAGGGAGGAAAAAGAATGAAAGAAAAAGAGAGGGCAAGAGAAAGGAAAAGGAAGGAAGGAAGGGGGAGGAGGGCGTGGGGCCAAGGCAGACCTTGGTGTCGATGTCAGCGAGGCAGTCCCTAAGGAATGTGTCGAAGAGGCCGTGGCTCTTGAACTGCCCGATGATGAGAGCAATGAGCTGTGCGTCCCCCAGGGGCACCGAGGCTGGGTCTGCAGCGCCAGGCCCGCCTCCTCCACCTCCCCCGAGGCCCGTGGCGGGGGATGAAGATGAGGATGCGCTGCTGCCGCCGGGCTCTACCATCTCCAGCAATGGGGGCACAGGGCGCCAAGAGCAGCAGGGATGAGGAAGAGGCAGCAATGGTGGTGCGGAAGTGGCAGTTGCAGCGTATTTTCATCACTCCTCCCCGCTGCATGCTGGGAAACCGAGGCCCGGGGTTCTCTGGAGAGCCAGATGCAATCATGAAAAGAGCCACATCTGGCTCCCGAGATATAGGTTCCCTACCCCTGGTCTAGATGTTAACAAGTGCTCTCTTATAGAACCAATGATGAGTGTTTTCTTGGAAAAGCATAACTGAAAAACTGTCCATTGCTGTAAATAATTTTATCTGATTTAACATATTTGAATAAAATGTTATTGTCAATTACTTTCAAAGCTTTTAGAGCTAGTTACTTTATTTGAATATGTTTTAATATAATGAAAATAGGATATACTTTCCTTATATTGACAGAGAGAGAGATTAAGAGAGAGCTCCTGAAAAAAAATTCTTTAGGACACATACCTAATCATAGGTACCTAAAATATATTATAGCATAGTGGAAACAATATACAATATTGTCAAAGGCTTTCATGGCCAGAATCACTGGATTGCTGTGAGTTTTCTGGACTGTATAGCCATGCTCCAGAAACATTCTCTACTGACGTTTCACCCACATCTATGGCAAACCTCAAAGGTTGTGGGGCCCAGAAAACTCACAGCAACCACACACACTCTCTCTCTATATGTGTGTGTGTGTGTGTGTGTGTGTGTGTGTGTGTGTGTGTGTGGGCTGTTTTAAACATTTTTGGATACTTCTGACCTTTTTAGCAATTTTGAGAGCAGCCTTTCCAAAAGGAATTCTGAAATCCGAATTCCAAATTTTGGAATTCCGAATTCCGAATTTTGGATGTCATTTCCGAATTTTCTTGCTGATTGCTCATTGGTTGATGGCTAACAGCTGACTCTCCCTTCTGCTGATTCTCCCCCCCCCCCCATTTTTGAAAACAGAGGCCACTTTTGAGGACTTCTAAAGATTTCCAAATTTCGGAAATACTTCCGAATCAATTTGGAAATTTATCAGAATTTTTTTGGAAGTCTAAATAATCAAAACGCTACCTATGACTTTTTTCGGAAGTCTAAATAATCGAAATGACTAGATCAGAAACGAGTTTTGAAACTTTTTAAATCAAAAAGCCCATATATGTGTGTGTGTGTGTGTGTGTGTGTGTGTGTGTCTGTGTGTTTGATGAGATATATCTCTATTACTCTCAGCTTCACTCAATTACTACATACACTGCTTATCAGTTCCATTTCAAGCTGAGAAATTTTTTTAATTCAGTACAATAGTTTCACCATTATGTTTCATTGAAGGATGGATGTGAGTTCATGGGCCCAGGCAACACTTCACATTTTGCCTTGACTTGTGACTGATTAAAAAGCAAAGAGATACTGTGAAAGAAAAAACAAGCTCAGCGGTGCATTTATTTGCTAGTCCCCCCCCCCCCCTGTGAGCATTGAGGTTTGCCAATATTCATCTTCTTAGAAGAATAACAAAATGATATTATCCTATACTTAGCCTGAATACCATATGTGAGTACTGCACAAGGAGCCTGGTAACTGAATACATTTGTGTGTGGTGATGGGCAAGATTTTCCAAATATACTATCTATCTATCTATCTATCTATCTATCTATCTATCTATCTATCACTGGAACATTTTCCAGAAATAATTATATTTCATGCTTACAGGAAGAAATCTTAGCCTGTCTATGGTCTAGATTTTCTATTCCATGTTTCTAAAAGTAAGATATAATAAGATTTATATCTTCTCCTCTTTCTTAGTCTTAGTTACACATTCTTTTTCTTTGCACCAGTTAGTCTGAATTTGTTATCCATTTTGCGGTCCTCTGTTCTCCATGTTTGAACAGTATATGCTAAGGGTCCTCGCGCCATGAGCTGTTATGATACTTCTAACAAATGCAAGTAAGTCCCCATATAAAATCCAGATGACTTACTTACTTACTAAGACGATCCCTTGTTGTCCAAGTAAGATTGTCCTCCAAGTTCAGTGTCCTAGCAGTGGGTACATAGGTGACTGTGGAGCCCTATACCTGACCTACATGTTCACCCGCAGTGAGGGCATCGGTTTCCAGGTGGAAGTCGGTCCCGGTTGGGGTTGGCTTGATGTGCTTTCCTCTTGGTGCATTTCTCTCTTTCGCCTTCCATTTGTGCCTCTTCAAATTCGACAGCACTGCTGGTCACAGCTGACCTCCAGCTAGAGCACTCAAGGGCCAGGGCTTCCCAGTTCTCATTGTATATGCCACAATTTTTAAGGATGGTTTCGAGCCCATCTTAAAATCTCTTTTCCTGTCTTCCAACATTCCGTTTTTCATTCTTGAGTTCAGAGTAGAATAACTGCTCTGGGAGATGGTGATCAGGAATTTGGAGATTCACTAAAAAATCTCTCCATACCGCTTCCATCCCCAGAACCCCACTCCTGAGACCCCACAACCCCCCTTCCTCATCCTCTGAAGCATCAGATTCTTCACAAATCACAACTTATGGAATTACATACAACTTTGTTTTCTCACACCACCTTCTAAGTTTCAGATCAGAAATTAAAACTAATACAATGTAGAATTTTGGCCTAATGATTTTCCAAAAATGATCACCCACAGAAAAAAAAACCCAAAGCAATTTCCATTATTCTCTCTCTCTCAGTTTTAAGGTTTTTAAAAATAATTTCTTTTGAATTTCTTAGAACTTTTCTTCTATGCACAAAATGGGCACAGATCCTTTGCCCTCCCATCCCCCGAATGAAGGAGACTTCAGACAATAACCACACAACAACAATTATTTGGGTCAAATTGGGCAAAATTTTATTTGCCTATTTAAATCCCTTCAACTAAACTGAAAGGGTGTCAGGAATCAAATTCAATCAGTTGGAATCAATCTCATTCAATTTGCAGGCGAAACACCAATATTGCCTGATAATCCACCAGACAACCTAATGGGGGAAATGATTAAGAGGTCCATTCTCCCACAGCGGAGAAGAGCCTCTTCTCATTCCAGGGCCATTAACTGAACTTCACCCAACAACCATAACTTTAGGGTGCATACATAACTAACTGGCCCTCACCCCTGACGGGGGTGCCTCGGTGTACACCGACTATGGCATTTCCCTCTCTAATTATCGCTTAGCCTATTTAACAAACCATCACCCCCAGTAGCCCCTAAGCAGCAGAAGAGGGTCAGCAAAAACCCGACCATGCTTAACCGCAGCATGGGAAGTAAAATTCTGTACCCCGCTCCGTAGGGCATCATCAACTACTACACTGGGCGGGAGTGGTGGGCAGGCAAATCAGGCACAGAATGGCCTAATGGGGGTTGGCCTCCTAGAGGCCACGCCCCCAGCCTGGAAGGTTCATCCAAACCTTCCTGTTTAACTCCACTCAGAGTCAGGGGACAAATGCCTCTCGCCCCAGCAAGCTGGGGCAAAAGGGTCTTGCCCTCCCATGCCCTGAATGAAGGAGACTTTAGACAATAACCATACAACAACAATTATTTGGGTCAAATTGGGCAAAATTTTATTTGCCTATTTAAATCCCTTCCACTAAACTGAAAGGGTGTCAGGAATCAAATTCAATCAGTTGGAATCAATCTCATTCAATTTGCGGGCGAAACACCAATATTGCCTGATAATCCACCAGATAACCTAATGAGGGAAATGATTAAGAGGTCCATTCTCCCACAGCGGAGAAAAGCCTCTTCTCATTCCAGGGCCATTAACTGAACTTCACCCAACAACCATAACTTTAGGGTGCATACATAACTAACTGGCCCTCACCCCTGACGGGGGTGCCTCGATGTACACCGACTATGGCATTTCCCTCTCTAATTACCGCCACAGACTGGAGGTAGATGTCCATCTTGCCTCCATCCCCACCGATCTTCTAACACCCTTTCTAGGCAATGACTAATATCCTCTAAAAACAACTGGTTGCCCTCCTCGGACAAGTGGACCCCATCATTTCGAAAAACAATTTGATTGGCCGGATGAATCTATGCCCTTTATAGGACCCGTTACCAGCGGTAACCACATTACGCATGGCCCGGTTAACCCTCTTGCGGGCCTTCTCCATCAACCTGGGGTCCCCACCCCCAGGCCACCACATCCGTGGTGTAATCTCCGACCACATCACATGTACCCCGGGCCATGCTCTCCAGATTTCGAAAATATCAGCCCTAGCTTGAAAAAACAGGGCCTTGCCTGTCAGCAAGCCCAAATCATTACCACCGAGGTGGATAATGATCACATCCGGGGGGAACACACCCCTTCCTTGAAATAACATGGGACACAGCCCATTCCAATGCAGACTGCGTCTGCCCATCCATTCCACATTAGCAACTGCACTTAAGCCCAGATGTTGGCCGAAGAAGGAATTGAGAGCATGCTGCTCGGCCCAGTAGATGTAGCTATGGCCGCAAATCAGAACTCTCCTCATCCGCTCCGACCTTTCTGGACCTGCAACAGAAAAAACAACGGGAACAACATCAAACGGGCTTACAGCTGAACATTGCGCACATAACCCCTGTAAGCCCCGGAACGCCACATCCCCAGGGACATAATAGTTCCTACATCATATCCCATTGCGGCTGCCGATGACGCGGCTCCAATTCTAAACGAATGGGTTCCAAATTGCTTGCCCTCTAAGCCTAGCAGCTTCAGGGCCTTTTTAGTAACCGCCCAAAATTGATATTTTGATAATGGCGTCCCATCCCGATGACAGAATAGGTAACCCGCAGCCGAACCCCGGAGTGCAAGATAGCGCATCATGGCCAACACCGGACACAGTTCCACATCACTGGCTTTACCAAGCCTGACCAGCGCACCCCTGGCAGTTTGATCAGTCTTTGACGACCTGACCTTTAATTCCAACATATCCAGGGCCAATTTAATGTCAGACACCAGGAGTGCTCGTTGTGAAGAGTCGGCTTTAGATGACGCCACCAACTCACTCACTCTAAACGCGCCAAAAAAGGCGGTCAAGGCAGCCGAGTGGAATAAGGCCTGCTCGTACTGGGAATCGCATACGGAGGCCCACCGTTGCCCAAGCCCTTTTAGAATGTCAGGTGTCAAAGGCTCCCTTGTGTCCTCAACCCTACCACTTTGACTGGACCATCCTGCCATTAGTTTATGTAGGCGGAAGTCGTTCGTCGGGTCGGACATGCCCTGCGCTTTGAACCAGTAGGCCAGCGCTGACAATTTAACACGAAAACTGTGCTACATGGTCATAGGGCACCGGGAAAGACTTAGGTAAACCGTATTACTCCCTGAACTCCACGAATTCCCTGACGGCCCTGAAGTAGCCTCTCCGCGAACTGGGAGCTAACGCCAGCGACATGCCGACCGCTACCTCGTCACTCCAGCCTGCCAAAGATGGTCTGGCATGCGTTTCGGGCATTCGTCTGCGGTGGGCGCTAGCTGCCTGAAGCGCTCCATCTGCATACGAGACAGAGCGTCGGCCAATGAGTTATCTAGCCCCGCAATGTGAAATGCTCGGAACAGAATGTTTAACTTTAAACAATGAAGCGTAAACAAACGCAAGGCACCCATAACCCTTACTGATCGTGAGGTAAGGTTATTGATGACCTGCACTGTGGGCATATTGTCACACCAGAAGTGAACGGAGGAGTTGGTAAACCTATCGGCCCAGATGTGAACCGCTACCAAAATTGGGAAAAATTCCAGGAATGTGAGGTCAGATGTGATGCCCAGCTTGTGCCAATTGTCGGGCCACATCTCAGCGCACCACTGACCATCAAAATAAACTCCAAACCCCAAAGAGCCTGAAGCATCTGACGCCACCTGCATAGCATTTTTAACAGCCGGGTCTGGCGCCAGAATGAAATGCCATTAAAATTTCTGATAAAACTTAACCAAATTTCCAAGTCCGCTTTTATGGCTTGGGTCACCCTAATGTGGTGATGTGGCGAGACTGTGCCGGAAATAGCATCGCACAGTCTGCGCAGGAAAGCCCTGCCTGGCACCACCACTTTACACGCGAAATTTAAATGACCAATCAATTCCTGAAATTCCCTCAGCGTGGCCTTATTTTTTAACAAAAATTGCTCTAACCTATTCGTCAGGTCTGCCACCTTGACATGCGGCAGCCTGGAATGCTGGTTAACCGTATCCAACTCAACTCCCAAAAACGTCAACACCGAACTCGGCCCTTCGGTCTTCTCATTGGCCAGTGGCACACCCAGATTTTCCGTCAGGCGCTGAAAGGCACCCAAAAGTGCCTCACACTCACCTGACCCAAAACTTCCCACAAAAAGGAAGTCGTCAAGGTAGTGGACCACCCCTTTAAGGCCCGAGTCGGTCCTAACAGCCCACTCCAGAAATGTACTAAACGTCTCGAAAGCGGCGCACGACACCGAGCAGCCCATAGGCAATGCTCGGTCAATATAAAAAGGCCTTTAAAGTGAAAACCAAGGAGGTCAAAATCCTCCGGATGGACCGGGAGCAGCCTAAAGGCAGATTTTATGTCACACTTGGCCAATTCAGCTCCCGATCCGTAACGTTTTACTAGCCGCACAGCCGCATCGAAGGACATGTAGTGCACCGTGCACAACTCATCCGGTATCGCATCATTCACCGAACTGCCCTGGGGGTAGGACAGATGATGAATGAGGCGATACTCACCAGGGGCCTTCTTTGGAACAATTCCCAACGGGGAAACTCTCAACTGGGGAATGGGAGGAGAAACAAATGGGCCTATAACCCTCCCTTCCTCTAACTCCTTATTAATTTTACGTTGTACCACGTCCTCCATACCCATTAAGGATTTAAGGTTAGGAGACAATCGTGGCACCCTGGGACCTTGGGCTGGGATGCGAAAACCGAAGGTAAAGCCGCAGCGCAAATACTCTGCAGCATCCCTCTTCGGATAGGCCGTCAGCCACTGTCCCAGCGGGCCCAATTTAACTGGGCTGGGGCCCTTTTGAAACCGGAGACTGGGCCCCTCCTTTCTTACCATATTGTCCCTCCCGAGGGTTTCCCTTACCTGGCTTGGCCCTGTTGCAATGCTTTGCCGAGTGATTCCCCGCGCATATGGCACACGCATGTGAAAATTTGCAAAACTTCCTGGAACACACTCCCTGGCCGGAGAACTCCCAACAAAAGAGCTTTTGTCGCTGGGACTGCCCAGCCGGGGGCGCTTGACGAAAGGGCGACCCCGCCTTGGTGTTTTGCACCAAGTGACTGCTATCCGCGGGCTCCCCCGGGACAGCCTTTGCCGCATTCATAACTTGCAGCCACAACTGGTTATCGATCAAGTCCCATCTTTTCGTCGGGTCCAGTGCCGCCAAGGAGCAAAAACGCCTGTCGTATTCCAACCAGGCGTTACCTACAAATCTCATATGTGCCCCATATATTAAGTTCTGATATTTGAAAAGGGCTCTAGCCCTGTATGGATGGGCCTCAGCTAAAATACCTTCATAGATCGTATAGCAGGCCAACCAGTTTTCCCAGTTGTGCTCTACCTTCCTTTTCTTTAGCTTATCCTTCCCCTCATAATCGAGTTCGTCCTTCTCTTTCTTTTCTAACTCCCTGTAGAACAGGGTAAAGAGATCCACGAACTCATTCCGCAATATCCGCTCCAAAGTTTTCGGAGCCAAATGTGCCCCGAGCTCGGCATTAACTGCCGGGGCCAGAATGGGCACCGTCCATTTGTCTGTGCCCCAATATTGGCTAGACTCCCCGGTCCTTGCTGCCTCCAACGTAACGGCCACCACTGGGTGCACTGGCCCAGATGCTGTGGACTCTGAGGCCCGATCCTGTGCGATTGTGGGTACCAGCTCGGTCTGAGCCGCCGCCTCCACTACGCAACTTGACGGGGTGACCGCCTCCCGCACCCATAACCCTGGGGACAAACCCGTAACCGACAGCCTAGGGGATCCCGCCCGCACCTGGGAGCTGTCCCATGGCCATACTGGCCCCGCATCCCTACCTGCTGCAGTTGACGCACAAGGGGCCTCGGATGGTAAAGCCGTCGGTGTAGATGCCATGACCGGCTCCGAAGTGGACGCCAGCCCCGCAACGGCAGATGAACACGCCTGACTTGCTACCACCTGGTCACCTCTGGCCGCCTGGGTCATCGGCGGTAGGGCCCGAACTGCTGCATCGACCGCCGGACCACCAACATCCTGCCCCGCTTCTAGAAAGGCAACGCGAGATAATATGCTTTTAAAGAGCAGCTCCCTGCTCGCCCCCCGCGCCGGCCTCAGCTCGGTAGCCTGCACCGGCAGCCCCTCCCCCTCTCCAGCCCCTCGACCCTAGCCAACAGAGCCCTGAGACTATCGGCCAAGACTCCTTCGCTGTCCGACAATCCAGGAGAGGGAGGTGGTCGCTTTGCTGGGGTCTTCTTGGCTGGCCCCTTCCCCTTGGGGCCGCCCACATTTTTCTTTGGAGCCATCCTGCGGAAAAAACACCAACACCAACCGTGAATACACGCTACCCCTACTACCCCGGGATATCGATCCTGCGTCCCCACAATTGCTGCCCAGCTCAAAAAGCCACCCTAAGCTGCCACCGCCGCAGCCCTGGCTGCATTACATCCCCCTTACTACTCCAACTACCAACGTCCTGCCCCAATATCGGCACGGTGAAAAAAGGCCGCAGCCGTACTGCAGCCCCCAGCAGCCTCACCCCATACTTAAAGCTCCACCATGCAGCATCATTTCCAATGTGCATTCCTGCAGCCTAAAATGGGCACCGCCCCAACTGCCATACAAAATGGCTGCTACCAGCCAGCAGCCTAACCGGACCATGCGGCCAAGATGGCGGCCACCCGAACCTTCCACACTGCTTATGAAAAATATATCCTCCCATTGCCCCCCCCATCGGACTTGCCGAAACCTGCCCGGTGTACTGAAAAAGGGGGGGATCGATTACCCTCCCCCACTATCAGGAAGTCCCCCGGGGCACTCACATCTTCCCCGGGGAGGGGGAATAAGCGGGGCGAGGGGTAAAAAGCCGCCTCACTTGCGCCTGCTCTCGCCGGCGGGGGGGGGGGTGCACAGACGCATGCGCTGCTCAACCGCCGGCCGGCCCAACCCCCCCCCCCGCCCAGCACCGCCCAGCAAAACCAGGGAACGGCGGAAAGCACTACCGGCTCCACTAGGCCGGGGGGAGGGGCGGAGCACAGCCCCGGGGGCAAAACGAGCCTGGAGAACCCCGCCCCGCCCCCCGCCAGAAGGCGAAGAGCCCCACGGCGCGTGAAAAGAGCACCTCGGCGCGCGATCCGCTGCGCGGCCACCAACGAGCGTGGCCCACCCACGGCCGGGAGGCCAATGCCGCCCCCAAGGTAGGCCCAAAACCCCCGCCGCACACAGGGAGCGGGAGCTCCTGCCCCCGCTGCACCGCCCCCGCGTGGAAGCCACCATCCATTGGTGGTGGTGGGGAAATCAGGGGGCGGGGGTGGATGCTCCCCCCGACCCATCACCCCACCCTACCGACCTTGATCCTGGCGTGTGGGTCCTTCAAGGCCTGATTGCTGACGAGGAGAAAGAAACATGTCTTTCTTCCAGGCAAATCAGGCACAGAATGGCCTAATGGGGGTTGGCCTCCTAGAGGCCATGCCCCCAGCCTGGAAGGTTCATCCAAACCTTCCTGTTTAACTCCATTTGGAGTCAGGGGGCAAATGCCTCTCGCCCCAGCAAGCTGGGGCGAAAGGGTCTTATGTGGGCATTGAGGGAAATAGCAGTACACCTGAAAAATGGCAGTACAGTAGGGATTTTAATAATAACCATGAACTTTTTTATTCTGTCTAGAAAATGTATCTGAATGCAAGCAAATAGAAAATAGCTACAATATCTGTGTATTTCAGAACTTTTTGGAAAATTTGTTTCCTCTAAAAAGTATCTTTACTATCATTGTAAATAGTTTTTTCCTTCAAGGCATGCGTATAGCATAGCAAGCAGACAAAAATAACCTTTGCATACTCTTTTTGTACAAAAAAATGTTCAGAAAAAAACTTCAATTTATTGTATACTCATAATTCATGAACTTCAGATATAATCATGTCTGACCTGTTAATCATAATAAATTATTTGATCGTAATATGAACTCCGTTTGAATGCATGTCATCTATGAGGTCTAAGGGCCATAGTACTCTAGTTTACTCATTCCTCCAAGCCTTCATTTTGTTTTTGTCCTGTTTCACAAGGCACGACAAAGGGTTACACTAGAGAAGAATGAAGCTACAATTCTGCTGTTATTGCTTAGTGAAGTACACAACTGGATCTTAGTCTTGTTCTTCACTGGAACCACTTTAACATTGAATTTGTGATTAAAGTGTCAAGCAAGTTGCTATCATTTTCAGTTTTGTAATTCCCAGAAACACTAGCCCCTATTGGAAACTGGACACTAGGCTATGAATCTGTCCACAGTGAAACTCAAATTGAGTTCAGTAAGACAAATATCTAGATAAGTGGGTATAGGATTGCACACTAAATGGACTTCTGGCCACATTAAATAGGAAACATTTGATGATCTTAGTTCATGTGTTTCCTTATTTTTTAAAAATTATAATTGACTTTTTTCATTAAACAAATACGTAAAATATAATAAAGCATAATGATTTGCCTTGGCAAAAATCATTATGACAAAAGGCTTGCTGCCAGCAGTTATAGAGCATAGGAATGATAAATAATTCAGAGATAACCTCACATTGTATAAAGACTTAACTGAGAATGTGGCATCCCAGTAGACTAAATATATTTAATTTTAGTAATCTATTGCATTGCAGTGTGCAATGTTGATTAAAGGCCCTATCTCCTCTATTAGGAAATATCCAAGAGCCAAGATAGTGGACTGTAAAAATACCAAAACAGACTAAGAAAGCAGCAGACACCGAAGGATTTTTACAACTCTCTTTTTAAAAAGTGTAAGCTTTTTCTTTTCTTTTCTGCTTCTTGTCGTAAGAGCTCATAATTTCTAAATTGGGCTCTGAATGTTTTGCAGTATTTATATGCAAGTTTTTATCTTTTTGTCAGGTGTAAAATCTTTGATACATGCCACTCATAAAACTGATACTGGGCCAGGAATTATTGGAGCTCTTATACCAGTTGCTTTGCTAGTAATGACAAAAGCACCAGGAGAATATGCCTATCATACTTTCCATTAAACTAAACTGTATTCATGATGGCAGCTGTTGGCTTCCATGTTAGTGGGAAAATGAACTTGCTGTAGGCATCAGTCTGAAACATAAATGAGTTTTCTAAGGTTCTGAACTCTAAAACCAAATAAATTCAGCACCACAGATAGTTTCTTTAAAGTTCAGACTAAATTTTAGTGGAATCATCATATGTATGATTTGGAAGTAATCAGCTGCTACTGGATTACTCTTTATCTTTCTTTTTATAAAGGGATGGTGGTGGTAAATGATGGATAGATAGAACAACAGTTAGATAGAAAAACAGATGTATTGATAAATTCACCGGTTGCATTGAATTTTTGGAACAAGTGTGGAAATAATATTCCAGAATATTCAAAAATGATGTTTTTCATGTGCCAGGGAATCCTGATGAGGTGATAATTATCTTTCTTATTTGGGTTCATTTCTATGCAAAATTTATACTTTCTTTGCACATAAAACAAAATTTTGTAAATAGAACAACCATGTTTGTTCAGAAAATAATGTTGCTACACGAAGATATTGTCTTTAGTAAAAGAAGCAATTTCCTTAAGAGAAAATGCTCATTTCTATGTAAATACAAAAAGAAATTGACAACAGCATAAGCAATCTTTCAGAACTGGGCATTTCCTTACATTTCTGGATTACTTGTTTCTTCTTTGAAGAACGAAGTTAACAAAGAATTACATGCCTAATTTTGAGCAGGGGAATTGGAACAGAGACTTCAGATATAGGAACATGGAATTTGCCCACCATTTTTTAAATTATAACATGCCATAAGCCCGTGGTTTATTAAACATTAAGACTAAGACAATTGGGCAGCTAATTGCAATGGCTATGTGTATTATACTATCATAAAGATAGATACTGGTTTTCTCTAAGTCTCGTCAATTTCATAAAACTTGACATTGTGTTTTGATCCCGGGATGCCAGGAAAGGAACTGTACTTGCCTCTGGTATCCTAGAAGTTATTTGTCATTTAGATTACTTGGGGAGTTTCTTAACAGTATTACTCGCCCTTCAAGAGTCTTTAAGAAGTTATTGCCTTCCAGAGAATTTAAAGATCTCTAAGCACCATTTCTGAAAAAAAAGAAAGAAAATCATTCATAATAGACAGCTTGAAGATGTAAAATTTATCATTGACCTGGTTTATTTTATAGAAATGTTACTTTTGAACAAAGCTTTTCTAAGCATCTCCTCACAGGAACAAAGCTGGTGGCTTTTTTGAAGGCTATGTGGGAGAGGAGTTCCGTAATGGAATGAGACAATGGTGCATTGTACATACCTAATGTTAAGGTTTAGAGAAGGAACCTGTTCAAATTGGTTGTATTCTACCCGAGACACTTAAATACCTGATCACAATTTGTGTGGGCAATAAATTAGTGTTGGGGTTGTCAACAGAAAAAAACAGAAAGAAAGATAGAGATTATTTGACAGTACTTGAACTTCTTTATATGTTTTTTTCCCTGTCCTTTGTTAAATTTAAAGAGGGTTCTTCTTTCTCACCTAAATCAGAGTGAAATGAGACAGTGTTTAGGGAGCCTTTTACATCTGCACAATTTGAATTAATCTCACTGCTAGAATTAAAGTTCAATTTCTTGTGATATTCTTCACCCATATTGCTCTATTATTTGTTTAGATATGTATTTTGCATTGTCTTCTTTTTCATTGTTGACCTAGAAAGACACATAATCAATTCAATTCTGATGTATTGTCAAAAACTTTCATGGCTGGGATCGCTAGGTTGTTGTACATTTTTTGCGCTTTATGGCCGTGTTCCAGAAGCATTCTCTCCTGACATTTTTCCTGCATCTATGGAAGGCATCCTCAGAGGTTGTGAGGTTTTACAATTTTATTTTGATCAAGATTTCCATTGCCCTGAACAAGTAGAAGCAGAAAAAGGCTATGAACAAAGTCTTAATTTTGTTGTTTCTCTCCTGTACAATAGCTGTGTTCCACCTGTTTATAAACTCAAGGTCTTTCAACTTGCATTTCTGGGCTCTTTGTGGACAATTGTTTCTGTTTCTTCTGATGTCTACTCTGAACACGTTTCTGGTTTTATCTGCCTATGTCCTTTCTGTGTAGTCGGGCATTTAAAGTTTTGGTTTTTCCTCTGTTCTGAAATAGATCTTACATGTGGTATATTGTTTGCGCTATGATAATACACTTCACCCTCCAACAAGTTGGAGGGTGGAGAATTTTTGTCTTCTCCCCTCGTAGAAGAGATTGGTTAATTTTGCAGTATGTGCTGGAAGGGAGGAGGGGCTGGCATAGTGTGCTGCCAGCCCCTTTTCCCTCATTCTGCAATAGGACATCGCCCACCACTCCTGCCCATGGATAGTATAATAATGATCGTCAAATGGTTTAACATTTGGGATCGGATAGAAATTCACCCGCGAGGGTTTTGCCTATCCTATACTGTCGTCTTAGGGGCTAGATGGAATGGTTGGCTAGTAAACTAGCTAAGCGTAAATAGATTAGTTATTCAAAGGTTTGTATACACTTAAGGCACCCCTTAAGGGTGTGGGGCATTATGCAAACACTCACCTAGAGGTTAATTTTAGGGGTGAGGTGATGGTGAATGCCCCAGGAGTGGGGAGAGTCTAGTCTCAAAAGTAGAGATTTCTCCTGATGTTTCCCTTACGGGTTGCCCGGGTAGAAATCTATAGGGGACCCAGGTAGTACGCCTGAAGAGCTGAGGGGTAGACTTTAGGAGACGCTACCTCAGCTTACACACACCAAGTTGAACTGACACCAAAAAGTTAGTTGAGTTACAAGTTAAATAGGTAACTATTTAATAAAAGTTGCCCAAATTTGAAACCATATATATTTGTGTCATGTCTCGTTATTTTGGGGGGTTGGAAGACAAACACTGTTTTTTTGTTGTGGTTTTTTTGGTACTCGAGTCATTTTTGACTTATGGCAATTCAAATTTGAATGTATTATTAAATTTTCTTGACACAATTATTTAGCGAGGGTTTACCTTATTTTTTTTTCTTCCTGAAGCTAGGATAGTGAATTGCTTAAGATCAGCCAGAAGGCTTCAATAGCTGAGTGGGGATTTTGATGCTGGTCTCCAAGTGTCCTAATGTAACACTGAAACCACTGACCATATTGGATCTCTAACTCCTGAATTTAGGCTGGCAAATAAATTTTACCATATATTGGTTCTACTCGAAAATTAGCTTTGACTTTCCACTTATTTTGTTATAATTGATTTTAGTAATGTCACATACAGATTTAGTTCTTGATATATTTCTACTTAATGTCTCTCATATGGGGGGCATTCAACACACCCTTTAATTATGCATAGCTGCAATTCAATTCCTTTTAATTAATATAAAAAATTAAAAGTTTACTTTCCATTTTAATGTGCCTTCTAGTGGATGTTTACTGAATGTATACATGCCTGTCAGAGACTACAAGTGAATAAAGGCATGGACATATTGTCCCACCAAAATACATTAAGGAATTACCTAACTCCCCAGCATGTATAAAAATTATAACTAATATGAGAGGAAAATACAAAAACATGAGATTTCTCTTCCTACTCTTACAATCATGGTGATGCATGGCTTTAACATCAGTCCCATCCCCATTTTAAAAAACCTAATGAACATCTGGTGTCAAAGTGTATATGTAACTCTGTTGCAACCTCCTCCTTTATGAACCTCTTTATTTCAAACACCATTAAGCCCAACCAGAAGGTGCTTCCCCTCTCTAAGTATACTTGCATTTCTGCCTAGAAATGATATAAAAAGGCTAGGTCTGTGGCTACAATATTACAGGCAAAGCTGGCTAGCTTTACAGGTGAGCTGAATAGCTTATGCAACCTCTGCAATGTGACTTTGTGCCTGACCATAAGCATTCACACCTATTTCCCCAAATCAGTCCACTTGTCATCAGGTAGGCGGCAAAATTATTCTGAAATGTTCTGTTCCACTTCTAACAAATCCAATCTTACGAAGAAACCTTCAGGCTGTATATGAGAGTTTGTGTGTTGAAGAAGCCTAGATTTCATTCAAAGAGAACACAATATCCTTGAACAAGAAACAGAGTCAAGGTCAGACTGCATCCACTTCTCCCAGACACACATTTGGGCCTACAATGGTCCACGTCAAATCTCCCAACTTGGTTGAGCTCATTTGTCCACCAGGATCAAATGGTAGAATCCCCCTTTCCACATTCATGGTTTTCCATGTTTATAAATCAAGTAATTCTTGAAAAGCTGTGCAGTTTTTGAGGATTCTGCCACAGCAGGGGCAAAACCATTTGTATTATTCATTCTTCCTTTCAAGAATGAGATAAACAAAAATTTACGTAAATCTCTCCCATATGCATGTGGGAATTTTAAGAATTATGTTTTTAAAGCTGTCTTTTATATTCAGCTGTCAAGCTGGCTTATACATTTTCTTGGCTTTTTCTTCGCGATTGAAGATTCAGGAAGGACTCAACCCCTGCTTTTTACAAGTGTGTTGATGACTAAGAAGGCCAATCCATGATAGGCAAGTCTGATTGCAGAAAGCAAAGCAGAAATTCTCCTTGGGTGATGTTGTTTCCAAGTTGTGGTTCTTTCTGCGTTGTCATTTATCTTCTAGACACGTTCGGCATTTCTTCTCGAAAGAGGCCTCAGCATTATGGATAGTGCGTCTCCATGCCTCCCGAAGTGAGGCCACGGTGGACCATTGTTGGTGATCAATCTGGCCGAGCCTGAGATGTTGTTTCAGGGAGTCCTTATCTCTCTTTTTTGGGGCACCTCTCTTCCGCTGACCCATGGCGAATTCACCGTAGAGTAGTATCTTTGGGAGGTGTTGGTCCTCCATTCTCGAACTCAGAATGGAGGACCAACTGAGTTCTCAATAGCATGGCCTTAATGCTGGTGATCCCTGCCTGCTCAAGGACAGGAACATTCGTCACAAAGTCAGTCCAGTGTATATTTAGGATTGTGCAAAGACAGCGCTGATGAAAACATTCGAGGAGTCGTAGGTGTTGGCGATAGGTGACCCTTGTTTCAGACCCATATAGGAGAATAGACAATACGATAGCCCTGTACACACTGATTTTTGTGCTTTGTCTCAGGTGCTTGATGCTCCAGACTCATTTGTGAAGCCTTCCAAATGCACTATATGCCTTTGCTAATCTGTCATCTATCTCTTTATCAATCTTGGTGTCTGAAGAGATGATGCTTTCTAGGTAGGTGAACTGTTGAATGGACTTAAGCACAGATTTGCCTATGCTGATGTGGGGGTGATGGTGTTCTTCCTGTGGTGCTCTTCCCTTCTCTGCAATGCTAATACATTGGGAAACATTTTTGGAGTGGGGATCAGGATAATTAGGACATGCACCCTGAATGGTCAGCAGAACAAAGAAAACAATAAAGAGCCCAAGAAGAGGTCCCTCCAGTGGCAGAGGTTTGTAGCAGCTGTTGTCTCCCTGATCAAATATGTGGTGATACATCTAGGACAGTGGTTCTCAACCTGTGGGTCACCAGATGTTTTGGCCTTCAACTTCCAGAAATCCTAACAGCTGGCAAACTGGCCAAGATTTCTGGAAGTTCTAGGTCAAAACACCTGGGTACCCACAAGTTGAGAACCACTGATATAGGAGCAACTGTCCAAACTTTACCAAATGTTATTTTTCAGGCAATTGGGTTACATGTTCTATAGAAGGATTGGTAATTAATTATGACCTTAACCCAAGGCTGGGTACAGGCTACTGTATTTATTTGAATGTAGCTACATTCTTCCTGTTTTGAGGCAAAAGAAGATATTTTGGTAGTCACAATGACTGAGAAAGAATAATAGATCTGTCATAAATTATGTATTAGGAAGGAGTTTATTAGTTAATAACTTTTCCTTATTCTTCTGGGATTAGGACTAAAGGTGGCTCATCAGATGATTATAAAAAATACGACAATAAGCCATTAAGCTATAGTATGTGATACGTATGAGCCCAGCCGATGGAACTGTTCTAATTTTCTTACCATCCGTGATTGTGAAGGTGATGAAAGATAAGAGAACCCAAATATTTTTAAGCCTTAAAGGTTTCATAGAAAGTCAGCATTACAGCCATTGAGACAGGATCTACACTGCCATATAATCCAGTTCACTGTGGTTAGTCTGCATTCTGAAACTGCATTGGATGGCAGTGTAGATGGGGCCTGAGATAACCTGGAACCGAATCATGAGTTGTACAGCCCAGATATCTCTTCTTCTCCAATTTGTAATAAAGTAAATAGTGATACTATTCCTGCTTTACTTCTACTTTTCCTTCAGGCATATTGGCCTACCATATGGCATTTGAAGGCTTTCAATTAGTATAGCTCACTATATGTGCTTGCTTTGCTATACATCAATGAAAACAGAGTGTGGCACAGAGGAATTTAATCCAGAGGCCTTGCAAAACTATCAATTCATCAATAAATGCTAAAATCACAGGTATTGACTTTTCCAGCAGATAAAATATCAAAGAGAATTAAGTTCTTCTCCTGTAACCTTCTGGCTTTATTTTTCCTGTCTGTCATGAATAAAAAAAAGAATAAAAACCTCCTGATTACTAGCATTAATTTGTTCTGAGATACTGAGCTTCCTTCTTACAATAGCGAACTGCCAAAAGTTCAACGAAGGTCATGCATGTGCTAAATAAGCCAGTTAATAATACTTCTGTCTGAAGTTCTGAGTCTACTTTACAATTACTGATGAGGTTTTCTGTACTACTTATTGCAACAATACCTTGATGACTCATAAATGGGAATGAATTTCAACAACAACCGCTGATGTAGCAAGGCTTGGGATTTTCTGTTAAGGTAGATATATTTTAGAAGAGTGCTTCTCAAGCTATCTGATTTGATGTGCTAGCATTTTCCTCTGCTTCAGTGGAAAGTTCTATATTTTGTCACATTGTTACTACATTATCCTGACTTCATGGACATTCACCATAGACCACAAATTTGACAAGCACTTAATAAATAATAATAATAATAATAATTTATATCCCACCACCTTCTCCCCAAAAGGACTCGGGCAGCTTATAGAAGCACATATAAGTACCATAAACATATAAAATATAGGTAAAAACACATCAACATATTAGACAATGGCAATATCAGTTCACATAAACCAACACATTATAAAAATAAAATTCCAATTAAAATCAATAAAACACATTAATAATTGACATTAAAATGAACTTCTTTATGATAGTGCCAAATAAACCAGTTTAATTGGACATGACCTTGATATAGTTTTGCCCTTAAGGATAGATAAAAATGCTTGTGGTCAAAGCTTTGATGATATAGTGCAGGGCTGTCCAACTGGTGGCCCTGGGGCCGTACACGGCCCTTAAGCCCCTTCCCCACTGCCTCCTACCCCCTGCAAGACATCAGGTTTTTTAAAAAAATCCCCAAGTGAGGAAGACATCCCTACGGGCGGGACTTCCCCGCCTCTTCCTCGTTCGCGCAGGGCAGGGCCGCCTACCACCCTGGTGCATGCTTGCGGCATCTTGGCGACCTGACGTCACCCCACCGAAAGGGGCGGGTCCCGCAAGATGCCGGGCATGCGAGCCAGGGCGGGAGGCGGGCGGGGATCGGCGAGCCGCCCTTGCCATCTCCTAGCTATGGCAGCGGCCACGCCTGAAGGAAGGTAAGCCCGGGAGTTTACCTTCCTTCAGGCGCGGCCGCTGCAAGAGTCAAGGACACGGTGGAGGGCGGCTCGCCGATCCTGTCCTGGCGCGCAAGCCCGGTATCTTGCGCGACCCACCCCTTTTCGACGGGGCTGGGTGACGTCAGGCGTGGCGCCTGATGTCACCCCGCCGAAAAGGGGTGGGCCGCGCAGGATGCTGGGCATGTGCACCAGGGCGGGAGCGGCCCCGCCCCCCACGAGCAGCCACGCCCTCACTGTGGCCATGCCCCCGCGAGCAGTCACGCCCTCCGCTCCGGCCCCCAAGGTGATCTGTCACCTGCATTCCGGCCCTTGGGCCCGAAGATGTTGGACAGCCCTGATATAGTGTCATGGATAGCTGCCTGAGGCTTCCATTATCCACTCAGTATCACCAAAAGTGACTAGCAATAGCTTTCCAGAGTTTCAAGCAAGATTATTTCCTGCTACTTTCAGGTATAATTTCATCCAAGAACTGGTCAGATTCAGATTTCCCTTTTTTCAAAGCGAAGCTATGTTGTTCTTTCATTGGTAACCTTTTTCATTCCAAAAGGCTTCTCAGAAATGAAGGTTTTTAAAGAAGGCATTTCTATGAGGGTTTCTCATAATTGTTCTGTTTTAAAAGCTTTTACCATTTTGTTGGATATTGAAACTGTTTTATTGTTGTTAATAGTTTGATTCTCTTTTAATTGTGTTTTCCCCTGTTTATTCTATTTATTCATTGATGTGTTTATTTACATAGCACCATCAGCGTACATGGTGCTTTACATGAGCAGTTGGTAATTGCTAATTTGACAGTTCCTTGCTTCTAGGTTTACAATATAAAAAGACATGACATGTAAATAAAAGGGGATTAAGTCTAGCAGATGCTACCTAATTTTCTGTCCTTCTGAGGCACTTGGGATAGACAGAGGACTTTTCCTCTGCTGCTGAACCTAGGCATGATGGTGCTTCTATCTTTATTTTAATCTTTTAAGGATTTTTTTTAAAAAATGTAAACTTCCTTGATGCCCACTTGGTTTAGAAAATAGGACAGAAATAACATTTTCATTCTGCATCATAGGCCCCATTTACACTGCCGTATGATGCATATTGAACTGAATTGAACTAGATTGTATGAATCTACAATGACATACAATCCAGTTCAATGCAGAATCTGTATCCTCAAACTGCATTATTTGGCAGTGTAGATGGGGCCATAATTAAGCTAAGCTGAGAATAGTATTGTTGCAAATGTAACCTTAAAAGTCAGACTGGTTTCTGCGGAGGGACCAGACAAAATATACCAACACTGAATCTCATTAAATATGCTACAAAACTAAACAATGCATCCCATATTGGATTGTTTATCACTAGGCTCAAGAAAAATAATGTCAGAGATCCTGGAAATCAGGCAAATAATAGGTTACAGGACTCAACACCATTTGCTTCATAAGATATCAAGAAGTTACTGGAAGACCAACCATTGGACATAAAATGAATTAGAAACAACCAACAATAGATTAATAATTTAATGCTATCATCAAGCAAATTGTCACCCAAGGTCACAGAAAGAGAAGGTAAACTAGCTGGAAAAAAGTTTCCAGATTCTAAAATGAAATCCAATACATTAAACACAACAAGAGCTTTTCAGCTATAGAACCGGGTGATCTGCAGAGAAATATAAAGACAATTGAATACAAAAGAGAAAAGAACGAAGTGATGAGATTGAAAATGAATAGCTGAAAAATGCTAACATAGAAAAAGAGTATATAGATTGCTGATACTAAAAATGAAGCTAATATTGGAAATTTAGATAATGAGGAAATATTGATAGGAAATTCAGAAAGAGACGACATATTGATATTTCCTGTTGAGCAAGCTGAATTAAAGAGAAAAGGTATTGATGAAATGAATAATACAACAAAAAGGTTATCTAACTCAAAATTTGTACCAAAAGAGGAGAAAGAACTGAAACCAGTTATTGAAGACATTCATATCGACTTCACAATCCTAATAATGTGGACAGTAGTCAGGGTGGTTACTTGTATATTAGGTTGATATGTCTGTATGCCTTCACATTGCCTGTCAACTTGTGGTGATCTTATTAATTTTGTTGAGTTTTCTTTGGAAAGGAGTTTTCAGAGGAGGTTTCCTCTAAAATATAGAGTAGAACATATAGTATGTTTTGTGGACTCCTACCCTATCAAAGATTAGACAGGACCTTGTGATTTTTTTACAACAAAGAAAATAACAAAAATGGAATATCAAAATCAAAAACTTTAGTTAACATGTCATAGCAGTACTTTGAAAGCATTTGAAGAATGGAAAGTTGAATAATGAAAAAAACTAAAATAAACTAAAATAATATATAAATTGGAATATTTAAGTCCATAAGTATTAGAAATGCCAGAAACTATAACTAAAGAGCAAAAAAGAGAAAAAGATATTGAGCTATGCCACTCACATAACTCAATCTAACCTGACTACTCAATAAATCCTTTCTAGAAGAAAGTAAGACCAGTGTATTCTTTAATTAGAATGCCTTAGTTGCAGTTGAAAAAAAGCTGTGAGAAAAACCAAATTGTTAAATAAAAATGTAACCTGGTTTGCAAACATGGAAATAGAATTGCAATCAAGGGCGAGGGAGGAAACTATCATTACAATAAAAAATGGTTAAAGAAAGTTATGGACTCGTCAGTTCAACATTTTCACCAGATAAAGTAATGTCTGCAGGCAGAAATATTATTTTCAAAAACATGTTTATTCTGTACAGAAAATGTTTCCTTTACAAAACATGCTATGCTTTGTGACTCATTATAACATTCCTGTGTAGAAATACTGTTTTCTGCCTGAACCTCCATGTACAAATTTTGTGAGGAATTAGTCCCAAACTGTTAAGATGCCATAGTGTCCTACATTTCCCACAATTTTCCAAATATATTTCAATTTTTTCATACCTAAGAATCAATTATCCAGAATTTCAATATTCCAAAAACTGTGTCATATTTTTTTGTGTGTTGGAGCCACCTCCTGTGCACAAGCACTTCTACGACTCTACCAAATACCTGCCAATTAATTTTCCTGAATGCATCAAGATACGGAATTTCACATATAAAGCCCTTAAGATATTTGAAATAGCATCTTCTTCCATCCATTTTCTATACTCTGAAGATAAGAAGTATTACCATTATGGGCAGGGCCGTAGCCAGGATTTTGATTCGGGAGGGGCTGAGTTTGATTCGGGAGGGGCTGAGTCTGAGTAAGAGCGGGACTACCCTACCAAACCTTTTTGTATTGTTATCCCAATAACCCCATGAATGTGGGATATAATGAGCATGGTGATCAGATCATGATATGAATAAACAGAACAGTTTAAATAATGTATCAGTAAGGCCTTCTCACGGACCACCCTGAGAATTTGGGGGGGGGGGCTGAAGCTCCCTAAGACCCCCCTGGCTACATGTTTGATCATGGGGGCTCCAGAACTATCAAAGTTATGAATACCTTGTGGGCCAAACTTTTTTCTTTTTTCATGTAAGGAGTTACTTGAGAAATTACCAGTCGCTTCTGGTGGGAGAGAATTGGCTGTCTGCAAGGATGTTGCCCAGGGGACACCTGGATATTTTGCCATCCTGTGGGAGGCTTCCCTCATGTCCCCTCGAGGAAGCTGAAACTGAAAGACAGGATCTTACCCCGCTCCCTAGATTTGAACCACTGACCTTTCAGTCAGCAGTCCTGTGGGCACAAGGGTTTAACCCATTGCACCACTGGGGACTCCTGTGGGCCAAGCTACTATGTATGAAGTCCTTTCATTCACACATAATTTGGAAGTAAAGCATGCTCCCTGTTACTGATCAGAAATTTATTTATTTATTTATTATTCGGTTTTATATTCTGCTCCTCCCAGCAGGCTCGGGGCGGATCACAAATACAAGCATACAATAAGAACAATAAAAACATACAATAAAACATACAGTAAAAGCACAATACGTAGCCATGGTGGTACAGATGAAGATTGAAAAAATCCTTCTTTGGGCCCTCTCCAGATCTTACCTTTACATTTAAAACTTTGGGTTATTAACTAATTTTATCACAATTTTCTGGTTCTTTTAACAACAGTTATACTCTTTTAATCTGTTGGCTGAGGCATTTCTTCATTCTCTAAATTCCTAAAACACATGGTTGATGTCACTAGATATGGCTAGGCCTCTATCTGAATAAACAGGCACAGGTCTGTTTATTCATCACTTATCTGGAATTCTAAAATCCAAAGTACTCCAATATCTAAAAAAAATTCTACGTGTAGCTGAGGAGCAACATCTTTACTTTCTGATGGGTCAGTGTACACACATTTGGATTCATGGACAAAAGGTGTTACCTTTACCCTATGTGTATAAAATTTATACAAAACACAAATGAATTTTCTATTTCAACTTATGTAATATCTCAAAGATATGTCATGATGTATATATGCAAATAAAGGTACCTGTATTCCAAAATCTGAAAAAAAGATCCAAAATCTAAAGCACTTTGGGTTCCAAACATTTTACATAAGGGATATTTACTCTGTATTACAGCAGTCATATGCTAGAAAACTTCTATACATAAATTTGCATGTTCCACTATTTCTGGTTAGATTTATTCCAGTGGATGGAGTATTGTAATCTGTATTACTTTGATGACTTCTCAAATAAAATGTGGTCTATATATTTTTTAAAAATATATTTCTTCAAATGTTGTGGAAAGGTCAAGGATTAAATAAGATTTAAAAAAGACAGTTGCACCCTAAGCTTTCACTGTGATTATTTGTTCTTCAAAGTTACCAAAATGCAGTTAGAGAATAATGAAAGTTGATTTTGAGCTGAGAAATCCCATTTGCATTTTTTTTAAAGCAGAGGAGGATTTGGATCACCATGGGAAGTATAAGGCTTCTAAAGAAGCCTGTGTTGTGCGGTTATGTGTGTTTGTATGATTTCTTTTGAAATTTTTTATTTAAAATAATGGTAAAAAAAAATAAAGAAACATGAGAAAAGGAGGCAAGATTTTCCTTAAACTTTGGTAGAAAAATATTTGAAGAAGATAGTGTACACACATGGTTTTGCTAACTTGGGATGCATGTTAAATTTCTTTTCTTTTCTTTTTTGTTCCCAGCAACATTTTAGGAAAATTTATAATTAGTGTTAACATCATAACTTGAAAAAAAATATAAGATGATCATGAAAATACTTCCTTATAAATTGTAAACTGAACCTAAACATATCTGTACATAAGTAAACCGTGTGTGTGTGTTGAAGGCAGGTTTTTTCCCTTTGGGGGAGGCAAATATATAAAAGATGAAATAAATAAAGGATGAAATAATGAAAAATGATGGATGAGGAAAGTGCTATGGTATATGCATGGGGAAGGCAACCAATTGCAGGCATAGCTAAGATAAAGCTGAGAGGCAAAAGTGCCAGCCACCCACTGCTGTTTTCCCACCCAAACAATCAAAAAAGGCCAGGAGGAATGCTATGGCAGAAAGAGGAAAGGGATAGGGCTGTCCAACTGGTGGTCCAGGGGCCGTATACGGCCCCCGGCCCCTTCCCTGTGGCCCCCTAAGCTTTGTAATAAAAAATAAAAATAAAAAATAAATTAAATAATAATATTTTTTTTAATTACCCAGTTCCGGGTTCCAGAGCAAGTATCGTGAGACTACGGAAGCCACACGGGATTTCACTCTCAACGCGAGATCACACCTGCGTTGAGAGCGAAATCCCGTGTGGCTTCCGTAGTCTCGCGATACTCCTGTTGCCGAAATCTCGGTTACTTAATCCCTGCAGCCCACGCAGACGTGATTTGGACCTTCTCGGCTGCTGCCTCGGTCAGTCGTCGCCTCTGCTCGTGGTCCAGCTACTCCTGGATCCTGCGCGTTTGGGAAGGTAGGCTAACCTTTATGTTATTATTATGTAATTGTGTATGGATGCCCCTTATGTATTCCCTCCCTGCATTTCCCCTTAGTAAAAGATTATATTTGATTATATGGATGCCTCTTATGAATTGTAAGTAAATTGAAGCCGGGGGAGGGGCAGGGGCGGGACGGGGGCAGAGCCGGGGCAGGGGCGGAGGCAGGCCCTTCGGGCCCCCAGGTCATCAGTGACCAGAATTCAGGCCCCTGGGCCGGTAGAAGTTGGACAGCCCTGTTTTAGATTTTGCCAGGATGGACTAACCTCTCACTCTTCACTATTTTACTCAGAGAAGGATATTTATAAACATTAAGGTACGGTATTCACCCTGGCTCAGGGATAATTTGATACAGGACTTTTAGGTTTATTTTTTACTAAAATTTCTAGTCTTATCAGAGTCAGAACTTCCATCAGCACATACAATAAGTCTTCTAGAACTATCATTCAAAGATTAGGCTTGGTGCAAGAGATTTTATTGAAAATTTCATTTTTAAACATTGAATTTATCTATTTCTATCACGTAGTGACTCATTTGCAACTTCCATGGAAGCAAGAAAAAAGGCATCTTATTATCTAATTTGGTGAACTTAGTATCATGTTCTTTCATTGGGTACTATGAAAATAGTTTTCTTTTCTTATATCATTGCATTTATTTTGGTTCTTCCTTTGAAAATTGGCATTCTTTCAAGTATCAACTATACCCAGCTATCACAAAGTGAGAAGTCAAAAGGTACCCTTCCTTGCTATACCAAGAAACCTATGGCTGTCTGGCTGTGGTAAGATTTTAATTACCATCAGGCCATAGTCATTGGGGAGAAATGAAGTGGTCACAGTTTATCAAAATCTAATGGGTTACATGTTAGCATATCTGAAATCACTAAGATAGCAAATATATGTGTGAAGTTGTTCCCAGTGCAGTTGCATAAGACCAGAATGGAAAGGAACTGATTGAAGTAAATGGCAGAAAGTGTTCTCAGATGTGGTTAAATTTAGCAAGCCTGTGGTTGATTCTATAATGAGAGTTTATTTTTCTAAGTTGCCAAATACTCCTGAGAAAACAAACTTTGTTTTCCAAAGCACATTTGGACACTCATTGACCTACTTCTCTGGTCATTCACTGCAGTACAGTTAGCAAGGACAGCTATTTCAGGCCAGAGCATGAAATAGAAACTATATGAAGGAAAAGTGATCCATAATTTGATTTCTGATTCTCTCCATCCCCTTCCCTCTCCTCCCATTTTACTTTAATGTACCCCCTGGAATTTCTCTGATTAGAGAAGTGGTATAAAAGGAGAAAATTCACCCTCATTCTAGGCTAATATTCAAAACTAATTTGCCCTCTGCATGGTGCTATACAATAAACTCTTAATGAAGATAAAAATACAAGTGTCCTCATTTTACTGTACAGTAAAATGAGAACATCTCCAGAGCCTAGTAAATTACCTAGAACTATATGATTTTAGGCCCAACCATCCCTTTGGTTGATGGTGACATGTATAATGTAGGTTCTTGTGAGTTGCAATTAATGTGAGTCCTAAGAACTAGACAGTATAAACTTAAATAAAATGAGACCATTGTTCATGTCTAGTGCTGCCTATAGCAGAACTCCTGCAGCAAACTAAGATAGCGCAAATGAAAGATGTTTCTCTTATATATGTGGCTTCATTTGCTTTTGGATTACAGTACTCATAACTCTTAGCCATTGACATCGTAATCTGGAAATCAAAAACAAGTCATGCCAGACTAATCTGATCTCTCTTTCTTTGTGTGAAAGAGTTATAAACCGGGTAGATACAGGGAATGCCAGGGAGGTAGTGTATCTGGATTTCAGTAAGGCCTTCAACAAGGTCCCCCATGACCTTCTGACAAACAAACTAGTCAAATGTGGGCTAGGCAAAACTATGGTTAGGTGGATCTGTAATTGATTAAGCGAACAAACCCAAAGGGTGCTCACCAATGATTTATCTGCAAAGAAGTGACGAGTGGAGTTCCGCAGGGTTCTGTTCTGGGCCCGTTCCTGCTCAACATCTTTAATAATGATTTAGATGAAGTGCTAGAAGATATGATCATCAAGTTTGCAGACAACACTAAATTGGGAGGGATAGCTAATACCCCAGAAGACAGGAGCAGAATTCAAAATTATCTTAACAGATTAGAGAGATGGGCCAAAACAAACAAAATGAAGTTAAACAAAGATAAATGCAAGATACAGAATGGGGGACTCCTGGCTCGAAAACAGTATGTGTGAATAAGATTTTGAAACCCTCGTGGACAACAATTTAAACATGAGCCAACGATGTCATGTGGCAGCTAAAAAAGCCAATGAGATTTTGGCCTGTATAAATAGGAGTATAGTGTCTAGATCCAGGAAAGTCATGCTACCCCTCTATTGTGCCTTGGTCAGACCACACCTAGAATAATGTGTCCAATTCTGGGCACCACAATTGAAGGAGATGTTGACAAACTGGAATGTGTCCAGAGGAGGGTGACTAAAATGATCAAGGGTCAGGAGAACAAACCCTATGAGGAGTGGCTTAAAGAGCTGGGCATGTTTAACCTGCAGAAGTGAAGGCTGAGAGGAGACATGATAGCCAATATGTGAGAGGAAGTCATAGGGAGGAGGGAGCAAGCTTGTTTTCTGCTGCCCTGGAGACTAGGACATGGAACAATGACTTCAAACTACAAGAAAGGAGATTCCACCTGAACATGAGGAAGAACTTCCCAACTCTAAGAGCTGTTCAGCAGTGGAACTCTCTGCCCCCAGAGCATGTTGGAGGCTTCTCCTTTGCAGGCTTTTAAATAGAGGGCTGGATGGTCACCTGTCAGGGGTGGTTTGAATGCGATTTTCCTGCTTCTTGGCAGGGGGTTGGACTGGATGGCCTACAAGGTCTCTTCCAACTCTATGATTCTATGAATGGTGGAAAATGCAGACCAAAGGGGATATATGTTTGGGGAAGTCATAACCATTTTGATGCTTACCTGCCTCCAATCAAATGCAGCAAAATAATTTCAAATACTTTCAGAACCAGAGAGAGAGAGAGAGAGAGAGAGAGAGAGAGAGAGAGAGAGAGAACACGCTAATAAATACACGATTTAAATGCCAGGCCCTTCTTCTCCTCATCCTGCATATTGATATGTCTTCTCAATCTTCACCAGGTGTGAGTTCCAGAGGTCACTATTTTTGATTCAGAGGTGTACAAAAAGTCCTAGTAGAGCTTTGAAGAGAAATAATCCAACCTGTCATTAGTAAAGCCATGAATCAATAGAAATGCTTTCAAAGAGAGGAGGTGGGGCAGAGTCGGAGGCAGGATTAATGTTTCTATTGATTTTTTAACTGGAATTTGCATGCACGGTCTCCAAAAAACAAATGCCATTTTATGTTCCTTTTTTCTTTTTGGGGGGAATGCATTTTTTTGTTCTAGATTTCATTTTCTCTACTCCCCAAATCTCTGAATCACAAAAACTCTCATTTGACATTGCTTTGCAGAAATATTTTAATTATATCCACTGTCAAATAAATTTGCCAAGAGATTAGCTCTTTGTTCTGTCCACAACTTCCTAAAAAGAAAAATCAGTTTTTAGAAAATAATGTGCAGTCCTACAAACCTCTTCTGCTAGGCCCAGTCTTTTCAGATTTCGTAGTCATATTTACCATAGGTAAAGAGCAAAGGATTAAGGAACCTCATGTGTTCCTACATTCCACAGGTCAGAAAGCAATCAAGATGGCAAAAGTTATTAATGAGTAAGTACTCACAAGCTAAGAGAGTTTATTTTTGTCTGAATCAGCAGAGAAGAGTAAGATCCCACCCCCTCCTTTTCCCCTGTCTTTTCACTTTGAAATCAGTTACATGAACTAAAATCAGCCAGGGACAAAGTGGGAAAGTAGGAAGAGAAGAGAGACACTTATATTTTAAACCAACTTTAAACAGTGAAATGGATTCAAAATAAAGCATTCAAAATTGGGACTGCCCCTTCCAGCCTGAATGCATAGATAAAAATCATGTCTTAGTGGGAGTGTAATTGGTTGTGTGCTTAATCAAATTGTAATTTATTTATTTTTACTTAAAATACTTCTGCATTGTCCCCCGCCACACATAGAACCATCCTAAAAAAGGATATATACATATGTGTGTGTGTGTGTGTGTGTGTGTGTGTGTTGTGTTACATACTCTAAGGATTCCTAAGCATTTGGGGAAAATATGTTTGTGGGTTCATTATGGTTTGACAGAAATGTATGACCTTATGTGATACACACACGCACACACAGTCAGTGGAGGCTTGGGAGATTGCTATTTCTAACAAATGGCTTGGCCAGATTCACTGGACCGAGCACATTGAGGTGCGTGGTGTCCTCACCGCCATCTTGGTCCACGAGGGGGGCCCTTCTTCTTCCCAGAAGCCCCCTGGGTGGCAGGGGAGTTTCCTGCCACCAGTGCCAGCTGGCCAATGGTGGGACTGGCACCGCCTCTCTCTGCCCCGTCAGCGGGCCGGCCCTCCCTTCCGCCCGGGCAGCCTACTTAAGGCTGCCCAAGGCTCCTCAGCAGGCACAGGGGCCTGTTCCTGTTTTTGTCCATCCCACCCACCCTGCTTGTATTCATTGTTTGTATCCTTTTACTTTTCATGCTGTGCATTCATTGTTCATATCTTGCTAATGTTTCTTGCTGTTACTTGTGTTCATTGTCGCAACTCTGTATTTGGCGTGTTCATCATCACAACTCTGTGTTTGGCATGTAGCATGGACCCTGGATCTGGCTAGCTTATCGCCCCTTGGTGGAAAGGGGATAACACCCTGGCCCCTGGAGTGCTGAGTTTTTGTGGGCCGGTAGTGGGGCGGTGGCACCCAGGCATGCAAGCATCTTCGGACAACAGCGGGTTGTCCGACCCCAGATCCAGGACCCATGCATGGCTGCCAACCCTTATCCTGTTATCAATAAATGAGTTGTGGCCAAGTTTATTCCAACCAATTGTGTCTGTGTTTTGTTGGTTATTAGGCAGGAGGTGTATCACGCATGCACACGCAATGTGCACTGCCTAACTTTTTCAAAACAAAACACAGATTTTTTTCTCTCTGTGTCTTGACATTTTGGACAGTCGATGAATACCCCCATCCCTTGAAGAATCTGAGGGCCAGATCTGTTGCAGTTGCTGATCTCTACTCTAGGGTGTAGGTGTTATTTTGGTGTGTGTGTGTGTGTGTGTGTGTGTGTGTGTGTATATATATATATATATATATATATTTGTGTGTGTGTTTTTAAAAAAGGCAGCAGAAGTTTGTCGAGCTTTTTGAGGTCCCACATGGGAATAGCGTGCCTCTTCAAGCCTCAACAAATGTAAGTTCCTGAGTTATATTAAAAGAGACAAATATTTCAAAGCAGCTTCCTTTTTTGCTTTGTTGAAGTCCACAAGATGCTGGGATTTAAGCTTGGCTTCTGGACTAGAGTATAGCCTTTAGTTTCAAGCATGTTTGCAATTTCACTGCACACAAGGATTTTCAAAATGCTCTATTATAGTTTGATTTCTCAAAGTGCTGATTTTGTCATTACTTGACTGCTCCAGTTCCTACTGAGCTCACTTGTAAGCAATCCATAAAATGATACTTCACTGTATATATGTTGGAAAGCAGAGGGGGGAAGAGGTCTGTTTGATCAAACTATGAAAATAGCAGGCAGCAACATTCAGCATCTGATTACAGGCTTAACTTTTACCAGAACACAGCACATTGTGACAAAATATGTGGACTCTCAAAGATTCCCCCCTCCCCAAAGAAATCTATATGTATTTGTCACAGTGATATTTTTACAACCATATTGTCTTTCTAAATTGTCTTGTCAAAGATATAAGTAAGGTGAAATGTTTGTGCAGCACAGTAAATACTTAAATATTTTTACAGGTCTACATTTTCTCTCATTTCTATTTTAGTTTGTATGTTAGCTGAAGTGCTTATACTTAAGCTTTGTCTTGTCTTTTCTGATTCTAGGCTATCCAAGAGATTCCTGGACAAAAATAGTGAGGCTGGATCACTACACCACAGTGAATCCTAACTCAAAAATGTGCTGGCTGCAGGGAAATTTGGAATAGGTTCTATCTTCCACCAGCTGATAACATTGCAGCTTAATCTACTAATTTAGAATTGACAACAGAAGAGGGAAAAATGAAGCAGGAAAAAAGGAAGGAAGAAGGAACAGCCAAATTACGTTAGATCCAGTCCTATTGTTTGAAGGTACATACACATTGCTGGTACATAGTTACAGTAGGTCAGAGCAAGAATAGTTTCAAATAATTTCAAATAATTTTAGGGTCAGCAGGGTCTGAATGCAGTACAGATCCAGTTGTCACAATGCTGGCTTAGCTGGAAACCAGTTAGGATTGCACTTTGAGTTGCAGAACAGAGATCTACTTTGGTTTTTCATCCATGTATTTCCATTGGTTTTGCAAGACTAGAATGAAAATGTTCCCCAAGGCTACAATGTATCTCATGACTCATAATTTTTCACTGAGGATATATTTACCAATTACTAAGCCAAATTATTTCACTTCTTCTGTTACAGAAACTAAAACAGATTGCATGGTTGTGCAAGATCAGAAAAAACAACCAATAAAGGGGGGGGGGGGGAGTGTGGAAGCAGCAATGTGGGGAAACATCCAGCAGATTGGGAGGAATCATCCATCAGCCATGTGATAAGTCAAAGGCACATTATTTTATATTTATTTTATTAAATATATTCTGTGATGGGGTGGGCATGTATCCAGTATGTATCCAGCCCTCATCTAGCCTTCTTAAACTGTGGATTGTCTACTTAAAAGGAAATTTCTGTGGTGCTTGTGATCTAAAAATAATAAAATTAAATGGTGCTGAACTGCATCAATTTTATAGTACAAGTAGATACTAGGCTTGTTTAATCAAGAAAAAAATGGTTCAAAACTAGTTTCAGATGTAGCGGGCTCTGGCGATTCAATTTTGAAACAATTTCCGAATTTTTCCGAAAAAGTTGGAATTTATTGAATTTTCCAAAATTTCCGAATCAATTTGTTAATAGCAGACGGGATTGTGCAATGCGCGAAAAACTTCAAATGGGACAGGGAAAATTGGGGGGATTTCCTTTTCTTCAATATTAGGCCACTACTGACAAAACTTGCCACAGTGGTAGAAAAGATTCTCCTCTGTCAGCATACTCACTTTCAATGTGTTTAGAAGATCCCTGGGTTCTTGACAATCTTTTAAAGTAAACTACTGTTCAACATCGCCCCTCCCAGATCAGGAGGGAGGAATCCCCAGAGGATGGCAGCATCCCACCCAGGCTCTCCAAGTTCTGGCTGCCCATCATTGGCCAGCATTCCACCCCACTGTGTCAGCTCCGGCAAGGGGGGTCTAATGAACCACGCTCACTCCAAACGATGCTGAAGGATAAGTAGTTTAATAGGTCCTTAATCCAGGGCAAGCAAAGATAGACTAACCTTTTCCGCGCAAGAGTCTCTTCAAAAAGCCCTCCCGGCCCGCCCCCCCTGCTGGGCCCCTCCTTCCTCAGGGATGACCATCCGGCTCTCCACATATCAAAGTTCAGGAAAGGTGCCCGGCACTTCAAAGGGCGGTTCCAGTTCAAAGCCCGCCAGATGCTGCTCTTATCTGATGGCGCGCGAGGTTTGGTCCGTTAGGGCAACAAACGGATCAAGCGGCGCTGACACACTGCCCCAACCCTCAAAGACCAGGAGGGATGAATCCCCCTGAGGACTGATGGTTCATCTGACCTGTGGATGCCAGCGGATTGAATTAGTTGATTTCTAGTTTCCCAAAAGTACCACGTGTAAGCCCAAGGAGAGGAAAGGGGCCTTCCAAAGTTTTATTGTGTTGATTAGATTGGATTATTAGATTTCTAGTTCCCCAAATTACCACATGTAAATCCAAGGAGAGGAAAGGGTCCTTCCAAAGCTTTATTGTGTTGATTCCCAAGAAAAGGATTGGATTAGTTTATTTCTAGTTTCTCAAAGTACCACATGTAATGCAAAAGAGAGGAGAGGGGCCTTCCAAGTGTCATTGTGTTGATTCCCAAGAAAAGGATTGGATTAGTAGAATTCTAGTTTCCCAAAAGTACCATGTGTAAGCCCAAAGAGAGAAAAGGGGCCTACAAACTTTTTTTGTGTTCTTCCCCAAGAAAAAGATTAGGTTACTAGATTTCTAGCTTCCTAACGTACAACATAAACCCCCACGAGAGGAAAGGGGCCTCCAAACGTTTTTGTGTTCTTCCCCAAGGAAAAGATGACATTGGTAGATTTCTAGTTTCACAAACTACCACGTGTAACCCCAAGGAGAGGAAAGGGGCCTCCAAACATTTTTTGTGTTGTTCCCCAAGGAAAAGATTGGATTATTAGATTTCTAGTTTCCTAAAGTACAACGTGTAACCCCAGGCAGACAAAGGGATATCCAAACGTTTGTGTGTTTCCAAGGAAATTATTAGCAGCAAAGGGGAATTCTGGTTTTCCAAAGCACAGAAGTCAAACCCCAGGAGAAAAAAGGCCCTTAAAAGTTGTTTTCCCTTCTTTAGGAAGGGAATTGTTATCAGCAAAGGGGAATTCTGGTTTTCCAAAGCACAGAAGTCAAACCCCAGGAGAGAAAAAACTATTAAAAGTTGTTTTCCCTGCTTCAGGAAGGGAATTAACAGCAACCAGTCCTTCCCTTGTAAAGCGGTGGCGTGGCACATTTCCCACCCAAGCAGCCTGCCCTAGTCTCTTTTCCTTCGCGTCCCCGGCTCGCAATGAGCCCACAAGGCACATGCAGCCAAAACCCTACCCCTCCCGAGGTGGTTTCCCCTCATTGGCTGGAGCCAAGCACCCCAGCATCCAAGCAGCTGCTTGCCTCCAAAGCTGGTTCATTTCTGATTCACATCCTGTATTGGAAAAATGATGGTGACAGTGGCTTTGAAAGGGAAAGAATACTTCTGGGTTCCCAATTATCTTTGATATCGCTTCAAAGGGGTATTTAATCTGATTTTAATCCGAATTATGAGGATTCAGAATGAACCTAACCATGCCTAATAGATACATTTGTAATATAGAAATTCTTCCTGTGTAGGGCGCAATGCCAGACTGGGAGTCACATGGAAATTAATCCAAGCTACCTGTTAAAGTCCAGAAAGCCACATATCATGAAACTTCAAAAAAGGAAGTGTTGATGTTATTGTTTGCAGCAGAGGAATTGCTTTGCCTGAGCTAATTTATGGCTGGTTGTAAACCATCCCAGCTGTATTCCATGTTTGATTGCTACTGGTCCTTCAGTGTATGAAACTCTATTAGATTAAAAGGGCCTGTATCTATTTTGTGATCTTAAGGAGCTGCATGTGATGGTACAGGTTTTGATCATGCAATTTTCAGGGCAGGATTGCCAATCTATTTTGGTTTCATCTGGGCCTCATTATCTTGGCTATCATCTATTCATTTCCAAATAAGTTACATGATATGGATGTCTCTGAATTGGTTCATTAATAGTGAAAAGACAGCCTAGACCATTGCCCACCAATCTTGATTTTGCCCTATGATGTAAAGTCAAAGGACATAAAGTGTTTTAGGCTATGCCTCTAGGACCTGTCAGCACACATGATTACCTGGATGCCAAAGAACACTATTTTTGTGCAATGCAAAGGAGCTCTTCAACAGTGAAATCTTGAAGATGAAAAGTTCAAAACTTTTTTTGGTCTTTCTAGCCATATGCATATCTGTAAAGGGATCTGCATATCTGTACAGTTTTCATATCTGGAAGACATAATGAATATTCCTCTCATCTTTAGCCAATAGCCATATAAGAGAAGAGTAAGTAGACTTGCAAGCATACTTTTGCTAAAATGCTGTCTGTTCCCACCCAGGAATGATACATGTCATTTTATGCAGATAGCCTTTTATTATTAAAATAGAATATGAACAAGATGAGCCAGAAGTTTAAAGCAACTGGCTTTCAAATATTGAAAAATAGATACAAAAACCACAAGTCTGGCTGAAGGGATGGCTCTGAAAATGGGTTAAATCATTAGGCAACTTTGAACATTTTAGAGTAAACCTTGAAAGGGAATTCTCTTGAATAACATGGCAACTGTCACTGCAGATTGAGAAGTTTTGTGTAAGCTTGTAGAACTAAGGCCTGGCAAAAACAGCTTCTAGGATATGGAGTCTCAATCCATAAACATTCCAAAACCCCAATCCATTTGGTTCTCTAGGAGAAATATTTACTAGTTGTCTGACCTCTTCTGTTTTGTAATTGTGCACATATAATGCTTTTCCAGGTTTGGACTGCATGAATATTGGAATTCTATCTCACCTGTACTTAATAGCTAGGCACCAGAGGTACTAAGAGTGATATCCATTTGGTCCCATTTGAAAAATGTAACTTTAATAAAAAAAAACTTTATTTGTACCCCGCACCCATCTCCCCGATGGGGACTCGGGCGACTCACATGAGGCGAAGCCCAAACAGCAATTTACAACAAAATAAAATCAAGAACATCAACAATAAACACAATAAAATACATACATATACATAAAAAACAGTATACAACTAGTTATCTAAAACCACAAGGACAGGGTGGGCCACAGGCACAAATATGAAGTGTTAAAAACTTAGGGTGAGATAAGTGGAATAGTATCCTTTACATGGGGGAGGGGGATAGACTCCAAAAATAGGACATTGAAGAGAGCAATGGTAGAAAATAAATAATTACTCTCCAAAGGCACAGCGGAAAAGCCAGGTTTTCAGGTGTTTTTTAAAGGTCTCCAAGGTGGGGGCTTTGTTGCTGCCTTCTACTAGATATGCATATTACAAAATTGTCCAGTTCTATTCCCTGCATATGTAAGTCCACTCACAAAGATGTAACTTCCATGCAGGATTCGAGCCTATCCAGTGGTAGGTTTCCCCATTCCATATATTGTTAGAATTGCCACTGAAATTTTGCCTACAGAGTATATCAAGATAGCACTTTTCTTTATTGATTGACAGATTTCTGTAGTTTCTCCTCTTCTGAAAAATATGGGAATTATGTGACAAACCATCATGATAGTAAGGCATTCATAAGCAGGATAGACATCCTTCTAGCAGTCTCAAGATAACTCTAAATTTTTTCCTGTTAGCATTTTACCTTTCTATCTGTCTAGGTATGGTGCAGGATAGGATTTGTTGTAATTGAGCCTTCGGCTACTACTAGTAGTAGTAGTATTGGGAAAGATGCTGGGTCAATAGCATCAAGCAATAGTATGGAATGGGGTGAGGCTCTGTGTGATCAAGACTCTGCAGCTGGGAGGAAAAGGGCTGCTAGTGGTTCTAGCCTGGAAGGGCTGGAACAGAGAAAAAGGATCCGGCAGATACTTAGAGCTCCTTCTGATCCAGAAACCTTGAAAGGTTTTCCTGGGGAAGAAGAAATGTGGTCAGAGGAAAGTGATACGGATCTAGAATCAACATTGGTTCAGGAAGTAAGGGATGTGTATAACGAAGAGTCTAATTCTGATACCTCCTCGGCTTTGACAGTGACTTAGACTGGCCTTCTGAGGCTTCAGAATCAGATTGGGACACTTTAAGCTTCCAACAGCATTGGCAAGATCGGAGGTCTGCACAGAGCACAACAGCTGTAGGAGATGCAGCAGCTGGTGCTCATGAACAAGGAGGGTCTTCAGACGACAGTGATGTTTAAGTGCTATATAAGAAATTGGATTTTGGGGCTGCATTTGCGGCGGTCAAAGAGTTGATGTCTGGTTCTCGTCTCTGGCATTCCTGTGATCCTGATATTGTGTGCCTTGTTCCTGTTTCCAGTTACTCTTGCCTGCTGTGAATTCCTGTGGCGGGGCTTGGTCTCTGCTGAGTCTACCTTCTGATTACCTTGGATCATCTCCTCCTTTCATCCGTCATTCTCCTGCCCTGGACCTTTGGATTGGATTTACGACTACGCTTCTCAATTTTCCCTTCAGACTTTGCAGACAGACGTCTGGGGTTTGTTTTGAGCTTTTTGCTGCTTTTGTGGGTTTTTTCCTGGTATTTTTTGAGGGTTTTTGAGCCGAGTTGGCTACTTTTTTGTTAGTCCTTTTCCATTTATTGTTCAATAAACCTTTTGTTATCCGCTTTTACTTCTGGGCTTGGCTTCTTTGGTCTCTGTGCTATGACAGGATTAGGCTTTTTGGTTAGTAGTGGTGCTATAAACTCTCTTCCACTCAATAGTTGTTGTGCAATTAAAACTGCATATCCTATGTGTCCATTGTTTTGAGTTTTTTTATGGGGAAAGCAAAGGTTACTGTAGCAAATACAAATATTTCATGCAAACAATTAAGAGACTGCAACGTGTGATTATTCTGGATGAAAACTTCATAAATCAATACTTCTACATTTCTAATCATTAAGTGAATGTGATCTTACTAGAACAAACAATTGGATTTAGGCCATTATTTCTTAGTCAATAATGTTTATACTTGAGGTGATCACTTGATGTCGCGAAACTTGATCCCTACAATTTGCTGCAATAAGTGTCTGCGATGGAGTTCATGGTGATTCTGTTCATAGAAATGCTTTTATAGATGGGAATAAGGAATAAATCGATTGTTCTGCTCCCTTCAGCCAAGATATACTCTGGGGGCCACGGAAGCCTTCCAGAGCTAGTTATCAAGTAAATGAATAGCAGAAAAGAGTGAAAAGAAGACTATTAGAATAATTTTGAATATAGACTTAATTTCTAATATACTTTTCAATTACTATTTCTTTAAGTCACATATGAATGTGGAATCAGAATAAAATGAAAAAATAAGTAAATCATTCTGAAAATAGCACACACCAGAATTAAATTTATATGTCCCTAGCATGCTGTAAATATATTACCAGCAATATTTGAAAGTAGTATTTGAAATGGACTGATTTGTGTATCAATTTTCATCAGACTGGAATTTTACAAAATATTTTCAATTTCTTAAAGTTTGGCCATCGCAAATATAGAAAATTACCTTACTTTTCTAAATAAAAGTTTCTGAAGGTTTGAAGTGATCAGCTTAAAGAAAAAAAATATATACCTGAATTCTTCTTTTGGATGAAGATAAATGGTAGGAACAGAGGTGGTTCTGTTCCATTCCAATTTGAGGTAGTTAAGAAATGAGTACCTCATTTCTGCAGATCAGTTATTTGCTCCTTTGGAAGCTTCATAAAGTCTTGTTTTCAAAGTGCAGAAATAGATGGTAGTTTGCTGGTATCACACTACCAAACTGCAATAATAACTTAATGGAGTCCTTTGTGGATTCCAGGTAAATTTTCTCTCTGTAAATCACATACACATTCCTAAAATAGTAAAATATTCAATATGTTACAGTGAAAAATTTCCTCGGCATTGGAAATACACAGTTATTTTATCATAGCAGCATTTCTCAGATGTATTTCTACTATATTCTGATACAAGCAATGTTTCCCAACCATACAAGTCTTTTCATGAGGAAAATCTACACTGTCTGCTAATCCTGGGTAATCCTGGTTTCAGAGCAATAGTAATAATAATAATAATACTTTAGTTATAACCTGCCCTCCCTTCCCAAAAGGACTAAGGATGGTTTCCAAAGTATAACAAAAATGTAAACATACAATGGCAGCAAATGACTAGAAAGACAAAAGGGTTTATGGTCTGGACTGTCCCTAGAGGTGGTCGGGCACACCCAGATGAACCTACTGCAACACTGTTTTGGCATTCGGAAGTTGCAACCAGGCTGAGATGGCATTGGCCTACTTCACCATCACTTCAACCTCTGTGGCACTATCACATTTCTCCAGCTGGCCATGTAGTTCCATAAAGGGTGCCTCTGTTGCTTTCAGAATGGGGATGGAATCTTTCTTATTGACTGTGCTGTCACCCAATTCTGACATCACCTGTGCAATATTTAATAGTTTCTAGCCTTTTCACATTGCAAAGGAAAGGAATACATGATTAAATCTATTATTATAGTGCCAAAATGGGTATCTTGTATATTGATGAAAAAATATTTATGTCACCATTACTACGAAGAAACAATCTTAGTCTTGGAAGCAAAATATAAGGGCCAGAGGGAAGCTATGGGAAAACAAGTGAAAGATTGAGCAAATTAAAACACCCCTAAGATCTCCTAATTGAAAAATATTACTGTATGTGGTCAGACACAGGCTACTAGACAATGTGCTGTTTGATTGTCTACAGAACTGTTTTTAATTCTCAGTTTCAGGACTCCATAAATGTTAGTAATGTATAGTTGGCCATCATTTGTAATTGTCATTAACCTGTTCTGCTCTCTGAGAGAGAGAATGAGTCATTGAAAGAAAGCTTTGGATGTCAGCGGCGCCTTGTCCAATGCGGGATAGCGCAATGGACAAAGACGCCGCTGCCATCTTGGAAGAGGACCGAGCGATCGGAGGCGCGGCCGCCATTTTGGTTCTCCTTGTTCCATGTTGTTTCTGTAGCTCCATGTTGTTCCCTGTTGTTTCTGAGCTGTTGGAGTTCCCGCCGAAAAAGGACAAGAGGGGTGGGGTTCCTGGGGGTAATCTGTTCAAGGATTGGCTCTTCGCCAGAGGGGAGGGCCTCGGGAGTTTTGAGCAGGGATTTTGGAGGGAAGGCTTCAGTACGGTTTTTACTGCCTTGGATTAAGGACTCATAAAGCATTTCCTCAATACCCGAGTGAGTGTGATTATTGAGCGGCCTACCAACGCTCACACAAAAACCGTACTCACAACCTGACTCGCAGTCGTGAGCCGATCCGATCGAAACCCCCCTGAGATGTCTAGTGGAAGGGAAGAAGACCTCCAGGAGCCCCGAGTGGAACCGCGCTGGCGGGGATCCGTAGAGGTGGAAGATGGGATCCTCGGTGAGGCAGCTGGAGGCCCGGAGGGGGAGACACCTGTGATTGTCTCCGGAGCAGGCGACCAGGAGGCCGCGATTCCTCCCCTCCTGTGGGACGAGAAGGTGACGCGGCGGAAGAAGGGGAGCCCCAGGCCCGAGGAGGGAGTCGGTCAGGCCCCAGTGGAAGGCACGAGTCGGGCGAGCGGATGGAGGAGATGATGGGAGAGATGGCCAGAGCCATAGCCGACATCCGCCAGCAGATGGGAATGATGCAGAGGCGGATGGACACATGGGGACCCCCGCCGGAGGAAGATCGAGGCACGGAGGGGCGTTCAAGCTATGCGGCCCGGAGGGCGAGAGAGACCGCCGTCCGGCAGGGCCGCCTTCGGAGGGGCCGGCGCCGATTTCACCCCCGCCAGGGGGACCTCCACCTTCAACCTGGGCCCAAGCGACCGGACCCTGGAAGGAAGCGGCCATCGGAGAGACTTAAAAGTCAAGTTCAACGGAGACCCAAGCCACCTTTCCTTTTTTGTCACCAATGTCCGCAATTTTATGGAAGACTATGGAGACTCGTTCCCCTCCGAGGCGGCCCAAGTGAGGGCCGTGGGAAGCAACCTGAAAAACGCTGCGGCCAACTGGTTGGTCCAGATGACCGAGACCGATGCCCCGGAGCTTAGGGGTCTTGAGGCCTTCCTGAGGCGCTGCAGCAGCGGTTTAGAGACCGCACGCGGAAGCAAAAGCTAAAGCAGAATTGAAGCGGATCTACCAGGGGTCGAGGGCGGTATCCGAGTACGCCCTGGCGTTCAAGGCCCTTGCCGGAAAAATCCGCGATTGGTCAGAGGCGACCAAATTGGACTATTTTAAAGCAGGACTGAGGAGAGAGACCCTGGATTGGGCTCTGAACCGCAGAAACCCGGACACCCTGGAGGGATGGATTGACCTGGCCGGCCAAGTGGAGTGCGATCGGGAGGCGGCACCCAGGAGGCCCTGAGACGCCCGCGAGCACGCGACCCGGCCCCAACCATGCGAACGGGCTGGCCCGGAGGTCGCCGACCCGGCGGAGGTCGCCAAGTCGAGACGCAAACAGACCGCGGAGAGGCGCTTGCTTCACCTGCGGCCGAGAGGGGCATCGGGCGGTCGAATGCCCGAGGAGGCCGCCCGCCGCGAAGGGGGAGAAGGGTCCGGACCCGACCCCCGGGTCACCGAAGACGACCAAGGCCAAGGGAGCGGCGGCTAGAGAGTTGGCCCGAGCGCCAACCAACCCGAGGGGCGGAGGTGACTACGAGAGAGGCGCGGAGGAGAGCGGATCGGAAGAGTCGGCGGAAAACGAGCTCGATCTGCCGTGAGCGCCCGGGCGGCAGATCTCACCTTCCCAGGGCGGTGAGTCGGAGCCTCCCAGTGGAGGAATCCTCACATTTAAAGTAGCCGTGCGCAGCCCCGCCACCGGCAAAGAGACTGAGGCTAGTGCCATGCTAGACTGTGGGTGCACCAGATGCTTAATGTCCCCTGGCTTAGCAGCCCAGCTAGGAGTGACCCCCCGGGAGTTAGTGGCCCCGGTCCTGTTCGCGCAGCTGGATGGGACCTTCGCCAACGGGGCGCCAGCCACTAGAAAGACCGGCGAGTTAGAGGTGCGGATAGGGACCCACAGAGGGCGCATCAATTTTGTGATCTCCGAGATGGCTAACCAACCCTTAATCCTGGGCAGCCCCTGGTTGGAGGAACACAATCCGAGGATCGACTGGAAGACAGGGGAGGTGCGCTTCAGAGAGGGGCAGGTTCAGGCTAAGATAGAGTACCCAGGAGAAGGGGGGAGTCCTAATACGGCAGGAGCCGGGCTTGCCCAATTGGCAGGAGTACCGCAGGACTATTGGGAGCTGGCTGAGGTGTTCAGCGAGAAAGAATGCGACGAGCTGCCACCCTCCCGTGCCATGGACTGTGCCATTAAGATAGAAGAGGGGGCGACACTCCCCAAATCCAAGATGTATGCAATGTCGGAGCCGGAGAAAAGGGCGCTGAGGGAGTTCATAGACAAAAACCTGGCCAGGGGTTTTATTAGACACTCAGATAGCCCACTGGCGGCCCCCGTGCTCTTCCGCCCCAAGGCGGATGGGAGTCTCCGGCTCTGTGTGGACTACCGAGGGATAAACGCCATCAGCTCGGCGAATCCGTACCCCTCCCCTTGATGTCCGAGATCCTGGCCCAGCTGGGGAAGGCCAGGCTGTTCACTTAAGCTAGACATTCGAGAGGCATTCTATAGAATCCGGGTCAAGCCAGAGGACTGCTGGAAGACGGCCTTCAACTGTCACTTGGGCCATTTCGAGTTTTTAGTCACCCCTTTCGGCCTAAAGGGGGCGCCAAAAATCTTCCAGCAGTTGATCAACGAGGCCCTCAGAGACCTGTTGTACAAGGGGGTCATCGTGTACCTGGACGACGTCCTGATCTACACAGAAACCCGTACAGAGCACGTGGCGTTGACCCGGAAGTCCTGAGGAGGCTGAAAGACAATCGGCTATACGCCAAGTTGTCCAAATGCGAGTTCCATCAGACCGAGTTGAACTACTTGGGATATCGCATCTCCACACGGGCATCGCGATGGACCCGGCGAAGGTGCGAGATGTACTGGAATGGGAAGCTTCCCGCACGCGGAGACAGCTGCAGGGGTTCCTGGGATTCGCGAACTTCTACCGGCAATTCATCCCGAATTTTGCAGAGACTACCTTAGCGCTAACAGACCTGCTTAAAACTAAGGGGTTGGGAGAAACCAGGAAGACCAAAACCCCTAGCGCCAAACTTCAATGGACGCCACAGTGTCAAGAGGCGTTCGTGAACCTCAAGTGGCAGTTCACCAGCCAGCCCCTGTTGATTCACCCGGTGATGAGCAGGCCCTTCACAGTGCAGTGTGACGCGTCCAGGCGGCATACGGAGCAGTCCTCCTCCAGCCGGATGAAGAAGGCCACTTGAGGCCATGTGCTTATCTCTCCAAGAAGTTCACCCAAACGGAAAAAGATGGCACGTATGGGAGAAGGAGTCGTTTGCCATACGGGCGGCTCTGGCCCATTGAGGCACTTCCTGGCGGGAACGCCGGTCCCTTTCGAAGTTTGGACAGATAATAAGAACCTGCCGGCCCTGCAGACCCCCCAGACACTGAACGCTAAGCAGCTGAGATGGGCCCAGTTCTTAGCAGATTCAATTTTAAGTTGAGATACATCCCGGGCCCGAAAAATGTCGTAGCGGACTCTCTCGCGCATGCCTGATGCGGACTACTCGGCCCCAGGAGAGATGGGAACCGTATTCTCTAACCCACAACTGGGTTTGGTCGCCGCCACCCGGGCAGCAGTCAAAGCAAAGGCCACCGCCGGAGAGCCGGCAAAGCCTCTACGGGACCAGATCAAGACAGCGTCCCGCACAGACGAATGGCTGGTCCGGCACCCGGAAGGCCTGGAAGAGAATGACGGCATCTGGAGCCAGGGAACCAAGGTCTACGTCCCCGAGGCCCTGAGGGCACAGGTCCTAGAAATAGGGCACGACACGCTCATGGCAGGACACTTCGGGCTCTCAAAGACGCTGAAGCTACTCGCCCGGCAGTTCTGGTGGCCGATGATGAGGAGGGACGCAAAACAATACATCGCCGAGTGTGATGTGTGCGCCAGGAATAAACGAAGGTGGGGCGCCCCACGGGCCTATTGCAGCAAGTAGCTGACCCTGCAGAACCATGGAGAGAAATAGCCATGGAGTTCGTGAGTGGACCTCCCGGAGAGCGGGGGTTCACCGCCATCTGGACGATAGTGGACCTGTTCTCCAAGCAGGCCCACTTTGAGCCGTTGCGACGACTGCCAACGGCACCGGAGCTGGCCAAACTCTATATAAATCATGTTGTTCGCCTGCATGGTAGCCCTCGTCGGGTCATAAGTGACCGCGGCCCGCAGTTCGCTGCTAAATTTTGGAAGGCGTTCCTGGCCGCCCTGGGGACCCAACGGGCGTTGAGTACGGCATTCCACCCCGAGACAGACGGAGCGACCGAAAGAGTTCAGCGGACGCTCCAGCAATACTTGAGGTGCTTCTCTACGTATCAGCAGGACCAGTGGGCCAACCTGTTGGATGTGGCAGAATACTGCTATAACAACACCGACCACGCGCCCAGGGGGGTGTCTCCCGTTCGGGCCGTGGGTGGTCGGGACTTCCTGCCCTTCCCAGCTATTGATACTTCTGCACCTCCGCCTTGCACCCCGAGTCCTGGGGGCGCGGGTTGCCGCAGCCTGGCCAGAGATCCAAAGGACGCTGAGGAAGGCCAGAGAAGACTACAAAACTCATGCAGATAAAAAAGAGGGCCACAGCCAACCTATGTGGCAGGAGACATGGTATATCTCTCCACTAAGCACCTGCGATCGACCCAGCCCTCCCGCAAGTTTTGCGGACAAGTTTGTTGGCCCTCTACGGGTGACTGAAGTGGTCAACCCGGTCACCCTTAGGCTAGACCTTCCCCACACGTGGCGCAAGGTGCACCCGGTGTTCCACGTTAGCCTGCTTAAAAGGCAGTAACCCACCGCAAGTGGTCTCCACAGGGAGCGCCCCAGTCCCGATCATGATCGGGGAACATACCCACTTTGAGCTTAAGGATATTTTAGACTCTAAAAGGCTTAGGGGCAGACTTCAATACTTTGTGCAGTGGCTTTCCAAAGACTTGCAGCCGGAGTGGGTGTTAGCAGAACATGTCAAGGCCCCCAGATTAGTCAAAAGGTTTCATAGGGCCTTCCCGGACAAGCCAGGGCCCTGAAAATACTTTGCTTCTTTTTCCCCAGGTCGGTGGACTCCTTCGGGAGGGGCGCTATGTCAGCGCGCCTTGTCCAATGCGGGATAGCTCAATGGACAAAGACGCGGCTGCCATCTTGGGAGAGGACGGAGCGATCGGGCGCGCCGCCATTTTGGTTCTCCTTGTTCCATGTTGTTTCTGTAGCTCCATGTTGTTCCCTGTTGTTTCTGAGCTGTTGGAGTTCCCGCCGAAAAAGGACAAGAGGGGTGGGGTTCCGGGGTAATCTGTTCAAGGATTGGCTCTTCGCCAGAGGGGGGAGGGCCTCGGGGAGTTTTGAGCAGGGATTTTGGAGGGAAGGCTTCAGTACGGTTTTTACTGCCTTGGATTAAGGACTCATAAAGCATTTCCTCAATACCCGAGTGAGTGTGATTATTGAGCGGCCTACCAACGCTCACATTGGAGGGGTGCTAGTTTCTCTTTAGTGTCTCCATAGTTTGGTATACAATGTTGTTGACCTTTCCCACAAATTGTGTTTGTATCCAGATCAGCTTACATTTTATGTTTTCCAGAGGTAGGTATAATTGAATCTTTCAGCTTTACTTACACATTTACTTTACTCATCTTTACTCATCTTTTACAAATAAAAACATCTCAACGTAGGCCAAATTTATGAATAACTTTCCATATTATGAGCAGTTGTTCTAAAAATACTGATCAAGATTCTCATCAGCCTGTTATGTCAAATTTAAGCTATTTCCAGTTAGGGATGTAATTCTTCATTACATTTCTTCTAGAAGTAAGCAACTCATAATTTCAAAAGTTTTTCTCCTGTTGTAAAAAAATATTCAAAATTCACACCGTTTTCAAAGGATATTTGTAATGTGGCCTTATTTGGTGCAAAATTTGCATGTGGCTGTTTTGCAGAAAAAGCAACATTGTATTAACTAAGAAGAGCATTTTAATGCAGCCATATTTTTCCTGTGAAGAAAGTGCATGTGAATTTTGCACACAATAAATCCTGAACCATGAAGATTCTTATTGTTCCAGGATTTTTCTCATAAAGATTTCTCAATTCTTCAAAATGTATGAATTTTTCAATTATTTTTAATTTTTAATTATTTTTGAAATTTCCATATTCATAGTGTAGAGAAGATCATATTGCACACTTTGTGCTAACATCCAGGAAGCGGAATTGCTAGTCACCTGGCAAGTGAATTTGTGAAACATGTTCTTAATGTTAAAGGAGATATTGTAAAGGTCCTGAGTAAAGAACTTCAAGGCTGTCATGATCAATGTAATTGGAGTTTTGAGAATTGAGAAAGTCAAGACCTGGCTGTTTGAGCAGGCATTTGCTGATTAAATATAACGGTTTAATTAGATATATGGAATGACGACGATGTGACGGAAAGTGATTTCAACATGACGCTGAGACTATAATTGTATGTTTTAACTGCTAAATTGTTGTTATATGGTTATCTTTTGTTTTGTTTGCTTGTGCTGTATTGGAGGGCAGAGACTGCCTTGTGTAAGCCATCCCGAGTCGTCTTCGGGCTGAGAGGGGCGGTATAGAAATGTGACAAATTAATTAATTAATTAATTAAATTATATGAATCTGTGTTTATTGCAGGTACATTTATTTTCCTCTAGTGTGTTTAAACCAGATAATATTGTTTTTGAATGGTTGTCCCTTCCACCAAAACATGGACTTCTTATAGAAGTAACCTTTAGTAACAATGTTATAAAACCACACTTGCTATGATCCATCTTGTTTAGAATGACATTCTCATTCATTAACTTACTAAAGCAGTAAATTATTGCAAAGACAGATTGGTGTTGGAAAAAAGGTCACTGGCAGTATCTAGCATAACATTTCCTTCATAGATTCTTTTCATTCTGTAACCAACTATGTTGCTTGCTTTTCATGTCTAGCATGACCCCAGATTCCTTTGACATATTTTGTGTAGTAGTAGGACAGCCTAAATACTCTTGACATTTGTGTTCTTATGACAGACAGAAAATCCTTGTTCACGTTTTTTTTAAAAAAACCAACTCTATAGCAGAGATTTATTGTGAAAGATGGGGGATACTTGCATAGTGTGTATGTACATGTGTGCTTGTCTTAATTTTATTTTATTTATTTGCATACACTAACAGCTTACAGTTTAAACAGAACATGAAACAATGAACATTTTACAAACACATAACCCCACCACCAAGGCCTAGACAAATATATTTTCCTTTGCCATATATTTATGAGTTAATCATTAACCAAATGTCATATCCAAAATTCCTTAACAACAAGATTATATTGTTTTCCCTTTTCACTCTCTAATACATATTTAATAAAAACTAACAAGTATAAATCAAAATCTGATGTATTAGTTTTCCCCCTGAATACCCTAATTTCTATTGTTAGTTTATCATTTAAGGCTACGTTTCATAGCTCCCCATATCATGCGTGTAGTGTGAGATTAGTTACTATTTTCCAATTCCTTGTGATTATAATTCTTGCCACTGTCAGTAAAATAATCACCAATTATTTCTTTTCCATTTCTAAATTCAACTTTGTGCTGTCCATTATTGATGCTAACCTAGCATCCGGGGTGGAGTTTAGTCCTACAATGTTACCTATTTTGGTAAATAAATTATTCCAAAAATTCTTCAACTGTGGTACAGCTGGTTGGGTGAACAACAACAAGGGAACCACAAAACATGTACAGGTTCGCTTGAATGTTAATCACAATGAAACAATAAGTCAAGCATCAAAATACAAGTACTATTTCAACATTATATTCATTGAGCAGCAATGTATAGAAAATAATGTTACAGCCACTAGATTGTTACCATTGATGTCATTAGTTATTTCGCCATGATGTTTATAACCAGTGACGTGCCCTGAAGAAGTGTCTTTAAGACAACAAAACGGATATAAACCAAACCTTTGGCACCTTAGATTACCGTTTAAGGTCCCTGCTGTGGCCAAGGTCCCTGCTGATCTTCAAGCTCATTTAGAGCAGTATTTCTATAAGGATCGCTTTTCTTCCTTTGCGGCTTCTCCGGTCCTTTCTGGCAGGTTTGCTCGCTTGGAACACGGAAGGCGCCCCTTTCCGCGCTCCGCGGCTGCAGTTCGAGCTCTCCTCGCCGCTCCCGCCCTTGTGGATTTACAAACAAACTATGCGTCTCTCAGCTACCTTGTGGATCACTCTCCCCCCCAATCTTCTCACATCGAGTGATACACCCTGTGACACCATCAAAGGACTATAACTACTGTGGACTTCCACGTGATTAAGCCAGCTTGGCTTAGTGGGGACAAGGTTTGCTTTGATTCATTTTTGATTCTTCTCCGTATGTACTCCTTTCTGGAGCTTGGCTTAGTGGGGACAAGGTTTGCTTTGATTCATTTTTTATTCTTCTCCGTATGTACTCCCTTTGAGACACTCATGCCTGTATATGATAATGTTTATTTTCTTTATGTTGCTGCTCAATGAATATAATGTTGAAATAGTACTTGTATGTTTATGCTTGACTTAGTGTTTCATTGTGATTAATATTCATGTGAACCTGTACATGTTTTGTGGTTACTCTTGTTGTTGTTCAGTTGTAGTAAGCTACCCCCTTCTATCTTTTTGGTCTACAGCTGGTTGGGTGTCAGCTGCATTAAGATCACTACTGACTGAAAGGTCATGAGTTCGAAGCCAGCCGGGGTCAGAGTGAGCTTCCAGCCAATTTTGTGTAGCTTGTTGTCGACCTTTGCAACCCGAAAGACAGTTGCATCTGTCAAGTAGAAAATTTAGGTACCACCTATGTGTGGGGAGGCTAACTTAACAAATTTATGAGGCTATTAAAAATCTCCAGTAAAAGGTATGCAGGGAATGTGGAAAGTACTTCATCAGTGTCGCAGATGGACAGTGAAGCAACAGCTCCCCTGGTGGCCAGAAAAAAATAAAATAGCTCTGACTCTCTCTATATATATGTTGTGTGTCTATGGCATTGAATGTTTGCCATGTATGTGTACATTGTAATCTGTACT
>JARBWK010000007.1:34985835-35032747 GCA_030556195.1 Anolis apletophallus
TATAATTGTATGTTTTAACTGCTAAATTGTTGTTATATGGTTATCTTTTGTTTTGTTTGCTTGTGCTGTATTGAGGGCAGAGACTGCCTTGTGTAAGCCATCCCGAGTCGTCTTCGGGCTGAGAGGGGCGGTATAGAATGTGACAAATTAATTAATTAATTAATTAAATTATATGAATCTGTGTTTATTGCAGGTACATTTATTTTCCTCTAGTGTGTTTAAACCAGATAATATTGTTTTTGAATGGTTGTCCCTTCCACCAAAACATGGACTTCTTATAGAAGTAACCTTTAGTAACAATGTTATAAAACCACACTTGCTATGATCCATCTTGTTTAGAATGACATTCTCATTCATTAACTTACTAAAGCAGTAAATTATTGCAAAGACAGATTGGTGTTGGAAAAAAGGTCACTGGCAGTATCTAGCATAACATTTCCTTCATAGATTCTTTTCATTCTGTAACCAACTATGTTGCTTGCTTTTCATGTCTAGCATGACCCCAGATTCCTTTGACATATTTTGTGTAGTAGTAGGACAGCCTAAATACTCTTGACATTTGTGTTCTTATGACAGACAGAAAATCCTTGTTCACGTTTTTTTTAAAAAAACCAACTCTATAGCAGAGATTTATTGTGAAAGATGGGGGATACTTGCATAGTGTGTATGTACATGTGTGCTTGTCTTAATTTTATTTTATTTATTTGCATACACTAACAGCTTACAGTTTAAACAGAACATGAAACACTGAACATTTTACAAACACATAACCCCACCACCAAGGCCTAGACAAATATATTTTCCTTTGCCATATATTTATGAGTTAATCATTAACCAAATGTCATATCCAAAATTCCTTAACAACAAGATTATATTGTTTTCCCTTTTCACTCTCTAATACATATTTAATAAAAACTAACAAGTATAAATCAAAATCTGATGTATTAGTTTTCCCCCTGAATACCCTAATTTCTATTGTTAGTTTATCATTTAAGGCTACGTTTCATAGCTCCCCATATCATGCGTGTAGTGTGAGATTAGTTACTATTTTCCAATTCCTTGTGATTATAATTCTTGCCACTGTCAGTAAAATAATCACCAATTATTTCTTTTCCATTTCTAAATTCAACTTTGTGCTGTCCATTATTGATGCTAACCTAGCATCCGGGGTGGAGTTTAGTCCTACAATGTTACCTATTTTGGTAAATAAATTATTCCAAAAATTCTTCAACTGTGGTACAGCTGGTTGGGTGAACAACAACAAGGGGAACCACAAAACATGTACAGGTTCGCTTGAATGTTAATCACAATGAAACAATAAGTCAAGCATCAAAATACAAGTACTATTTCAACATTATATTCATTGAGCAGCAATGTATAGAAAATAATGTTACAGCCACTTGGATTGTTACCATTGATGTCATTAGTTATTTCGCCATGATGTTTATAACCAGTGACGTGCCCTGAAGAAGTGTCTTTAAGACACGAAAACGGATATAAACCAAACCTTTGGCACCTTAGATTACCGTTTAAGGTCCCTGCTGTGGCCAAGGTCCCTGCTGATCTTCAAGCTCATTTAGAGCAGTATTTCTATAAGGATCGCTTTTCTTCCTTTGCGGCTTCTCCGGTCCTTTCTGGCAGGTTTGCTCGCTTGGAACACGGAAGGCGCCCCTTTCCGCGCTCCGCGGCTGCAGTTCGAGCTCTCCTCGCCGCTCCCGCCCTTGTGGATTTACAAACAAACTATGCGTCTCTCAGCTACCTTGTGGATCACTCTCCCCCCAATCTTCTCACATCGAGTGATACACCCTGTGACACCATCAAAGGACTATAACTACTGTGGACTTCCACGTGATTAAGCCAGCTTGGCTTAGTGGGGACAAGGTTTGCTTTGATTCATTTTTGATTCTTCTCCGTATGTACTCCTTTCTGGAGCTTGGCTTAGTGGGGACAAGGTTTGCTTTGATTCATTTTTTATTCTTCTCCGTATGTACTCCTTTGAGACACTCATGCCTGTATATGATAATGTTTATTTTCTTTATGTTGCTGCTCAATGAATATAATGTTGAAATAGTACTTGTATGTTTATGCTTGACTTAGTGTTTCATTGTGATTAATATTCATGTGAACCTGTACATGTTTTGTGGTTACTCTTGTTGTTGTTCAGTCGTAGTAAGCTACCCCCTTCTATCTTTTTGGTCTACAGCTGGTTGGGTGTCAGCTGCATTAAGATCACTACTGACTGAAAGGTCATGAGTTCGAAGCCAGCCGGGGTCAGAGTGAGCTTCCAGCCAATTTTGTGTAGCTTGTTGTCGACCTTTGCAACCCGAAAGACAGTTGCATCTGTCAAGTAGAAAATTTAGGTACCACCTATGTGTGGGGAGGCTAACTTAACAAATTTATGAGGCTATTAAAAATCTCCAGTAAAAGGTATGCAGGGAATGTGGAAAGTACTTCATCAGTGTCGCAGATGGACAGTGAAGCAACAGCTCCCCTGGTGGCCAGAAAAAAATAAAATAGCTCTGACTCTCTCTATATATATGTTGTGTGTCTATGGCATTGAATGTTTGCCATGTATGTGTACATTGTAATCTGTACTGAGTCCCCTGTGGGGTGAGAAGGGCAGAATATAAATACTGTAAATAAATATATGAAAATACAGTATGTCATTTTGTGCATGCCACATCTCCAGCAAAGGTTACTTTGCTTACTATCCATTTAAGGTTGTTTAACTGTTGAGGTATATAATCTACATATGACTTTGTACAGGTGTGCTTGTCTAGTTGGTTTTTTAAAAAAACACCTCTCATTTTTTTTTCTGAAATCAAATGGGGGGCATCAGAAAACAGAATTGAAAACAGAACGGATTCATGCCATTTCAGATTTATGCCATTTCAGACATCCCTACTGATTACAACATAAAGGAGAAAATATAGTTGTTTTCTGTTCAGTTATTTTGCTTTGGAGGCTACAATCCTCTGTGCTGCTCTGAAACTTTTAAGAAACTTTTTATTGGGAATTTTATGGCTTAGCTGTAAATGTCTGACAGTATTGGGCATCTTAAAAAGAGAAATCAGCTAGTTCACTTAGATTAATTTTCCTAGGACTCAAATTTAAGTGTTCTTTAAATGCATCATTAGAAATTATGCCAGTTGGGTCCGCATGGTTCACAATGAGAGGTTTGTTTTGTATATATGTTTTTATTAGTCTCTTAAGACAATCATGGACAACACCTAAAATAATAAGAATTTATTACAAATCAACAGATTAGACAAGCCTAAAATCAAAGAGACATTAAGTATGTGGGATTTTTTTTGGTTATTCAGAAGTGCTAAAATGATTTTCATATGTCATCTGGTTGTTCATGAGTGCCCAGTCATAAGCTGTTCTACTGAGGGGCAATGGGAGGTTAGCACAGATTTCATTACACGTGGGAATTTAATAAAAAGAATAGGTGTTCATGTTAAAGACTTGAGCAAAGTGCAATAGAGAAGAGAGATGTGCCAGATGTTGTAGATTGATGTGAAATCTGTGATATCTTTCCTGTGGTAGATCCTGTTCTTCTGGAGTTTCTGGAAATTAAATTTCCACAATGCAAAATCAGTCTTAAGTAGAATGCTTAATGTTATTTGTCTATAACGAATTTCAAATGGGTCTCGAGTTGAGCCATTTTTCAAGGTGAGGCAACAGAAAGACCTGGAAATTACCTTTCAGCTATCAAATAAAAATGCCCTGGCATAATTTACCATTCTACTGATGTCCTGTCAGCTACCTTCATCTTCCCAGGGCAGGAAATACTACCTTAGGCCTCTGCAAGAGCAATGCTATCAGGCGTAGAGAAAGAAGAAGAAACTATCTTTCTGAGAAGGAACAAAGGAAGGGGGGATGGAAGGAGGGAGAGATAATGAAATTTGAGTTCTTTTGTTTTGCCTTCTTCCTCATGTTAGTTCCCTGAAGGGCCCAGGAGTTGCACAACACTTTTGAGCAGCTTCTATTCAGGTTGTTTCAACTTCTTCAAAAAGGGCAAAAATAAAGCAGAAATGGCACACTGCACTGAATAGAGTTTGAAATCAAGTAGGTGATAAGCCTCCAAAGTCGCCAAAGGTATATGCAAAAGAGGGAACAAAATACACCCCACAATACATTGTGTGAATGGATGAATATCTTCCATGCACAATGTGCATCCCTGTGTAATGCCAAATTTTGTTTCTGCTCAGTGTGGATGTTTCTCATTGGACAAAATTATACAACAATTTATAACAAGGGATTTATTAATGCATAATTTGGAATAAACTCTAACAAATTAGAAATGTCATTCTCAAAGGAAGCAAAATATAATTTTTAGTGATCATATTGGTACTGAAAGAATGTGATCAAAAATTATTCATTGGAAGCAAAGTTCACACTTTGTGCATAAAACATCATTATATGTGCAGGAAGCAGCACTGACATAGAAATGCATCCTGCATTGAGAACATGCCGGTTGGGAACACAGGAAACTGCATTTTCCTTCGTTAGACCAAATGTGTCCCCTCTCTCAATTTACAGGTCCCTCATTGTCATCAGGCTTGCTGTTAATCTCACTGTTTCTTTACCCCTCCTACAGCACCATCTCCTCCTCATCCCTCTCCTCCTCTCACTTTCTTCATTCTTCACAATTATCAGGGCAATTTATAGTAAAATCACTGTTGAAATTTTCATTATAGAATTGGATAAAGGTCTTGTCACTTGGTTCAGGACTCTATGTTACCCTCCCTAAACTGACACATGTGGCCTTATAATTCATATTGAAGACTCCAACAAGGATTGTGCTGGGAGATCCTAACACAGACAAACATAAAGACCACCTCCCAAATGTTGCAACAAATGGCCTCCCTGAGTCCCCTTGTGGAGAGAAGGGTGGGATAGAAATGTATGTAATAAAAAATAAGTCATCTGGTATAAGAGATAATAAACCTCATCCCATGGGGGGTGGGGGCGAGGAAAGCGGAAGGAATCATCTTCTTACCATAGTGTTTGGTTCCATTTTTAAGGAAAACAGATAAAATTTTCACTCCATCAAACAACGTATTTTGACAGTCTCTAAAACAATCTTCCGCATTCTGAGCTATTGCATAGGTGAGTGTAGTCCCTGCCTATTCCACGACCACTACCACCACCTCCTCCTCCTCCTTAAAAAAGGGAAACTTTGCAATCACAGAAGTCCAAAATCTAGGTCTATAAAAGGGTGAGGGGATACAACCCCGGCAAATTAGTGATATACTAAAAATGCACAATTCCTGGTGAATAAATTATTTTTTTAAAATTACTGCAAAAGTTTCATGAAAGAGGAATACTGTTGAAAAAGGAGTATTGAGGCTTATTTTGAGACAGCTTACAGGAATGCCTACCCAAAATGTCACAAAAATGAACTAATATTGGTGAATCTGACAGTTCCCATTCTATATGTAGATGATTGGGAGCTCTGAAGACGACTGCTTCCTGACTCCATAATCCTCCATTTCCAAACACTTTAGAATCATTTTACAGAAGGAGTCCCACAGGGCAACAGGCAGTTTTATGTTGTATGATGTTTTCTGTGGGACTCTGTCTGTAAGCAGTTTTTAATTGTGTAGAAATTGTGTGTGTGGGGTGGGGGGGGGGGGTGGGGGCAGGGAGACAGGACCCTGCATCTGTTGAGATAGTACTAGGCAGGACAATGATTCGACAGTGCTTTGTTCATCATGTCAGGCAACTCTGAGATTTGGACTCGTGATGAACATTGTCATCTGCAAGTGTGACTAGCCTGTTACGTGGTTCATCCATGAAGCGAGTTGAGTCTGGTGTATTTCAGAGGGGCTACTATCAAAGCCTGCTTTGATCTGTGGGTTGCAGTCAGGGGCGGTCTAAGGTAATTTTAAATGGTAGGCGAACATTATTTTGGTGCCCCCCCCCCAAACATTATTTTGCCGCCCCCCATGTAAAACAAATATACAATTATAATATCACAATACCATTAGTAGTATTATATTGTATCAATGTATATACAATATATTATACCATACTCATATTATATCATAATTATATTATACTACATTACGATATAATTATATTATAATATATTGACATTATAATATAATGTAACATTCTATTATATTATTATTATCTGATCCCGGCACGCGTTGCTGTGCCCTATGTAGGAGATGTGAGTATGTATGTGCGTGTGTATTTTTGTGTGTGTCTGAGTATGTATATGTGTGTGTGTTTGTATGTGTGTGTGTTTGAGTATGTATATGTGTTTGTGTGTGTATGTTTGTGTGTGTGTATGTATGTGTGTGTGTATGTATGTGTGTGTGTATGTATGTGTGTGTGTCTGAGTATGTATATGTGTTTGTGTATGTATGTGTGTGTCTGTGTCTGTATATGTGTTTGTGTATGTATGTGTATGTTTGTGTATATATATATATATGTGTGTGTTTGTGTATGTATGGGTGTGTGTATGTATGTGTGTGTATGTATGTGTAGGTATATGTGTGTGTGTTTTTGTATGTATGTGTATGTATGTGTGTTTGTGTATGTATGTGTGTGTGTCTGTGTATGTATATGTGTGTATGTATGTGTAGGTATATGTGTGTGTATGTATGTGTGTGTGTCAGTGTATGTATGTGTGTATGTATGTGTGTTTGTGTATGTTTGTGTGTGTCTGTATATGTGTGTGTATGTATGTGTGTGTCTGTGTATGTATATGTATGTATGTATGTGTAGGTATATGTGTGTATGTATGTGTGTGTCTTTGTATGTATGTGTGGGTATGTATGTGTGTCTTTGTATGTATGTGTGTGAATGTATGTGTGCTTGTGTATGTATGTGTGTGTGTCTGTATATGTGTGGGTATGTATGTGTGTGTTTTTGTATGTATGTGTGTGAATGTATGTGCTTGTGTATGTATGTGTGTGTGTCTGTATATGTGTGTGTATGTATGTGTGTGTCTGTGTATGTATATGTGTGTATGTATGTATAGGTATATGTGTGTGAATGTATGTGTGCTTGTGTATGTATGTGTGTGTCTGTTTATGTGTGTGTATGTGTGTGTGTCAGTGTATGTATGCATGTGTATGTATGTTTGTTTGTGTATGTACTGTATGTGTGTCTGTATATGTGTTTGTGTATGTATGTGTGTGTCTGTGTATGTATATGTGTGTGTGTCTGTGTATGTGTGTGTGTGTATGTATGTGTGTGTGTCTGTATGTGTGTGTATGTATGTGTGTGTCTGTGTATGTATATGTGTGTATCTATGTGTGTCTTTGTATGTATGTGTGCGTATGTATGTGTGTGTCTGTGTATGTATGTGTGGGTATGAAGCCGGCAAGGAGGAGGAGGAGTGGGAGCGATCAGTTCCTGCGCCTCCTCCTCCTTGCCATCTCAGTGATTGCCAGGCCTTCTCCTCCGGCCGGTTCTTTGTGTTTCCCGGCAGAGGAGGGGGGGTAGTTTGCCCTTTTCCCGGGCTGCTCTCTGTCCTCTTCACCCCGCCGTCCTCCCTTGATTTAAAGCAGGAGGGCAGGGAGAGGAGGAGAAAGAGATGCCCGGGAAAAGGGCAACATCCCTCCCTCCTTTGCGGGGGTGCAGAAAGAACCGGCCGGAGGAAGGCAGGCCTGGCGATCACGGAGCTTGCGAGGAGGAGGAGGCGCAGGAAAGTGCAGCGAGGGAGGGATGATCGCTCCCTCTTATTCTCCTCCTTGCTGGCTTCGTGGTTGCCAGGGTCTTCCTCTTCCGGCCGGTTCTTTCTGTATCCCGGCAGAGGGGGGGGTTGCTCTTTTCCTGGGCTCCTCTCCTCTTCGCCCCGCCGTCATCCCTTGATTTAAGGCAGGAGGGCAGGGAGAGGAGGAGAAAGAGATGCGCGGGAAAAGGGCAACATCCCTCCCTCCTTTGCCGGGGTGCAGAAAGAGCCGGCCGGAGGAAGGAAGGGCTGGCATTCACGGAGCTTGCGAGGAGGAGGAGGCGCAGGAAAGTGCAGCGAGGGATGGATGATCGCTCCCTCTTCTCCTCCTTGCTGGCTTCGTGGTTGCCAGGGCCTTCCTTGCTCCGGCCGGTTCTTTCTGTATCCCGGCAGAGGAGGGCAGGGGTTGCCCTTTTCCCGGGCACCTCTCTCTCCTCTTCGCCCCGCTGTCCTCCCTTGATTTAAGGCAGGAGGGCAGGGAGAGGAGGAGAGAGAGGTGCCTGCGAAGAGGGCAACCTTACCCCCTCCTCTGCCGGGATGAAGAAAGAACCGGCCGGAGCGAGGAAGGCCCTGGCAACCACGAAGCCGGTAAGGAAGAGGAGGAGAGGGAACGATCGTCCGTCCCTCACTGCACTTTCCTGCGCCTCCTCCTCCTCGCCAGGAGCAGCAGGGAAGTGGGGAAGGAGGGCGAGAAGCCAGCGGAGTAGGCGGGAATGGCGCTGCCCGCGCGAGGGGTGGGTGGGAGTGGGTGGGAGTGCGCCTGCGCGATGGCTCTCCCTGTATACTGCGCTCGTGGCCTGCGCAGAACGGGAGCCAATGGGCGGTTTTTGGGGGATGATTTGGGGGGGTTGGAAGGTAGGGAGGTGGGGTTTTTGTGCCACGATTGTACCCTGTGGCCTGGGGGAATGTGTTGGGTGGGTTTTGTGGTTGGGGGGCCTTCAGTTTTCCCGTCCATAAGCGTCAAAAACGGACTTTCTCTTTTTATATATATTGATAAAATTATCCTCTACTAAATATTTTCATTACTCCTATAAAACTCAAATAACCAAAATAAAGTAAAATAAAATATTATATATTACTATTTTGTACAATACCACTATACTGCAATATTGTTTGTAATATTACATGTAATATAAAATATATCATCATTCTATTGTTATATTGTAATTATATTATATTTTATGACAATATTAAGCAGAACTGTATAATAATCAACAAGAAATGCAATGTAAATGCATCAAAATCAGAATATATTACCTATCACCCGACTCATAATTCATAGGAGTCTCCCATAAGTCCAAAATGAGGATCCCAATGTAAATGTAAATAGAAAAACAGCCAAAATGTTCAAATGAGGTCAAATACAGGCAGCGCGGCCTGGGCAAACTTGGGCCCGCCTCCCTCCCCTCCTTCTAAGTGTTTTGGCCTCCAACTCCCACAACTCCTCATAGCCTCAGGCCCCTTAGGTCTAGACAGAAATAGAGCCGAAGAAAGGAAGGAGGGAGAGAAGAGGTCACAGAGGAGGAGGAGGAAAGCCCTTCATTCATTCCTTCACTTACACTTCCTTCACTGATTCTTTTCTCCTTCCCTGCAAACGCGCGCGCGGTGGAGACAAAGGGAAAGGAGAAGCACTCCCTGCCTGCCCGATAGGGAGTGCTTTGCTTACAGGCTTCTGCGCAAGGGAGCTACTGGGCATGCACGGAGGTTTTCGCGCATGTGCAGCTGCTCCCGCACTCAACTTCAGCTCCGAAGCAACTGCGCCTGCGTGAAAACCTCCGCGCGTGCCCAGAAGCGGCGTCGGAGCGCACAAGGCCGGGGTCAAAAAGCAGGCAGCTGCAGCACTGTCTGAGGAACATCGGCAGGGCCAGGATGGTGCCCCCTTCCCAGGTAGCGCCCTAGGCGGCCGCCTACTTGGCCTATCTTGTAGGACCGCCCCTGGTTGCAGTGATGACCTTGGTGGTTAGCATGATTATTACTGAATGACTTCTCTTATTGAGCAGATAGCCAAAATGTTCTGTGACCTACATTTGAGGCAATGTTGACTGTGGGTGCATCTACACAGTAGAATGAAGTTTGATGCCACTTTAAGTGCCAGCTCAATGTTATGGGATCCAAGGAGTTGTAATCTGGCAAGGCATCAGCACTTTTTTGGCACAGAATACATATCTTGCAAAATTACAAATCCCATGATTCCACAGTTAAAATAGTGTCAAATGGCATTAATTTTGCAGTATAGATGCATCCTATGAATAAGTTAATCTTTGTCATTGTAAAGTCAATTTATCCCATTATTAAATTTGTTGTAATATGATAAATGTAAGAGAAAATATGTTCAAAAACATGTTAGGGTGAACTAGGAAATGACCAGTTTTGGTACATTCCAAGACCTTAAATCACAATTTGAAGTTAATTAAATATCCTGGTTTCCAAACTCAGTATCTATAATTTCCTCCCTTGAATGAGAATGAAAACTTTGATTAAACATGTGTTTCCTGGTTTTAGTGCTGAAGGAAGAAATGAAGAGACTGTTTCCACGGGCAAAAGACTGGTTCATTCTTCAGCTTAATAAATTGAGATGTGGTCAACCAAATAGAGCTGATTTGTCATGAAGCTCTAGTTTGTGCAATTTATTTTCTAATGTCTCCTTGTAAACTATCTGCCATTATATCCTCTGTGGTTTAATCTCTATGGAGAAAAAAAACTACTTTTCCTTTGTTGGCTAGCACTCTTATTTGACTGTCATTTTTATGTGTGTGTCTAGAGGATGAGTACATCTGTGCTCTAAGCAGAAAGGTAAACAATTGAGAGATGGTTAATTTTAGTAGAAAATTACTTCCTTGAAGTTTTGGTCCTGTTAAGCCTCTCTAATATGTGGAAGTAGGTCCCATTGATTTCCATGAAGCTTAATTCCTCAGCAAATGTGATTTGTCCTGCATGCCAAGAAAAAAGAGTTATCCCAAGGTTATTACAAAAGGTCAAAAAAGAGGAACTCAAGTAAAGTCATTTGTTCCTGCAAATAGAAGGGGAAACAAGTGGATGCTTTCCTATGATGGTGATACTTCTGCATGCATTGAAGACTGCTGAAATTCTTGAACATTTCATAGACATGTTCACGACCCTTTGGGAATGCAACCTTTGAAAATAGTCTCTCAGGGTTCTCCACCCTCCCCAATAGTTTCATATAATTCTTTGAAGACTGCAAAAGGAATGCCAGCAAAGGCAGGCAAGCCAAACTGCCTGAAGAAAGTTGGTGGATTAAGACTGGTTGAACAGGCAAGGAAAAGCTAAATCTGTAAAATAAATCAAGGCCGATTCAAAATGTAGTAGGTGTGTGTGTGTGTGTGTGTGTGTGTGTGTGTGTGTGTATAAGGGCTGTGTAAAAAATAGTTTCTGCCTCATACGTTGTATTATTTCATTAGATTCATACATCCGAGGTAATATTTTAAAAACACAAGGAAAGAAAGGCCTTTAAAAGTCAGCCGCTGTCTCTGTGAGGAGCAGTTTAAAGCAGACTACTTGCTAATAAGGAGCACTGGTAAGTTCCTGGGTAAATTTGTTGTTTTAGCTTCTAGTATCAGCTGCTAGAAGGTAGTTTTTAGCAGCCCGCGCGCCTATCGGCGCGCGATACAACATAAACCTGTAACAAGTAAAAAAAAAAAAAGGAAATATCCAAAGACTTGTAAAAAAGTTAATCAAGACCAAAACAAACAGTGAATCTACAAAAAGGAAAAAAAGTCTAATTATCTAAAAAAAGGGAGTCAAATTATAAAAACATATAAACAAGAAATGGAGGTAGTCAGCCAGCAGTGGGGGGGCTTTCCAGTGTTTTGCATTGAGTGTCACATGTATGACTATCTGCCTGCTGGGCAGAAGTCTTGGGTGTGCATTCGCTGCAGTGAGCTCCTGGCTCTCAGGGAACGTGTTTTTTTCCCTTGAAGCCAAGGTAGCAGACCTGGAGAAGCACAGAGAGGAAGTGAGGCAGGAGGAAGAGATCTCCAGGGATGAAATAGGAGCATCCCACTCCGTTCTGAGCAGCCCTCCAGCTGCTTTGGAAAATGGGGGTCTTGGGCAGGAGGACATCAGTCTGAGGAAGAGGGACCGGCTCCCTTAGTTGGGACCCCTTCCTCGGAGGATGTGCCCATATCCTCTTGCACCGAGGATACTTCTCAACGGGTGGTAGGAGGGGGGCTTCTTGTAGTGGGCGATTCGATTGTCAGGAACATAGAAAGCTGGGTTTGTGATGGATGTGATGACCGCATGGTAAATTGCCTGCCAGGTGCAAAGGTTGCGGACATCACGAGGCATCTAGATAGGCTGGTAGATAGTGCCGGGTGGAGCCAGCAGTCGTGGTACACGTCGGTACCAATGACATTGGGAAGGCCAAACGGATGGTCCTGGAAGCCAAATTTAGGTTGCTAGGTAGAAGATTAAGGTCCAGGACCTCAAAGGTAGCATTCTCGGAAATTCTACCAGTTCCACGCGCAGGGACAGCCAGACAAGCAGAGCTCAGGAGCTTCAATGCGTGGATGAGGCAGTGGTGTCGAGAGGAAGGGTTTAGATTTGTTAGGAACTGGGAACATTTTCGGGAAAGCCAAACCTTTACAAAAGGGACGGGTTACACCTGAACGAAAATGGAACCAGACTGCTGGCAATTAATATTAAAAAGGCTTCAGAGCAGCTTTTAAACTGATTCCTAGGGGAAAGTCGACAGGAGCTGGGCAGCTTCCGGTTCGAGAGGGTGAAACGGCAAGTATGGAGGATGAAATTTACGCACAAATGGCCGAGTCAACAGAAAAGATAGAAAGTAGTCAAGAGGTAGGACATGGTAGGCCTTCTACAAATTCTCATAAACAGCCAAAGTTGAAAGGGCATCAGAGCAATAAATATAAATGTCTGTACGCAAACGCTAGAAGCCTTCGAACAAAAATAGGAGAGTTGGAATGTTTGGCAAAAGAAAAAAATATTGATATTATTGGCATAACAGAAACCTGGTGGACAGAGGAAAACAATTGGGACACAAAAATTCCAGGTTATAAACTGTACAGGAAAGACAGGAGAGGGGAAAACGGTGGCGGTGTGGCCTTGTACATAAATGAAGAGCTAGAATCTCATGAATTAGAACTTCAAGAAAATTCAAACTCACCTACAGAAACATTGTGGGTAAAAATCCCAGGACAAAAAACTAATCTAGCATTAGGGATCTGCTATCGCCCTCCCAACCAAACTCCAGAGGCAGACTGCTATCTGGAAAATGAAATTAAACAGGCCTCAAAAGCAATAAATTAGTCATAATGGGGGACTTCAACTATCCCCGAATAGATTGGCTAAATTCTTGTTCTACGCATGAAAGAGAGATAAGGTTCCTCGACATGCTAGCTGATTATTCCCTTGAGCAGATGGTCATGGAACCAACCAGGGGAAAGGGGATCCTGGACTTGGTGCTAACTAATGAACAAGATTTCATTCAAGATGTCCTTGTAACTGAGCCCATAGGTACCAGTGACCACAACACAATAACCTTCAACTTAAGTTTGATAGCAAACTGTCAGTGAAAACTAACACAGAGACCTTAAATTTTCACAAAGGGAATTTCACCAAAATGAGAAAAATAGTAAAGAACAAACTAAAAGGAACAGTAAAAAAATCAAATCCCTCCAAAATGCTTGGAAACTGTTTAAAAATACTTTAAAACAAGCCGAACTAAAATGCATTCCTAAAATAAGAAAGAGGCCGGGAAAGTCCAAGAGGACATCGGTATGGCTTACAAATGAAGTAAAAGATGTGATTGGAAAGAAGAAAAACTCATTTAAGAAATGGAAGGCTCTTCCTACTGAGGAGAACAGAAAGGAACACAAGCTCTGGCAAACTAAATGCAAAGCAACCGTCAGGAAAGCCAAGAGAGATTTTGAGGCACATATAGCTAAGAACATTAAAAAAATAACAAAAACTTCTTTAAGTACATCAGAAGCAGAAACCCAACTAGAAAAGCAGTTGGGCCACTTGACGAAAATGGTAAGAAAGGGACAATAAGTGAAGACAAGGAGATTGCCGAGCGGCTAACGACTTCTTTGCCTCCGTTTTCACACAGGAGGACAGACAACATATGCCTGCAGCTGAGTCAGTTTTTTCAGGGAGGGAATTAAATGAATTAAACCAGATAGAGATAAACAAGGAAGATGTTCTCACATGCCTTACTAAACTAAATGTCAACAAATCACCAGGGCCAGATGGCATCCACCCCAGAGTTCTTAAGGAACTCAAGTGTGAAATTGCTGAAATTCTAGCCAAAATATATAACCTTTCTCTAAGATCAGGCACTGTACCCGAGGACTGGAGGGAGGCAAATGTAACTCCGATCTTCAAGAAAGGATCCAGGGGTGATCCAGGAAATTATAGGCCAGTTAGTCTAACCTCAGTTCCAGGCAAAGTGATGGAAACCATTATTAAAGAAAAATTACTAAGCACATAGAAGAACAGGCATTGCTGAAGGAAAATCAACATGGTTTCTGCAAAGGCAAATCATGTCTTACTAACTTGTTAGAATTCTTTGAGGGTGTAAATAAACACATAGATAAAGGGGACCCAGTCGATATTGTTTACCTTGACTTTCAAAAGGCTTTTGACAAAGTCCTCACCAAAGGCTCCTAAATAAGCTCTTCAGCCATGGAATCAGAGGACAGGTCTTGTCCTGGATTGGAACCTGGCTAAACTGTAGGAAACAAAGGGTGGTAATAAACGGACACTTCTCTGGGTGGAAAGAGGTGAGAAGTGGCGTACCCCAAGGTTCAGTTTTGGGTCCGTTACTTTTTAATTTATTCATTAATGACCTGGATGTAGGAGTAAATTGTGAGGTAGCAAAGTTTGCAGACGACACTAAATTGTTCAGGGTAGTTAAAAATGAAACTGATTGTAAAGAGCTCCAGAAAGATCTCTCGAAATTGAGTGAATGGGCAACAAAGTGGCAAATGCATTTTAACCTAAACAAGTGTAAAGTCATGCACATCGGGCAAAGAACCCCAACTACACCTACAAATTGATGGGGTCAAAGCTTTCGAGACAAACCAGGAAAGGGATCTTGGGGTTTTGGTGGACAGCTCAATGAAGATGTCAACCCAGTGCGCAGCAGCAGTGAAAAAGCAAATTCTATGCTTGGCATGATCAGGAAGGGAATCGAAAATAGGTCGTCAAATGTTGTATTGCCTCTCTACAAATCTATGGTGAGGCCACATCTGGAGTACTGTGTACAATTCTGGTCACCGCACCTCAAGAAGGATATAACGGAACTGGAAAAGGTACAGAAAAGGGCAACAAGAATGATCCAAGGGATGGAGCAGCTCCCTTACGAAATCAGGTTGCAACGCCTTGGTCTTTTCAGCCTTGAAAGACGGCGTTTAAGAGGTGACTTGATCGAAGTGTATAAAATCATGCATGGGATAGAAAAGGTGAATAGAGAAAAAATATTTTCTCTGTCACACAACACTAGGACTAGGGGGCACTCCCTAAAGCTCCAAGGTAGGAAAGTTAGGACTAATAAAGGGAAATATTTCTTCACCCAGAGGGTCATTGGGTTGTGGAACTCACTTCCAGAGGAGGTTGTGACAGCGGTCAGCCTGGACAGCTTCAAGGCAGGATTAGACAGATTCATGGATACCAAGGGAATCAGTAGCTACTGAAATGGACATCCAAGTGCCACCTCTGTGTTGATGGAGGCAGGCAGGATTTCCCCGGGTACTGGTTGTGGGGGGTCGGGAGCAGGTGAGGGTTTTGCCCTCCTTTCTGCTAGAGATCCCTGTGTACAACTAGTGGGCCACTGTGTGACGCAGAATGCTGGACTAGATGGGCTGAGGCCCGATTCAGCATGGCTCTTCTTATGTTCTTATGTTCTTAAAATCAAAACAGTCACCTATTACAGTTTAGTAAACCTCATAAGGTTCCCAAAGTCAGTTCATTTTCAGCACAAACAAGTATCAAGCTGCACCAGTGGTGCAAAGCCAAACAGGCCATTCCTCTAAATTAAGGAGAGTGGTGTTGCCTATTGTCATTGAGAAGGCAAGCAGGCTGGAAAGGAGACTGAGAATTCTGGGAAATGTAATTTGGGAAGGCAAGGACCCCTATGGCAGATAATTCAAGAGTCCTTGCCCTGAACTACATTTCCCAGAATTCTGCTCTCATCAGAAAGCCCCAATAAAGTAGGGGAGAGCTATTGTCCCTCTGTAGCAGCAGCCAGAGTTCTAATAAATTATTGAATCTGCAAAGTGGACTGATAGTAAATCTGTGCTGGACTGGAAGGAAAATCCCAGAGAATTGTATTTTATTGTTTTTAATTGCTAATTGTTATTGTTTTTATATGGTTTTTGATTGTATTTTATATTGTGGGCATTGATTGTCATATATAAACTGCCTCGAGTCGCCTTCGGGCTGAGAGGGGTGGTATAGAAATATAGTAAATAAATAAATAATAAGTTGAAGTTCTATGGTATGTGTTGTGCATCATATTAGAGATGTTCAAGGGGATAGCTGTTGTAGCTTTTAAAACAAGTTTTTGACAAAAAAAATCCCCAAAATCAGTAGATGTGTAAATATTTCTGAAACTTTGGAGGGGGGTGATATCCTCATTATCTTGGGTGATTGTAAGCAAAATCAAGGAGATTGCTCAGCTCTTGTAGATTGTTTTTTTTTAAAAAAAATGTTTGTAAAAACTTGAGAAATTTCACAAATATCAGTGTAGCAACTCAGCCCTCATCTCAGCCGGGGGGGGGGGGGGGTGGGGGCAGGAGGCCAATCTGCCCCCACCCCAGCCAGGAGGGCAGGTTGTGGTCCCAGGGGTCCCAATTGCTTTGGATCCAGCTGAAGGTGATCCTGGGGATGATGGATCCGCATCACCAACAGACAGCCTGCAATGGGATGACACCTGGCAGGAGGCCTATTCTGATGACGAAGGCTCTCCTGATTCCGGATCAGATACGGAATATGAAAGACCAGGAGGTTTCGGTTCGCAGGAACGGGTGTTTACGGCAGATGTTGAGGAGGACATGGAAGCCGAGGCCGAGCTAGTTTCCCAGGAAGATAACGGCGCAGATGGTGCCATGCCTGAGCGGAGATTTGACCAAAGGTGGAGTATTGAGGCTACACGGAGAGATTGGAAGCGAGGCCTGGAAAGTCGCTGGTCCCACAAAGGAGGGAATTAAGTAGGCACTTTGTGGGAAAGTTCCTCAGTTTGCTGGCCACGTCGGAGCTGGAGAGACGGAGCAGCTTGCTGTCCTCCTGGAAGCTAGAGACTGGCTTGCCTTGACAAGTACTAACCTTGGAACCCTGTTGATTTCCATGAACTTTGGATTTACCTTGCTAACCACGGACTCTGTTGCCTTGCTTGAATCGCTTTGTTTTTATGGACCTTGCTTTTGATCCTTGCTTTTTAAATACCTTTTGAACATTGATTGCTTTTTACCTTGGACTATTTGATCTTTACTTTTTGGACATTTTATCTTCTTCACCTGTTTCTATTTATGTCACAATGCAAGGACTCGGCCGGCCCCTTAAACACACACACAGAGACGGTAATCAGCTAACTATTTTTATTGTAGAAAAGGAACAAGTAAAAAGGCAATTGTCCATAGGATATAAAAGTTCAGTCAAAAGCAAAGAGTCTGTAGTAAATCCAAAGGCAAAGGTCTTGGCAAAAGGCTTGGCAAAAACTCCACAAAACCAAGCGGATCAAGAAACAAGGCAAAGTACAATCAGGATCCAAGAAACTTCTTGGCAAGGCACGAGCCGCAACTTGGCTCCGTGGTCCTTTCCTCGCTACACCTCCTTAGGTTAGAAGTGGCCGAGGTACTGAGGATCCGTTCCTACGGATCCTATACTTAATTCCCTTGGCGAGGACCCCGACGCTCTAGGCTTTTCCTCCAATCTGTGCTTCGGGCCCTCGCCCCCTTTGGCCGGTTGCCAGCCCCTCCTGCTAGCCTCAATGCTCCGTCTCCTATCAAAGCTTCGACCTTGCCTCCCAACACCTGGTTCCCTATCTTCGTGAGAGTCAAACTCCCCTTGCGCTTCCATGGACTCATCCTCCTCCATTTCCCACATTCGTTCCTGTGAACCGAGCCCCCCCGGTTTCTCATAGCCTTCGCTATCACTGCTATCTGAATCCCTCTGACCTTCCACATTCTCGTACGGGTCAGGCCATCCATCATCCCAGGCCAGACTCTCTGTGGGAGAAGAAGGCCCAGCTAACTCATTAATCCCTTCTTCCAATCCCTCCAAATCCTCCTCAGAATCTTCCTCAGCTGCCGCTGGTTCTAATGCGAGTGGGACCCCCGGTGCTGCCCCTTGCCCCCTAGGCACGAAAGGGAACTGGGTTGCTACACTATCCCCCCCTCAGGGCCCCTCCGAGGCCTCCCCGAGGCTTGGACTTGTCAGGGTACTTGCGGTGGAAACGGGCAACAATGTCCGGGGCGTGAACATCTCGAACAGGCATCCAAGAGCACTCTTCCGGTCCAAAACCTTTCCAGTCTATCAAATACTCCAGCTTCCGGTATCGGGTGCGGGCATCCAGGATGTCCTGGACCTCAAACTCCTCCTCCCCATCACGCATCACAGGAGGGGGCGGCTGATGCGTCACATCAGGCCGCACCCCCTTCGCCGGCCGCAACAGGGAACGGTGAAAAACAGGGTGGATCTTCATGTCCGCCGGAAGCTGTAGTTTGAAAGCAACAGGCCCCACACTCTCCAACACCTTGTAGGGACCCAAAAATCTCGCATCCAGTTTGCGGCTAGGTCTCTGCGTAGGCAAATTCTTGGAAGACAGCCAGACTTTGTCCCCCATCTGGATCTCCGGACCCCCCTGGCGCAGCCGATTAGCCATCCGCTTGTAATCCGCTTTGGCCTGGTCCAGTTGCGCGCGCAGCATCTCCTGCATGGCAGTGAGCTCCTGTAGCCAATCCTCCGCCGCTGGCACATCCCCGGACTGGTCTACAGGAGGATAGAACCGCGGGTGATGTCCATAGTTGGCAAAGAAAGGAGTCTCTTTGGTGGATTCCTGCGTCGCATTGTTGTAGGCAAACTCTGCCAAGGACAACAAGAACGCCCAGTTGTTCTGTTGATAATTGACATAGCACCTCAGATACTGTCCCAACGTGGTGTTAACCCTTTCGGTTTGCCCGTCGGTCTGGGGGTGATGAGCCGTAGACATCCGTGCCTCAATCCCCAGCAACTTCTGAACCGCCCGCCAGAACTGGGAAGTGAATTGGGTGCCGTGATCCGTCACCAAACTCTGAGGCAGTCCATGCAAGCGAAACACATGTTGCACAAACATATACGCAGTCTCTTTAGCAGTAGGCACCCCCACACATGGAATGAACTGACTCATCTTGGTGAGACAGTCCACCACGACCAGGATCGTGGTGAACCCCTTGGACTTGGGCAGGTCGGTGATGAAATTGGCCGAAATCATCTTCCAAGGAGCGGAAGGGGTCGGGAGTGGCTGGAGCAAGCCGGCCGGCTTGCCCCCCGCCTTCTTGGCCCATTGGCACACAGGGCAAGTGCTGACGTAGTCCTCCACATCCCTCCGCACTTTGAGCCACCAGAAGTCCCGCAGCACCAACTGTAAAGTCTTGAACAGTCCAAAGTGTCCCACGGCCCGACTATCATGGCAAAGTCTGAGAATGTCCTCTCTCTCTCTCGGGCCTGGGGGAGACATAAACACCCTCGCGGTGGTAGAGCACCCCATCCTTGACTTGGAAAGGGGGTTGCACCCCTTTGGTCAACTGTTCTTGCACCCAAGGGTCTGCCTTTTGTCGAGCTTGAATCCGGTCACTCAAAGGTCTCTTGTCCCCCGGGGCCGGGATGGTCACCGGGGGTGGCGCAGGGGCTGCGCCAGTGGTGGCAAAGTTCTCCGCTTTTAACAGCCGTGCCTCAGGAAGCCCCTCTCCTCCGCGGACATACTCCGGCTTCCGAGACAACGTATCAGCTTGTTTGGTCTGCTTGGGGGTCACATAGTGGATGCGGAAATTGAATCGCTCAAGGAACAGGGACCATCTCTGTTGCCTCTGGTTCAATTTGTGCTGGGTCTTCAAGTGCTCCAAGTTCCGGTGGTTGGTGTGCACTTCCACCGGGAACTTGGCCCCTTCAAGCAGATGTCTCCAAACCTCAAAAGCTACTTTAATGGCCAGGAGCTCCTTCTCCCAAATGGTATAATTCTTTTCCGGCGCTGTCAGCTGCCGGGAGTAGTAGGCACAGGGCAAGAGATCAGTCCCCTGCAGCTGTAGCAGGATCGCTCCCACTGCTACATCCGAGGCATCACCTTGCACGATGAAAGGGGTCCGGGGGTTGGGATGCTGCAGAAACGGCTGCGTGGTGAACAGCTGCTTCAACTTCTGGAACCCCACGTCTGCCTCTGGTGTCCACCGGAATGGCACCTTTCCCCGCAAACACTGAGTGATGGGGTCAGCCCACTTGGCAAAGTCAGGAATGAACTTTCTGTAGTAGTTGGCAAAGCCGAGGAATCTTTGAATGTCTTTTTTGCTGGCAGGAGCCGCCCAGTCTGCCACAGCTTGGACCTTGGTGTCGTCCATGGCTATGCCCGTGGGAGAGATGCGGTAGCCCAAGAAATCCACCTCACGGAGATCAAACGCGCATTTCTCCAGCTTGGCGTAGAGACCGTGGTCTCTGAGTCTCTGGAGCACTTCCTTGACATGGCGGTCGTGGGTCGCCTGATCAGGAGAAAAAATTAGCAGGTCATCCAAGTAAACTGCCAGATAGCGATCTAGCAGGTCCCGAAAAATGTCATTCATGAAATGCTGGAAACAGGCGGGAGCGTTGCACAACCCGAATCCCATAACTCTGTATTCGAAACTTCCCCACTTGGTCTGGAATGCGGTCTTCCATTCGTCGCCTTGACGAATCCACACCAGATTATAAGCACCCCGGAGGTCTAATTTGGTGAAGACCTTGGCGCCTCGCATCCTTTCCAACAGCTCCGGGATCAGGGGCAGGGGGTAGCGGTTTCAAATCGTGATCTTGTTGAGCTCCCGATAGTCATTACAAAGTCGCAACTCCCCCGATTTCTTTTTGACAAATAGGATTGGCGCCCCGGCCGGGGACTGAGAAGGCTGGATGAATCCCTTTCGCAGATTTTCATCCAAGAACTCTCGGAGAGCCTGTTGCTCCGGATCCGAGAGAGGGTAGTGTGTCCCACGGGGAATGAGGGCTCCGGGCTCTAGCTCAATGGCACAATCATAGGGTCGGTGGGGGGGAAGACGTTCCGCCTCCTTCTCACTGAACACATCCCAAAATCCTGCATACTTTTTGGGCAGCGTGGCAGCTTGTTCTACCTCGTGGGCCTGGCAAGCCCGGGACGTCATGCAATGTCCCTGGCAATGTTCAGAGGAAAACGACAATTGTCTCTTGGCCCAAGAGATCTGCGGATCATGCAGGGTCAGCCAAAGGATTCCCAGAATTACCGGAAAATCTGACAACTTGGTAACAAGGAAGGAAATGTCCTCTTTGTGGGAGCTTGTCCACATCTTGGTAGGGGCAGTGTATTGTGTCACGGCCCCTGCTTTCAGGGTTCTTCCGTCAATTGTCTGGACCCCCTTGGGCTCTATAAGGTCATGAAACTGTAATCCAGCAGACTTGGCATAGTCTGCATCGATGAAATTGTCGGTGGCTCCCGAGTCGATCATGGCATGGACCATCATCGGTCCCTTCTCTTGCGACCAGAGGGAGACCATCACTAGAAACAATTGTCCAGTCTGGGGTTCTGGGGGAAGGTCAGTCACTGCGGCCGAGTTAGTGAACCCTCTTAAACTCGGCCGACCCCTTCCCCCGCCATCTGGATAGCTTCTTCAGCCCCCTGGGGCCCCTCAAATGCAGCAGAGGCCCGGGGGTCTTGCCGCGTGGCTTCTTGGGGCATTCTCTAGAAAAGTGTCCAGCTCCTCCGCAGTACCCACACAGGTTCAAACGCTGGCGCCGGGCCTTCTCAGCGGCATCCACTTTAGGCCTCACATGCCCAAGCTGCATGGGTTCCGGTTCATCCAAGAGCTGGGGAGCCGGCGCGAACTGCCGAAACGAGAACTGACTGGCTCCTGTTTCCTTCCGCGCCCCTGGTCGTTCCCCGGGCCCTTTGTCCCATCGCTTCTGGGTCTGCATTCCGGCCTCCACCCGTATGCTCATGGTGATCGCCTCCTCCAGGTTCGCAGGCCGAGTAGCCCCTCTCAGGATTTCCTGCTGCATCTCCGGCGACAGGCCTTTCATGTACTGGTAACGCAAGGCGGAGGGATTCCAATCCACTTGAGCGGCCAACACACGGAATCGGGAAATGTACTGAGACAAAAGCATATCTCTCATGGACAACCGATCCAATTCCCTCTCCGCCAATTCGGTGTTTACTGGGTCTCCCCAAGTAGTCTTAATAGCCTCCAGGAACGCCGCCACCGTGGCCACTTGTGGGGACGCCGACTGGAGCTGCGTGGTCGCCCTTGCCGCCACGGTGCCTTCCAGTAGCGTGTACACGAAGCCCACCTTGGCTCGTTCAGTGGCGAACTCCAGAGGCCGGAGTTCTAAATACATTTCACATTGTCCAATAAACACGTTGACTTGGGCCGGGTGTCCTCCAAACCGAGCCGGTGCAGCCACAGAAGGGTGTCGGCCCGCCCTGGCCCGTAGTTCTCCCAGTTCCTGCTGCATCGCTGCAACTTGAGCATCGGTCAGTTGAGCCATGTTGCCGGCCCGCCGTCCGTGTTTCCTGGAGCGTCCCGTGATGTGAAAAAGGGGTTCGTGGAGTACCTCGGCCAACTGTCACAATGCAAGGACTCGGCCGGCCCCTTAAACACACACAGAGAGACGGTAATCAGCTAACTATTTTTATTGTAGAAAAGGAACAAGTAAAAAGGCAATTGTCCATAAGATATAAAAGTTCAGTCAAAAGCAAAGAGTCCATAGTAAACCCAAAGGCAAAGGTCTTGGCAAAAGGCTTGGCAAAAGCTCCGCAAAACCAAGCGGATCAAGAAACAAGGCAAAGTTCAATCAGGATCCAAGAAACTTCTTGGCAAGGCACAAGCCGCAACTTGGCTCTGTGGTCCTTTCCTCGCTACACCTCCTTAGGTTAGAAGTGGCCGAGGTACTGAGGATCCATTCCCACGGATCCTATACTTAATTCCCTTGGCGAGGACCCTGACGCTCTAGGCTTCTCCTCCAATCTGTGCTTCGGGCCCTCGCCCCCTTTGGCCGGTCTAGGCTGTGTTGCCAGCCCCTCCTGCTAGCCTCAATGCTCCGTCTCCTATCAAAGCTTTGACCTTGCCTCCCAACACCTGGTTCCCTATCTTCGTGAGAGTCAAACTCCCCTTGCGCTTCCATGAACTCATCCTCCTCCGTTTCCCACATTCGTTCCTGTGAACCGAGCCCTCCCCCCCCCCCCCCGGTTTCTCATAGCCTTCGCTATCACTGCTATCTGAATCCCTCTGACCTTCCACATTCTCGTACAGGTCAGGCCATCCATCATCCCAGGCCAGACTCTCTGTGGGAGAAGAAGGCCCAGCTAACTCATTAACCCCTTCTTCCAATCCCTCCAAATCCTCCTCAGAAGCTTCCTCAGCTGCCGCTGGTTCTAATGCGAGTGGGACCCCCGGTGCTGCCCCTTGCCCCCCAGGCACGAAAGGGAACTGGGTTGCTACAATTTTGGTGCTTAATAAATAGTTAATTGACATCGTCTGTGTGTGTGTGATTACGGGGTGGAGACAGGGCCTGCGTTGTGACAATCAGTGAATATGTGAAACATTCTGAAACTTGGGAGAGTGACATTGGAAGCTCTATTCTACAATTGTAACAAGTGCAATGCTAATAGCTTTGACAATAAGGGAGACAGGAGACCTGAATTTTCCCCTCTGGCACAATTAATTAACAGAAGTAATGAAAATTTTATCATATTCTTATAGTAGTGATAATGGATATTGAAACATTTTTATTTGATTGCATAGGCTATGTATTGTGTGTGTGAGTGTATATTGCACACACTATACACACACACACATATGTACACACACATACAGAAGGGGGAGGGAGACTGAACTGGTAGCTCCCTATTCCTCTACAAAATGCCTAATTTTTCAAAGATGTCAATGGGCAGATATAAATGTCAGAAATAAAGGAAATGTGTTTTCACAGATATCATTGGTACCATAATCTTTACAACTGAATCTGCCCAGACTGCTCACCAAAATGTGCTTCAAATTAGTGTGTAACCAGGTGTAATTTAAATCAATTTAATCAATCTCTTGTGATAACAATTCAACTTGAAATATAAGTTTCATCCACTAAGGTCATTAATGAGGTGAGCTGCATCACTTTGCTCCCCCTGCACACTATATTCTGAAAGACCTCTTTAACATGAAATGGGCGATTAGACTTCACTGGAAGATATTACCTGGCAAAGAGTCATTATGATTCATTTCCCTTCCCATCTCATCATTATGCCTTTTGTCCACTAATATCTGAGAGGTTACTTTTCTGATTAATTTTCTTCCTATTGTAAAGAGTCTGCAGAATATTAAGAACATGAGGCACTTGTTGAAGGCTGGGGGAAAAAAAGATAATAAACGTCCCCTCCCCATTCTCATTATCTCAGGAAGAAAGCCATTGTCCACATATTGCAGGAGCAATCACACAGTTAATATTAATGAAGGCACTTAAGGTTAACAGTCGATCATATTCACGTGATATTGTGGAATAGGTTTCTTAGACAAAATGGGACTTTCTTTCTCCCCCTCAGCTATTTTTCTGATGGCACTGCTTCATAAAGGCCTTATGCCAATCCAACTATAAGGTCCTTAAAGAATAATGTAATCATTCAGAGTCATAACTACCTCCGTACCACTGAACTACATGATAGAAAGAAATGCCGATCTAGAATTTTAAATAGTTTCTTACACTTCTGCTGACTCTGACTCTGCCAAGCAAGATTCACTGAGCTGTCTTTGCTGATATTCAAGTTGAGGCAGTCTCTCTATATGCTGCTGTGGTATAAATTTAATAGTAACCAAAGGGGGGGAAATCCCTGAAAGCAAAGTAGCTCACACTGAAGGTTAAGTTTGTCTAAATATGAAAATACAAAGGCATCTTCAGGATATAATATCCTTTATTAAAATTATCTTTAAAAGGAGGTAGGGGAAATACATAGCCTTTAAGAAACACAATTGTGAGTCATAGTCTGTATATCATATTTCCCACAATACAATATACTATTATGCCACCGCCAGCATAGCTCACAACTTCATTAGTGTACGCAAGCCTCTCCCCCATGACAAGGGGGCGTCAATGGAGAGGATTGTGGTACATTAACATAACATTAATTCATTGTTAACACAACACCACAGATCAAAAGTTTAAACCGAAGAGGCAACATTCCAAGAGGTATCTAACCATTTGCAGTACTACTGTCAATACTACAGATACATCAAATAAGTTATTGAACAGTCCATAGTAATATACTTAATCAATTCATCTGGCACTTCTTGTTTCAATGTGTCTTACACTTTTGAGTTTCTTCAGTTGAAATTCTTGTAGTAGAGCAGTGGTTCTCAACCTGTGGTTTCCAGGTGTTTTGGCCTACAAGTCCCAAAAATCCCAGCCAGTTTACCAGCTGTTAGGATTTCTGGGAGTTAAAAGCCAAAACATCTGGGGACCCACAGGTTGAGAACCACTGTAGCAGAGGATACTACCCCACTCTCAGGAATTACATGGGAAAGAACAATGACTCACCAGGTGTTTTTAGACTTCAGTTTGCAATAGCCTTGGTCAACTAACTAATTCAGATGAATGCTGGAGCTGCTAGCCAATAATATCTAGAAAATCACATGATTTCAACCCGAATATTAAAAAGAAGGGGTTGTGGAACTCAACAATATATTAGACTGATTTACAGTTTTCCTAAGGAGCACAGACTCAACTAATGTTGTGCAGAGATTCCTCAACTGGTAATTTTTATCTTCAAATTATTGCAGATCGAATGAGAAAAATAAAGAACTGGCTTCTCTGCTTAATGAAAGATAAGCTAATGGGTAAGCTAATGAGTAACTTGACAAATTTTATCCAATGAGTCCAGGCTGTTTACTTTGTGGCAGCAGCAGCAGTTAAAGTTCTTCTTTGTTTAGTCTGTTATTATGTTGGTGCCTAGTGACTATGTTTTTCTGAGTTATCAGGATGTAGTATTAGTGTGAGGCTCTTGTACTTGAGAAAATGGTCATCAGTGCAGGGGAGATTCACAAGGCACCCTCTTCTGCATAACAATTAACAATTATATCTCCGCAAATGACTTCATGGACAAAACTCTCAATTTCCTGGTTTTGTTCATAAATCAGCTCAACAGGCCATGATCTTGAAGGGAAATAAAATGCAACACAAACTAAATGTTTTATTTCAAGCCAATTAAAAATCAGATCTTTGGACAATTTTGGTGTGACCGTGCCCTATAATGAATGCTAGATTTAGGATAAATGTGGCTATGTGCTAGTTAAGTTATGAGGCCCCTTACCTGCAACGGTAGACATACACTCTCTGCTTTATGTCACACTTCTATAGTCTATCAACTCTATAATAATGTCTGGAATCTCTCCAAAACCGATTGCCTTCAAATTTAGAATTGCATCACATAAGCAAAATCTATTGCAATTTTTTTGGGCAGGAAGATGCTCCCCCCCATGCCCAGCCAATGGGGCTTTATGCTTAAGTACACCTAAGCATAGTGGTGAATCAGGCACTAACTACAACTTGCTGAAAAGTGCATTCCACCTTAAGTTCTCCATAGACAATTGGATTTCTGAGTTGCTGATTGGTTTCTGAGAAAGTAGCTCTGTAGCTAGTGGAGAGAGTCACCTGGAACCCATCATGTGAGACACAGATATTTTCAGCAGGACTCTGTGTGGATCCACTGCAGCAGGGGAGTCCAAAGTGGGGAAATGTAGGAAGGGATACCATGGACCCTGGTGGTAGGGAAATCAGTGTGATGGTTCCATACACTACCCCACAATATCCCCTGCTATCATCTGCTTTACAAAGGGCCATCTGACAAGGTCCATAGAATGCTTGAAACATCTGTCAATAATGTCAGTGTCTATGTGCTATTTTACCTCTACAAGAGTAGCATCCTCAGCAACTTCATTGAAACTTACATCATCACGCATAAATGAAATATTTTTGAGTACGGAAGCAAAGAACTTTGAATTTACGCAATTTCTTCCTTTTTCAGAGGCTCCATCAAACCATGAACCGATATTACTGTGTATTACTGTGCTCTCTCCAATTCATTGAAACTACTAATAAAATAGTTCATCATCCTTCAACCGCATTCAGAAACACAGAAACTCAGTGTGTACACACACACACACACACACATGTATCTATCTATCTATCATCTATCTATCTATCTATCTATCTATCTATCTATGAGTATTGATTGTATTGAATCCTAGAATCCCATAGACCCTTTTTTTCAATCCAGGATGCAAATAGTAATGGATATTCTTCACTCTTACAGCATATCTACACTGGTCAGTTAATGCAGTATTGAAGAAAGTGATTTTTCTGTGCAGATGATTCCATCAGGAATTCTGCAACCAGTTTGAAGTCTGGATGGTGATTACACAAACAACGGAACACTGATGCAGATTAGAGGTTTTCATACACATATTTTTGTGGGAATTTGTTGTCTGGTCACTGAAGTTTGAAACTAGCTTCAAACTGCCTTAACTAGTTAGTGAAGATGGGTGATTCTTTACAGCCTAAGCAAACAACCCATTTTAATATATATCTGTTACCTCACCTTTTTGCCTTCCTCAACATATATAACATTGTAATTGACCATTAAGTCCTCTACCGGCCCGCACCACAGGAAGAACACCATCCCCATGTCACATAGGCAAATGTGTGCTTAAGTCCGTTCAGCAGTTCATCTACCTGGGAAGCATCATCTCTTCAGATGCCAAGATTGACAAAGAGATAGATCACAGATTATCAAAGGCATATGGTGCACTTGGAAGGCTTCACAAAAGAGTCTGGAGCAACAAGCACCTGAGGCAAAGCACCAAAATCAGTGTGTACAGAACTATTGTACTGTCTATTCTCCTATATGGGTCTGAAACATGGATTACCTATCGCCAACACCTACAACTCCTCGAAAGCTTTCATCAGTGCTGTCTTCGCACAATCCTAAATATACACTGGACCGACTATGTGACAAATGTTGCTGTCCTTGAGCAAGCAGGGATCACCAGCATTGATGCCATGCTATTGAGAACACAGCTGTGCTGGGCAGGGCAGGGCACGTCTCTAGGATGGAGGACCACCGCCTCCCAAAGATACTACTCTATGGTGAACTCACCACGGGTCAGCGGATGAGAGGGGCTCCCAAAAAGAGATATAAGGACTCCCTGAAACAACATCTCAGGCTCAGCCAGATTGATCACCAACAATGGTCCACCCTGGCCTCACATCGGGAGGCATGGAGACGCACGAATGGGTCTTGAAGAGAAACGACAGTGCAGAAAGAACCGCAACTTGGAAACATCACCGAAGGAGACTTTCTGCTGTGCTTTCTGCAACCAAACTTGTCTATCTCAGATTGGCCTTTTTAGTCATCAACGCGCTTGTAAAAAGCGTGGGATGAGTCCTTTCTAAGAATCTTCGTTCGCGAAGTAATGCCGAGAGAGAGTGACCATTAAGTTAACTAAAAAAACCTGTGGATAAAATACTCCATATCCACTTTCAGTTCATTCTATATTAATTACCGTATTTTTCGCTCCATAAGACGCACCTGCTGATAAGACGCACCTAGATTTTAGAGGAGGAAAATAGGAAAAAAAATATTTTCGCTCCCCCTCTAAAATCTAGGTAAGTCTTATCAGCAGGTGCGTCTTCTCAGAGGGCTCGCTGGTTCGCTCCGCCTCCGCCTCCTTTTTCTTCCCTCCGCCCTTTCCTTGAGGGCGGGAGAAGCAAAAGGAGGCAGAGGGAGAGCGATATATTTCGTCAGCTGTGATGCGATCCTCAGTTCGCTCCGCCTCCGCCTCCTTTTCCTTCCCCTCCGCCCTTTCCTTGAGGGGGGGGGAAAAGGAGGCAGAGGGAGAGCGAACGCGTCGCGCCAGCTGTGACGCGACGCGGGGCCTCGCCCCTGCCTCCTTTTCCTTCCTTCCGCCCCTTTCCTCGAGGGAAGCAAAAGTGGGGGAAGGAAAAGGAGGCAGAGGGCAGCGAACCAGCGTCCCCTCCGCCGCCGCAACGCACCACAGAAGAGGAGAGGCAGCGACTCCCAGTATATCGCCGCCCTCCCTCTGCTCCAGCGCCTCCCCCCCCGGCCTGCGTCTTCGCTCCATAAGACGCAGCTGATTTTTCATCCCACTTTGGGAGGAAAAAAACTGCGTCTTATGGTGCGAAAAATACGGTAGTTAACATTTGGGGGTTTTAAAAATCATTTCCTCCCAACTTTATATTTCTCAGCAATGGGCATTTACTAAAGTGGTCATTTTAATCTGTGAATAATTATTTTTGTTATTTAGAGCAGGAAAAACTTGTGCTTAAAGCACTGCTAATCAGATTCTTCCTGCTAGGACTCTCTTTTAGTTTTCTTTTTTAATCCCATGGTGTGCTACAACTGTTCCCTATGATCTTGCTTTGTTAATATATTTCTTATTTTACATGTTATCCCTCAGTGGAAATCCTCTTTAATTTGCTCATCTGTGCTTGGTCTCACCTGCCACTATTCATCAAGGCTTGAGACTAATAACTGTAGAACTGCATATGTATGTTCCTTAGAAAGGTTTGGAAACTACTGTATATGGTCCATCCTCCAAAGAGCCCTATAGAAACTTTCAGATACCTAGGGACCATTTCAGCAGACTTTTACTCCCTGCTGTACTAATTAAATAAGTATTAAGTTAGAATAACCTTTTATGTGAAGCAAGCAAAAAAGACAGAGGGAGAGAGCCTGTGATTTAGCATTGTCGCTGTTTTCCTTCTGCAGAATGATTTTGAACACCTTTGCCTGTTGAAAAAAATGTGGAGCTTCAAAATCTTGCTTGATGTATTTTTCGTGGATTTTAGAGGAATTGAGGATGGGGAAGAAGACATTCTTAACTGTAGAAACCTTCTTGATTATTATGAATTGTGATTAGTGATGTCTTCATCACAATTCCTATTTTGCACTTCAATCTTCAAATGCAATGTTAGACACACCGACAATTTTCTTTTCTTTTTGACAGATTTCCAAATATTTTGCCATATTTGCATACATGCATCACCAACATGCAACTTGGGAATCAGACTGACAGAGCCACAGACAAAAACTATGAAAGCAGACCAAGCTGAAACGAGAATAAAACTACTTTATTGCAGTTCATTGGAATCATGACTCTTGTGTGGTTTCAGATAAAAGGGATTTTCCTGTTCCTAGCTCATCCTTATTATATCAGAGAGAACTATGTCTGTCTATAGCCATGTCTTGAAGAACATAATGAAGTCTGATTGTTTGGAGGCTGACATGAGTTTGTTCCTGATCAGAAAGCACAATCAATAGCAACTGACTCATACACACAATTTCAACACTGTACTGAAACCAAGATGTCACAAAGTTAGTAGCAATTTGTCCCTAAGAGTGTAATCTGAAACAGGTTTCTACAAAATAATTGAACCTCAAGCAGCAGTTATTTCTTCACTTATTTACCCAATAAAGCATGCTTTTAATATTATGGATTGCATGGTGAGTTTGAGCTAGTAGAAACTGATCTTTCATTAAATATATGGAATTTGATATTATGACCAAAACAAAATATGTCTATAATGTACATTAGCTTATGGTGAATCATATTCCTTTCCACATAGCCTGCATTTAATTTGCACATCTACCATTATGCTGAAATGGGCATATTTAGAGAGAAAAAACATGCCAAAAGTTTCAAGTATCCTGTTAAGTATGAATGTTACTAAGATTATAAATACTGAGTGGTGAAATCCTAGCAGTTACAAATATTCACTAAGGAATAGGGTATCCTACCTCATTCCTATATTAAAACGTACATGGGGTTTTTTTGGCACATTTCCTCAGGTTTTCTAAAAATCATTGTGCATATTTATTTATTTATTTATTTCCAACATTTCTACCCCACTCTTCTCAACCCCCGAGGGGGGACTCAGAGCGACCTAACAAAGGCAACAATTTGTTGCCAAAACACAATATAAATACAATATAAAACCAAAAACATTCAGAATTAAATACATTAAAATGCAGTTAACATTAATACATCATATGCATTCACATAAGTTAAATGCATATGCATAGAAAACACATTTTTTCTTTTGTAAGGCTGCTACTGCTAATCCTTTTAAAGTTGATTCCTACTATTTTGTTTAGTAGAACACTACTTCCCCAGTTACATGTGCATGGAATTTAGAAAGCTAGAGCACCTTCCCGCAAACACAGTATTTCTCTTTTTTCTGGATTACTTCTACTTGTACAAGAAAGATAGCAGAGGAATATTGTCAGTAGGCATTGTTAGGTTCGCTCAAAATCTTCGTAATTCAGAATAAATTTGGATCAAATTCCTTTTTGAAGCTATTTCGAAACGATTTGGGAACCAAGAAGTATTCTTGCCATTTCGAATCATTTTCTGCCATTTCTCTTACGAATCAGTAAGTGACACGGAAATTATTCAGCTTTCCAAACCAGTGTTTGTTTGCTCAGCAAGGCCCATAGGGGACAGACCTTTTAGTTAACAGCTTTTAACTAGCTGTAACTATGTATTAACAGAGAGACTTCAGCCTCTTAGGCCCCTTCCCCACATGTTAATAAAATCCCACATGATCTGCTTTGAACTAGAATATATGGCAGTGTGGACTCAGATAACCCAGTTCAAAGCAGATATTGTGGGATTTTCTGCCTTGATTTTCTGGGTTATTATATGTGAAAAGGCCCTTAGAATGTGGGGGGTGTAAAAAGGTTGAGAAACCACAGTTGAAAAGGAGGGTGGGATTCAATGCAGTCACAGACAGCCAAATTTCTCCAAACCATGGCTCACTCGAAGCCCCGTACTCATTTAATTATATTTTATGGCATACTTTTGGTACAACTAGTTTCTCTAGCCATACAAAAGGTTTTCACAAAAAGTGATTTGAAATCACTGATACCTCACGGTCGAATGCTATAAACATTAACATATGGCTACATATAACATTTCTAATATGTTGTGTCATTTGAATTTTTGAAATGCATGCTGAAAGGGCTGTAATAGTTTCAAGATTCAAGGCAAAATGAGCATTATAGAAAATCTGTGTTAATCCGGGATTAAAATAACTTTATTTTTGAGATTATGTGGAAACTCTGATCTAGCTCTGGAAATATTTCTACCACTTAAAATGTTCAAACTGTCTGTTCGTTTAGCTCTGAAATCATCAACTACATGATACAATAAGGCTTTTTGGGAGGCAGGGGAGGCATTCTGTAATAGGCAACAAATTTACTAAATTGCACGTTTCTCTATACTGTATTGTCACTTTGGGTTTAATGATCAAGAAAACTGCTTTCTTTCCCTTGTCGTCATTCCACAGAACAATCCTACTGAAAAATCCTACTGAAATAGATGGCCTAATTTCCACATTAAGGGCAGATGTATTTTCATTCCTACTCCTCCTCTTTAATGCAGAAAAGTCAAGGTTCAAGGAAAAGGATAATTGCACTACGAAGCTGGGGAACCACACTTGGAAAGAAGTGTGGTTTTCTTTTTTTGTTCAATAATTTTTATTGGGGTTTTCAATTACAGCATAACAGGGGGTTGAAAAGGGGGTGGGAGGGGAGATTCCAGGAATCTTGGTAAGGATAAGAGGGGGAGGGAAGGGGGCTGGGCAGGGGTAGAGGGTATTGAGGGATCTGGGTGGGGGTACAAGAGGGACGGGTGTTGGGAAGGGGTGGAGGAGGGGGGTTGAGCTTCCATCCTCGTTCTCCATCGTTTGGAATTTGACGTAGCCGATAATTAGATTCTGACCTTCAGGGTGTCGACATGCCCTAGTCCCGGCTTTTGTCTCTCTTGGTGCTAGTAATATAAGAGTTCGTTCGTGGGTTTTTTTGGGAGGGGGGGTTCGTCCCGATTCCAGGTAGGCTCTAACTAGTCGCCCATCGCTGCGTACCAGCATCAGGTCTTCATATACCTCTTGAAGGGTAATCAATCTGTTGTCTTTTTTCTCTTGACTATAGAAACTTTTAATTGTTTGGTAAGGGTGTCTATGTCCATTGTCTGTTCCTTGTCTTTTAAAGCAGTTGTATCCGTGCCTTTCATTTTCCGTGGGTTCCTTCCTAACCGTACTCTTTGGGAGATTCTAGACCTTCTTCATCCACCTCTGGGGCTTCACATCTCGGAGGACTATAGTTTGTGAACATCCCTGGAGAGTGGGGACAGCTTTCCTCTGAACATTTTTTCCTTCTTTGTTGTGTTGATCTCATCCGGCTTCTCTTTCTATTGAGCCGCATCCCAATCCTTTTGTCTTTATTCTTATTTGCACACAGGGTGAAGCTTTTAGATCTTGCATCGGCCATTTGGTTGTTTTCGTCTCCTTCTTTTTGGGATTAGACACCTTAGAGTTCTTATTGGACATTCGAGTTACACTTTTTAAAAGATAAAATTCTCTTTCTTCTGATGATTCCTGCACTTTTATATTCTCCTCCATTCTCTTCTCCAGACCCTCATGTAGTGCTGTGTTTCTTCCCCTGCTCTGGGGCACCTCTTTTCCATCTTCATAGATGGCTTTCAGTTCTAGCTTTGTAGGGATCGCTTCTTCGGTTGATTCCAATCCTGCATATTGCGATTGTTCCTGTATCCCTTTGATTTGTTTTTCTTGTCGGGCCATCATCTCATCGATCCTCTGTATACACCCCTCCTGTGCTTCTCCCAGTCTTCGCAATTCTTTAACGATGTCCTCTAAAGATATCTTTTCCTCCTCTAGTTTCCTTCCTTGCGTTCTCTCTCGTTCTTTTGCTTCTGCGTGCAAACTGTTTAGTGCTGACATATCTTCTTATCAGTTGATCTAATCAATGGGTGAGATTGTTCTGCTCTTTGGCAGCAAAGCTCGCAACGTGGGTGGTTTGTGCTACTTGGTCTCTATCTCCCAGATGGGTGTGGGCCTCTTCCTTTTTTCAAAATGGCGCTCCCGCCAAAAGTGCTTGTCTTCTTCTCCAATTTCAGAACTACAAGGGCTTGTCCTCCATTTTGGATCTTCTAGTGCCTGCTTCTTTCCCCTTGCTCCCTCCTGCCTGGGGCAGGTAGCTGAACTCAGTGTGGCCTTCCTAAGGAGCTTGGGATTGGGAGAGCTTGCCCTCCAAACTAAATGGATCTTTCCCTTCCCCCCCCCTTGTTGGCAAGGGGCCCTTTGTTACTCACAGCCTCTCATATGGTTTTTTCTTTCCCTTCTTCCTTCGGTGTTCCTTTGTTTGTGGGCTGGGCTGGCAGTAAATGCGGGCTTTCGCCCGCTTCCCACGTCCCGATCTGCTCGTCAGTTGGGCCTGTTACCGGGCCCACTCAGCCTCCCCCTCTGGAGGAAGGGGGGACTTTGGGGGCCTGCGGCGTCGACCCTTGGCTTCGCGTCGCCTTGGTGGGTTTTTCCCACCTGGAGAGGGGGCGCAAATCGCCCTCCGATCAGGGCAGCGGTTGGTGTTATGAGGAGCCTCAGAACACCCGTCCTGCCCGCCATCTTTGCCCCCTTCGTGTCCAAGAAGTGTGGTTTTCCATACAAGCCCAAACAGCCAGAATTCTGACATTCCATCTACTGGAGGTCATAATTCCGGAAAGTTCCCCACTCATTTCAGTTGAATTTATGATATACCTTGTGCACAATTAGAGAAACTGAGGTATCAATGATTTATTTATTTTTGTCTTGGTGGTAGTTTACTTTATATTGGGAATACCACAAGAATTATTGTATGGCTACATATAACACTTTCAATATTTTGGTCATTTGAACCTTTGAAATGCATGTTGAAAAAGCTTTAAAGGATTCAAAACTGCAAGGCAGGATGAACATAATAGAAAATCTGTGTTAATCTAGGATTAAAATAATTTTACTTTTGAGATTATGTGGGAACTTTGATCTTTAGTATTAGAAATACTTTTTCCACTGGAAATTCATCTGTTGATTCAGCTCTGAAATCCTTAACTCTATGCTCCAGTCAGTATTTGGGAGTAAGAAATCATTTCTTAAAGGGCAATACATATGTCAAGGTATATGTGTCTCTATATTCTGCTGCTTTGCCTACATTGGGTTTGAGGATCAAAGGACTAATGTTTAACCTACAGCACAATGCTACTGAAAACCAAATTAGTGGGGCTTACTTTTAAAAGTAGATTTCCACTTTCTTCTCTTCCTCCTTTTTTGTTGCAGACATGACACATTCAAGTAAAAGAATAAATCTATACTGACTTCATTATCCCATCCTCTGTGCAAAGATACACTTGCTCCTCTAGAAAGCATTCAGAGCAGGGCCGTAGCCAGGATTTTTTGATTCGGGGGCTGAGTTTGGTTCGGGGGCTGAGACTGGGTGGAAGAGGGTCTACCCTAGCAAACCTTTTGTATTGTTATCCCAATAACCCCATGAATGTGGGATATAATGAGCATGGTGATAAGATCATGATATGAATAAACATAACAGTTTAAATAATGTACCAGTAAGGCCTTCTCGTGGATCACCCTGAGAATTTGGGGGGCTGGAGCCCCTAAGCCCCCCGGCCATGCCTGACTCAGAGATTCTGTGTCCTGTAAAAGAAAGGTTCCTCATTGTCACAATGCAGGGTCTTGGCCCAGCCTCTTAATCACACACACAGAGACGGTAATCAGCTAACTATTTATTGAATAATAGAAAACAGGTGAAAAGGCAAATTGGTAAAGAGTTCGTAGGTGAATCCAAAGGCAAAACTTGGCAAAGGCTCCGCAAAACAATGCGGATCCAGCAACTTGGTCCGTGGCAATCAACAAAGCAAAGTTCAGGAAACAAGGCCCAAGAAACTTCTTGGCAAGGCCCGAGCCAAAATCCTGGCTCCGTGGATCTTCACTCGCTTCACTCCCTTCAAATCAGAAGTGGCCGAGCAACTGAGGATCCGTTCCCACGGATCCTATACTTAATCCCCTTGGTGAGATCTCCGACGCTCTAGGCTGCGGCGCCAATCTGTACTACGGGACCTAGCGCTTCTCTGGCGCTCTAGGCTTCGGTGCCATTCCCTCCTACTGGACTCAATGCTCTGTCTCCTATCAAAGCTCCATCCTTGCCTCCCAGCACCTGGGTCGCTATCTTCATGAGAGCCAGACTCCCTTTCAGCTTCCATGGGCTCATCCTCCGCTATCTCTCTAACCCTCTCTTGCGACCCGAAACCACCTGGTTTCTCATACTGATTATCAGAATCAGCACTTTCAGTGTCAGCCTGACTTTCCCAGCTTTCATACCCATCAGGCCAGCCATCATCCCATTCCAAGCTCTCTGTGGGAGACGAAGGCCCAGCTACCTCATCATCCCCTTCATCCATGTCCTCATCAGCTGCCATTGGCCCTAATGCAATCGGGACCCCCGGGGCCGCCCCCTGCCCCCCAGGCACAAAAGAGAACGGGGTTGCTACACTCATGTTCTGAGATTTGAGATAAGGACTCTCTGAGTGCCTTTGTGGCAACAGGGAATCCTCATTGCCCAGCTGCATTGAAAATGGTTCAGCACAACTGAGCAAGAGCTTAACCACCACAACTCTCCTAGTTTCATTGCTAGCCTCAGCAGCAAGATGATCACCTAACTTGTCCTTGGAGTCTTTCTACTACCCTGTTGCATGACCCATGAATGAGGTTGATCAGAAGGAAAGGAAAAGCTAAAGTCCTAAATACTCTTTTTTTTGTTGACATGCTTGACCATATAGCTAGCTACTTACATTTGATTTCTCATCTAACATTTTTCTCAAATACTAGGGTTCTACATTACTTCATTTTGTCTGTGTTAGTAGCCAGGTGTTCTTTGGTTCCTTGTTCTGACAGTTACATATAAGCTGCTTTGAGTCTCTTTGTGGAGAGAAAAAGTGGGGTATAAATAAACATAAACATGAACAAAAATAATAATTAACAATAATGTTTTTTACTATGGAGATAGTAGAGTAAAGGACAAAGAGATGGAAAAGATCACAAATAGCAAGTATTTACACATTGAAATAGGACGACTATAGCAAAAGGGAACAACAGTGATACCAATAGAGTTTGGTGCTCTTGGAGGCATTCCAAGAAACCCTAAAAAGCACCTGACAAGCCTCAATTTGGACAGAATATCAATCCACATGCTGCAAAAGGCAGCACTTCTCAGAACTGTGTACAGTCTACCAAAATACCTCTAATGCCCTAGGCCCTTGGATAGAGCCTGATATTCAGAGATGAATCCCAGACACTTAGACATAATGTGCATTTGTTCTGTGTTGTTATCTACATGGAGGAGGAGGAGGAGAAGTAATAACATGTTCACAGTTTTCTGTTTTAAATTTAAGTTTTGCAGGTCAGTAGTATGCACTGATGGATATATTGTGATTAACACCATGTAAAATAATCTTCATATGCTTGCAGAAACATATATACAGATTCTTTAATCTGAAGGGGTTCATCAAGGCTACAATAATAATCCGGGATCTTTGTATGTATATAGTGGTAGCAGACAGACAATTTGAGTATGATAGGGTTGTGTTGGCAGACTGAGGATTGGCTTGGACAGCATATGAATGTGGAATGGGGATTAGGTGGGTGTTTTGATATGTAACTGATTTTAATCTACTTTGTTGTATTTTGATATGTTGTTGTTTTTGTTCCTATGTATGCGGCATTGAATTATTGCCTTTTGTTAGCTGCCCTGAGTCCCCCTTCAGGGGTAGAGAAGGGCGGGTTATAAATGAAATAAATAAATAATAATACATATGTGTTAGAGGAAACATAACATAAAAATCATTCCAAAATCATTACATGCAATTCAAAAATTAATTTTATAAGTTCAGAAAACTATAATATCAGCAGGCAGGTAGAGCAGAATATTAGGTAGAGACAATTCATTGAAAAAATGCTAATTGTAATGGATGGTGGCCATTCTTTTTTACATGATTTATGTCATTATGTGTGAATCCACCATCATTGAGATATCAAATCTTTTTGTGATGAAGAAATGCTTAAGCCATGCAATGATGAGTGAGTTTTATGGTGGCTCCATTTTAATATAAAAAGAAGTTCAGGTTCAGAAAACAGATGAAATGTACAGGGTGGGAGGCAAGCATTCAAAGCCTACCTTCATCTTAAAAGACACAAAAATCATGGGAGAGCAAAAGAGCTGAAACTCAGTGATAGAACATGTGGCTTTTCATTAAAAAGAAAAACCTCATAGTTCAAACCCCAGCATCTCCAAGTCCCAGTTGGGGAAGACGTCTGTTTGAAAGTTTGTTTGTTTCCATTTGTAGAAGCTTCCAGTTTTCTATGTTTCAGAGTCAGGGAGTTCTCAAATGTAAATTGAAATGGGAACAAACTAGGAAGCTGATCTGTCTTAGATTTTTAACAATGCTGGGTTATTTAAGGGAGTAGCATGACTGATTAAAATGTTTGCCTCCAAATGTTCCCAAATTGTCATGTATGTGTGTATGAGAATTCACACAGAGAGAAACAACATTTGAAGACTTTTGAATCTAAATTTTTTGCTCTTTCCAAAACATTTTCTTTTCAGGATTGTGTTACAAACGATTTCTCTAAATATCGGAAGAGCTGTCAATCTGTGAACAAGTAGTGCATCTGCAAATAGGGGGAAAAGATCATCTGTGTGACTTAGAAACATCTGCTGTACTCTGATTATTACTATTATTATTATTAGCTAAAGCTAAAAGCAGGCTATGTGAGAAGCATGAAAAAGCCAGCTCCTATCTCAACACTGAAAGACAGCAGGAAAAAAGGTGATAGGAGGGAGGGACAAAAGATATTAGTTACCAGAGAAAAGCCGCTTTTGAAAGTGGAACATGTTTCTTTTAATTTCATGGGTATTTCTGTATATTTCTGAATGCAGCTGCTGAATATTTCAAGGTGTTTCTCTGCAAAAGTGGATATAGATATTCCAAATTATAATTAAGTTACTGGCTATGACCATAAAACTGAAAGAGATTTCAATGGTCATATATTATAGTTACCCTAAGCATTGCAGGAAATCTGCTACTACTACAACTCTGTGAAGGAACTGTCTAGCTTTTGCATAAAATCCTGTAAAAGAGAACTTTGCTTTCTTTTAAGGCAAAGCTTGTCCTTTCAGAACATTTTTTCCTACAGCCTAGCAACTATTGTTCATTGTTCCCCTTCGCAGGCAGCTTTCACTGCTGAATTCTCTTAGCCATTTGCGTACACCGCAAGCCATGGCACAAATCAGTTCAAGCACTTACAAAGCTTTCTCAAATCATCCAACCTAGATTTTCTTTTTTTGAAAAAAATGTGGACAGCTGCCTAAACCATGTGGAGAGGTATAAAAAGCAAAAGGATGCATGGAAATAAAAAAAAAAGGGGGGGGGGATCATTCTATTACATGACAGTTAGTTGCCATTTCCAGTCACTGCTACAGTGTGACTAGTGACATATAGCTCTTGCTATCCAGCTGGCTGGGGGGAACAGCAGCACAGCAGGAAGTGTAAAACAGCCAGTGAGAAGGTTTCCTGGACAGTAGATCTGAAGCAGGTTGGCAGCAGAATATGGGCTGGTAGAATTGTGGTAAATCAGACCTAGAAGGGAACAATGTGCATCTGAAGTGAGAAACAGACAAAGTAGGCAGACATATTTTCAAATTCATGCAACGACATAAGAGAGTTTCATCTATTTTTCTTACAATTAGTGTGTATTTTAAAGTCTGCATGCGCACCTTAATTATCCAATATTAGGCAACACAGTATAGCATAATGAACTGTAAATCCTCCCTATAGAAGGCCAGTTGATATCAACACTAACCATGGCACTGCACCAAGTTAAGACTTGTTAAAATTAATATTTGTGGTCTAGTGATTTATTAGTATCTGTTTGTCTATATTGTTTTAAACTGCCTCGGCTCATTTTAGAAGCAAAGGTCTTTTAGGACCTCATCACACTAGACAATGAATCCGCTTTAGATCCGGTTGCTGTCTCCTGCAGAATTTTTTGGCAAACTGAGATTTGCCACCATCTCCTCCTCTCTCCCCTCTCTCCCCTCTCCCTCTCTCCCTCTCCCTCTCTCTCCCTCTCTCCCTCTCTCCCTCTCTCCCTCCCCCCTCTCTCGGTATGTAAGGGTTACGTCCCCGGAGGGATGAAAGAGAGTTTGGGAAAGCTGATAGTTTAGACAGTATCTGGATTTTCCCAGGGTGAACCCACATTTTTACCTGGGACTTCCAAATGATAGCTTGGATAAAAATGAATTCCTTCAGCACAAAGCAGGAAAACCCTACTTTGTACTGAAGGAATTGGACAGCTGGAAAGACCTGGGAGTTGTGTGGATTGGGCCTAGGGATCGCGTTGCATGACTTCCAGTCCCAATCCACACAGCTGTCTCAGGATTTTTGGGCTCCTGGACACAGGGTAAAGGGAAACACTGCGATGGTTGCTCAGTGGCGTCAATTCCCTCCTGCCTCTGAGGTGGTTGAGGGAGTCCCTATCTGGATGCCATGCTGTAAGGACTCACCCAGTTAGCTAGGCCGAAGCCTGTGAGGTCAGCCTATGTAAACAGTTTGGCATCCATGTTAAGAAGGGATAGTCAGGGGGAGTGGCTTGGACCCTCCTCAGAGAGGGAGAGAAAGAGAGCTGCCTGGGAGTGGCTCAGAGTGAGGGGGAGGAGCCAGCTATCTTTGGAGGGAAAAATTGTAGCTTTTAGAGTGAGTGGAGAGTGAGGTCAGTAAAGACAGAAGTGTCTTGGAAAGCTGACAGGAAAGTTCTGTGAGGCGCTGACAGTCAGAACACAGGCTTTTGATCTCTAGGGGTTTAGAGATTGGCTCACAATTCTGGGAAGCCAGCTACAGGAAACTCTAGAAGAGAGTTAGGTAGCTAGGGTGTTCCTGAAGGCCTGAGTGGATTCTCAGGGAACTAACTAGATTCAGTTAGTTAGACAACTTACTGCTAGTCTGTGAATTAGAGTGCGGAAGTTTTAGGTAGACTAGTTGTGAACAATACACCAACTGTCTATTTTTGTAACTAAGTTTTCTGAATACCATCGTAACTCAGCTTTAAGGAAACAATCTTAAGAAACCAGCAAGCTGTAATAACATCTGTTCTCACAAGTTACACATCGGTGCCTTTCAAACTTTGCATGTTACTTCAATAAATGTTCAAATTCTTAACTTTCAAAGAAAAGCTTCCAGTGTGCCTCATTACATCAAACAGATTGTACCAGTTCCAGCATTTCAACAGACCCAGCCTAAGAGAAGATATTTCACCTCAGAAATCCTCTCAGTTGATTTTAGAATAGGAGCCAGGGCTGGTGTAGAGGGTTTCAACAGTGCTTGAGCCTAGCTTACCTACAAGTTCAAAAATCCTAAAGACCATTTTAGGTTGGTGGCAGCATTACCATAACGGCCAGTGGTCTGGAAGGGCCAGGTCGTGGCATATTTGGTGGCAGTGGTGGGATATGAAATTGGAAGGTCCACCCTGCCCCAAGTGGTCAAAGGCCAGGTCATTACATATTTGGTGGCAGCGGTGGGATATAAAATTGGAAGGTCCACCCTGCCTCAAGTGGTCAAAGGCCAGGTCATGACACATACCTAAGTGGATCTACATTAACACTCAATTTATAAGAACCCTTAGGTTAATCTTTTGACAACTATCTGGTGGTAAAACAGTTCATAGATGAAGCACCATGGAGCCCATTATATGACACAGAAAGACTTCCAGGTGTTATTTATAGTGTTTCATCAGTGAACTGTGCCAGAAGTGTGGATACTCCTGGAAATGGGATAAAGTGCTTCTTCATATGTGGGATGAAATCTGTTTACATTCTAGAAGACTATTTTCCCCACTTTCCCCTATTTTCCCCAGTTACTTCTGATGAAGTCACATGGGGATAAATAATATATAGACAATTACAGCATGCTTACAATTGGTATATGGTGTAAACATTAAGGTTGTAGAGATGCAAAATGTATGGAAATGAGTTCCTCCCTAATCAGGAGCATTTACAACTTTTAGGGCATTTTCATTCAGTTAAAATAGTAAGGTGAGGATGTTGGCCCTATATCAAGAGAAAGGGGATAAAAATAAAATAATCAATACTTGAAGTTTTAATATGTTATGCTGTTTTAACTAAATATGCATTTTAGCTGGTGTTCATGTCTGTAACTGTGCTAAGTGTCTATTCCCACAGGGGAAAGGCAGTTAAGAAAATAATTATGATAACAACAAAAATATTTGCAACTGAGTGTTATACATGCAGAAGGTAGATGCTCCCTCTTAAAACTGAGTAGTAGAAGATTCAGTATAAATAAAAAGAAGTACAGTACATCTGCCCACAAATGAATGAGTGCATATTATTCAGGTTTTAAAGTGTCTAGGTACCTAATATATGAGATAATGATGTGTATGTTTCTCTGTGATAATACACATCTGGAGGTTTGTAGGTTGATTAAAATTTACTGGAAAAGTGCCTACTATTTACTGTTATGTTGGACCTATATGAGTATGATGTAATTATTCCACTGTCGTGATGTGATTAATTTGTCTTCATCCTACAAGAAATAACTGATATATTTCTTTTTTCCCCATGCTATATATAGCAGGACTAGAACACATGAAACTCCTTAGTTGTTTGTGGATCCCAAGGACACCAATGAATGAATTTATTCATATGTGGGATTCCACAAGGAACACCTTTGTGCCCCTTTTGGGAAAATATACCTTTTGGGGGCTTTGAGGGCATTGTGGCATTTGTGAGGAGTAGGAGTAGGTGGGTGAGTTTGTCACGATCGCGGACCTGGCGGGCCCCTTAAACACACACACAGAGACGTACTGGAGGCTAACTACTTTATTGAGTACAAAAATAAGGTTCAAAGAGAATATAGTCCAAGAGTAGGTAAAAGTCCAAAAGATATAAGCAAATTGTCCAAAGTAACTTGGTAAACTACTGAAGCTTGGCAAGGCTCCGCAAAACAATGCGGATCAGGAAACAAGACAAGGCTCCGCTATTCCATGCGGATCAGGAAACAAGGACAGTAGCAAGGCAAGACTTGATGACCACGGTTGGCTTGTGGTCTATCTCCGTTTCGCCCAGTCAGGAAAGACGTGGCCGGAGAACTGACGATCAGTTCCCACGGGGCCGTTCTTAATCCCTCGGCCGGGACCCCCGACGATCTAGGGCCCGGCGTCTCCAGTCTCTACTTTCCGAACGGTGACGGTCTAGGGACAGATGCCAGCTCCTCCTGCTCTCCTCTATGTCCCTACGCCTGTTATGAGAACGGCCTCGCTCTTCCAGTCCAGTATCGCTATCTTCCTGAGAAGCAGCCTCCCCCGAACTTTCCCATCCGCTAGCCTCCATCTGCTGCTCGGCCAGCTCTTGGGAACCTCGGCCGTTTGGGAATTCATAACTATCTGTTTCGCTGCCGCCCATCTCCACCTGGTGATCTGAATCATTGCTTTCCCCAAACAACATATTATCCCATGCCAAGCTCTCTGCAACTGAGCGGGGCCCATCTGGAGAGCCCTGTGCTTCTCCCCAGTCATCTAGCTCATCCTCCGAATCAATCTCAGCTGCTGCAGGCCCTAATGCTAAAGGGACCCCGGGACCATCCCCAGCCTTCCAGGCACCAACGAGCCTGGCTGTGCTACACTATCCCCCCCCTCAGGGCCCCTCCGAGGCCGCCCTCGAGGTTTGGGTTTATCAGGGTACTTGCGGTGAAAGCGGGCCACCAAATCGGGAGCATGGACATCCCGGGCCCGAGTCCAGGAACGTTCTTCCGGGCCCATCCCCTTCCAGTCCAGCAGATACTCCAGCTTCCGGTATCTGATGCGGGCATCCAAGATGTCCTGCACCTCCAACTCCTCCTCGCCGTCGCGCATCACAGGGGGAGGCGGCGGCTGCGTCACATCAGGCCGCACCCCTTCGCTGGCGGAGCAACGAACGATGAAACACCGGGTGGAGTTTCATGTCCGCTGGGAGCTGTAGTTTGAAGGAAACAGGCCCCACCTTCTCCAAGACTTTGTAAGGCCCCAAAACCGCGCATCCAACTTGCGGCTGGGGGCGCTGTGTGGGCAGATTCTGGTGGAGAGCCAAACTTTGTCCCCCTAGGATCTCCGGACCCTCCTGGCGCCGCCGATCAGCCATCCGCTTGTAGTCGGCTTTCGCCTGGTCCAATTGAGTGCGTAGCAAGTCTTGAAGTGCAGTGAGCTCTCGGAGCCAATCCTTAGCCTCCGAAACTTCCCCAGACGGGTCCACCGGAGGGTAGAACCGAGGGTGGTGTCCATAGTTAGCAAAGAAAGGAGTCTCTTTGATGGATTCCTGCGTCGCATTGTTGTAAGCAAACTCTGCCAAAGACAACAGGGCCCAGTTGTTTTGCTGATAGTTGACATAGCAGCGCAGGTACTGCTCCAAAGTGGCATTAACCCTTTCGGTTTGCCCATCGGTCTGCGGGTGGTGAGCCGTAGACATCCGCACATCAATCCCCAGCAGCTTCTGGACAGCCTTCCAGAACTGGGAAGTGAATTGGGTGCCCCGGTCCGTCACCAGGCTCTGTGGGAGTCCATGCAGCCGAAACACATGTTGCACAAACATATCAGCCGTCTCCTTGGCAGTAGGCACCCCCACACAGGGGATGAAGTGTCCCATCTTGGTGAAACAGTCCACCACGACCAGTATCGTGGTGAAGCCCTTGACTTGGGGAGGTCGGTGATGAAATCAGCCGAAATCATCTTCCAGGGAGCAGAGGGGGGTCGGGAGCGGCTGGAGCAAACCGGCCGGCTTGCCCCCCTGGTTCTTAGCCCGGTGACACACGGGGCAAGATCCCACATAGTCCTCCACATCCCTCCGCACTTTAAGCCACCAAAAGTCCCGCAGGACCAGTTGCAAAGTCTTGAACAGCCCGAAATGGCCTGCGGCCCGGCTATCGTGGCAAAGCTTGAGGATGTCCTCCCGCTCAGGCCCAGGGGAAACATAGACAGAGTCCCGGTGATAGAGCACCCCGTTCTTTACCTGGAAAAGGGCTTGAGGCCCCTTAGTCAGCTGCTCTTGCACCCACGGATCGGTCCGCTGGCGAGCCTGAACACGTCCACTCAAAGGCCGCTTATCTCCAGGGGCCGGCGGGGCCACCGGAGGGTTGACAGGGAGCGCCCGAGCAGCCGCAAAGTTCTCCGCTTTTCAGCAACCGAGCCTCGGCTGGCCCGCCGCCATCACGAACGTACTCCGGCTTATGGACAGCGCATCAGCTTGCTTGGTCTGCTTGGGGGTCACATAGTGAATGCGGAAATTGAAGCGCTCAAAGAACAGGGACCATCTCTGTTGCCTTTGGTTCAATTTGCGCTGGGACTTCAGATGCTCCAAGTTCGGTGGTCGGTGTGAACCTCCACCGGGAACTTGGCCCCTTCAAGCAGGTGGCGCCAGACCTCAAAAGCCACCTTGATGGCCAAAAGTTCCTTCTCCCAAATGGTGTAGTTCTTTTCTGGAGCCGTCAGCTGCCGGGAATAGTAAGCACAGGGCAACAAGTCCGTCCCCTGAGGCTGCAGCAGGATCGCGCCCACCGCCACATCCGAAGCATCAGCCTGGACGATGAAAGGGGTGCGGGGGTTGGGGTGTTGCAGAAGCGGCTGAGTGGTGAACAGCTGCTTCAACACGGAACCCCACATCCGCCTCCGGAGTCCACCGGAAGGCACCTTTCCCGCAAACACTGGGTGATCGGATCCGCCCACTTGGCAAAGTCAGGAATGAACAATCTGTAGAAGTTGGCAAAGCCCAGGAATCTGTGAATCTCTTTTTTGCTGGCGGGGGCCGCCCAATCGACCACGGCTTGAACTTTGGTGTCATCCATGGCAATGCCCGTAGGTGAGATACGGTAGCCCAGAAAGTCCACCTCCCGCAGATCAAAAGCACATTTCTCAAGCTTAGCATAGAGCCCGTGAGCTCTAAGTCTCTGGAGCACCTCCTTGACATGGCGGTCATGGGTCACTTGATCCGGAGAAAAAATCAGCAGGTCATCCAAGTAGACCGCCAAATAGCGGTCCAACAGGTCTCGGAAAATGTCATTCATGAAATGTTGGAAACAGGCCGGGGCGTTGCACAAACCGAATCCCATCACCAAGTATTCGAAACTGCCCCACTTGGTCTGGAAGGCCGTCTTCCATTCATCACCCTGGCGGATCCGGACCAGGTTGTAAGCCCCCCTCAGGTCCAGTTTAGTGAACACTTTGGCGCCCGCATCCGCTCCAAGAGCTCGGGATCAAGGGCAGGGGTAGCGGTTCGGATCGTGATCTTGTTGAGTTCCCCTATAGTCATTGCAAAGCCGCAACTCCCCGATTTCTTCTTGACGAAAAGAATCGAGCCTGGCCGGGGATTGGGAGGGCCGAATGAACCCCTTCCGCAAGTTCTCATCCAAAAAATCTCGGAGAGCCTGTTGCTCTGTCACAATCACCGACTTAGTACTGCCCCTTTAACACACACACGGAGACGTAGTAAAGGCTAACTAGTTTTATTGAATATAAAAAAGTCCAAAAGGCAATTCTCTTAAAGAGATCAAAGAATAAGGCAATCAGCAAAGCTGTAGTCCAATTAAGAAAGCAAAGTTCCAAAAGATAGTTCCATAAGCAAACGTGGCAAAAAGCTTGGCAAGTTTTCGGATTGACTCGGATCAAAGCAGGGTATCCGCAGCAATGCGAATCAATAACAAGGCATGGTCTTGGTCAAAGGCGAGCCAAACTAGGCTCCAGGATTCACTCCGCTTCACGTCCTTCAGATCAGGCGTGGCCGGAGAACTGAGGATCAGTTCCCACGGGGCCGTTCTTAATCCTTCGGCCGGGCCTCGGCGATCTAGGGCCCGGCGTCTCAGTCTCTACTTTTCGAGCGGCGATCTAGGGACAGATGCCAGCTCCTCCGGCCCTGCTCTATGTCCCTGTCTGTTATGGAACGGCCCCGCTCTTCTAGTTCAGTATCGCTATCTCCTTGAAGCAGCCTCCCCGAACTTTCCCAGCCGCTGGCCTCCATCTGCTGCTCGGCCAGCTCCTGGGAACCTCGGCCGT
>JARBWK010000007.1:35032847-35316320 GCA_030556195.1 Anolis apletophallus
TTCTCCCTGGGACCACAAGGTGACCATGATTAAAAACAACTGTCTGGTCTGCGGTTCTGGCGGAAGATTAGCGACTGCGACCGAGTTAGCGAACCCGTTTAATCTCAGCCAACCTCTTCCCCCGCCGCCTGGATGGCCTCTTCAGCCTCTTGGGGTTCCTCGAACGCGGCAGAGGCTCGGGGGGAGTCTTGCCTCGCGGTTTCTGGGGACATTCCTTGGAAAAATGCCCAGATCCTCCGCGGTACCAGCACAAGTTCAGCCACTGGCGTCGGGCTTTCTTGGCGCGTCCACCTTGGGCCTCACGTGTCCCAACTGCATAGGTTCCGGTTCATCCCAGGGGCTGAGGGCGGGTGCGACGGGTGGAGCAGGGACGACTGGCCCCCGTCTCCTTTAACGGCCCGACCGCTCCCCAAGACCTCTGTCCCACCACCTTCTGGTGTGGGCCCAACCTCCACGTGGAAACTAAAGTAATCACCTCCTCCAGGTTGGCGGCCGGGTGGCGCCCCTCAGGATTTCCTGCATCTCCCTCGTCAGACCTTTCATGTACTGGTAGCATGGCGCCGCGAGGATTTCCATTCACTTAAGGCAGCCAACACTCTGAAACGGGAAATGTACTGGGACAGGGACATGTCTTTCATAGACAGTCGATCCAGCTCCCTCTCCGTCAGCTCAGCGTTCACGGGTCTCCCCAAGTCGTCCTGATAGCCTCTAGGAAGGCTAACACATTCGCCACTTGGGAGGCTGCTCTCAGCTGTGTCGTAGCCCAGGCCGTTGCTGTCCCTTCCAGCAGGTTAGACACAAAGCCCACTTTGGCTCGTTCACTCGCGAACTCCGCTGCCCGGAGTTACAGGTACATCTCGCATTGTCAATAAATACATTGACCTGGGCCGGGTTGCCTCCAAACCAGGCCGGAACAGTCAGGGAAGGGTGCCGGCCGGCCCTGGCCCGTAGACCCACCACCTCCTGCTGTAGTTCCGCGACCTGAGCGGTGGTTAACTGAGCCATCTCGCGGGCGCCTTCCGTCCTGTGGTGTGAGAAAGGGGTTCGTGGAGTTGCTCGGCCAACTGTCACAATGCAGGTCACGGCCCAGCCCTTAATCACACACACAGAGGCGGTAATCAGCTAACTATTTATTGAATAATAGAAAACAGGTGAAAAGGCAAATTGTCCATTAAGGTATCAAAAAGTTCAATCAAACAGGGAAAGAGTTAGTAGGTGAATCAAAGAGGCAAAACTTGGCAAGGCTCCAAAACAATGCGGATCAGCAGCAGTCGTGGCAATCAACAAAGCAAAGTTCAGGAAACAAGGCCCAAGAAACTTCTTGGCAAGGTCTGAGCCAAAATCCTGGCTCCGTGGATCTTCACTCGCTTCACTCCCTTCAAATCAGAAGTGGCCGAGCAACTGAGGATCTGTTCCCACGGATCCTATACTTAATACCCTTGGTGAGATCTCTGACGCTCTAAGCTGCGGCGGCAATCTGTACTACAGGACCTAGCGCTTCTCTGGCGCTCTAGGCTTCGGTGCCATTCCCTCCTACTGGACTCAATGCTCTGTCTCCTATCAAAGCTCCGTCCTTGCCTCCCAGCACCTGGGTCACTATCTTCATGAGAGCCAGACTCCCTTTCAGCTTCCATGGACTCATCCTCCGCTATCTCTCTAACCCTCTCTTGTGACGTGAAACCACCTGGTTTCTCATAATGATTATCAGAATCAGCACTTTCAGTGTCAGCCTGACTTTCCCAGCTATCATACCCATCAGACCAGCCATCATCCCATTCCAAGCTCTGTGGGAGGCGAAGGCCCAGCTACCTCATCATCCCTTCATCCATGTCCTCATCAGCTGCCATTGGCCCGAATGCAATCGGGACCCCCAGGGCCGCCCCTGCCCCCCAGGCACGAAAGAGAACAGGGTTGCTACACTCATGTTCTGAGATTTGAGATAAGGACTCTCTGAGTGCCTTTGTGACAACAGGGAATCCTCATTGCCCAGCTGCATTGAAAATAGTTCAGCACAACTGAGCAAGAGCTTAACCACCACAACTCTCTAGTTTCATTGCTGGCCTCAGCAGCAAGATGATCACCTAACTTGTCCTTGGAGTCTTTACTACCCTGTTGCATGACCCATTAATGAGGTTGATCAGAAGGAAAGGAAAAGCTAAAGTCCTAAATACTCTTTTTTTGTTGACATGACTTGACCATATAGCTAGCTACTTACATTTGATTTCTCATCTAACATTTTTCTCAAATACTAGGGTTCTACATTACTTCAAATCATGCATGGGATAGAAAAGGTGAATAAAGAAAAAATATTTTCTCTGTCACACAACCATAGGACTAGGGGGCACTCCCTAAAGCTCCAAGGTAGGAAAGTTAGGACTAATAAAGGGAAATATTTCTTCACCCAGAGGGTCATTGGGTTATGGAACTCACTTCCAGTGGAGGTTGTGACAGCTGTCAGCCTGGACAGCTTCAAGGCAGGATTAGACAGATTCATGGATACCAAGGGAATCAGTAGTTACTGAAATGGACATCCAAGTGCCACCTCTGTGTTGATGGAGGCAGGCAGGATTTTCCCCGGGTACTGGTTGTGGGGGGTTGGGAGCAGGTGAGGGTTCTGCCCTCCTTTCTGCTAGAGATCCCTGTGTACAACTAGTGGGCCACTGTGTGACACAGAATGCTGGACTAGATGGGCTGAGGCCCGATTCAGCATGGCTCTTCTTATGTTCTTATGTTCTTATTTTGTCTGTGTTAGTAGCCAGGTGTTCTTTGGTTCCTTGTTCTGACAGTTACATATAAGCTGCTTTGAGTCTCCTTGTGGAGAGAAAAAGTGGGGTATAAATAAACATAAACATGAACAAAAATAATAATTAACAATAATGTTTTTACTATAGAGATAGTAGAGTAAAGGACAAAGAGATGGAAAAGATCACAAATAGCAAGTATTTACACATTGAAATAGGACGACTATAGCAAAAGGGAACAACAGTGATACCAATAGAGTTTGGTGCTCTTGGAGGCATTCCAAGAAACCCTAAAAAGCACCTGACAAGCCTCAATTTGGACAGAATATCAATCCACATGCTGCGAAAGGCAGCACTTCTCAGAACTGTGTACAGTCTACCAAAATACCTCTAATGCCCTAGGCCAGGGGTGCTCAGAACGGTGATCGCGAGCACCTAGTCGATCTTCGGCCCTCTTCCTGGTGATCTTTGGGTCTCACCAGCTGTTCTTCGGGCTGAACCGAGGGGGGGGGCTGCGGGGATGGAGACTCCCCTTGCCCTCACTTGCCCTCGAAGGAGAAAGGTAGCGAGGGAACAAGCAGCAGCAGCAGCAGCAAGTTGAGCCGCCTCCTCTGCTCCTCTGCTTTCCCCCTCCCTCCCTCCTCAGAATCGTCACAGGCCAAAGGAGGGAGCTGACGCGATGCCCTCCTTTGGTCCGTGACTACTCTGAGGAGGGAGGGAAGGAGAAGAGCCAAGGAGGAGGTGGCTATGGATGACACCGCCTCCTCTGCTCTTCTGCTTTCCTCCTCCTCCCCCCCTCCTCAGAATCATCACAGGCCAAAGGAGGGGGTGGCCGTGGTGACGCGATGCGCTGCTCGCCTGCGCAGAAGCACCCATTCTGCCTCTTTGACACCTCATGCGCACTTGGGCAGCGGCGCGTGCAGGCAGCGTCGAAGAGAACCACGACGGAAGAGAAACCGGAGGCTTTGGGAGCCATTTCCTGACCAAATTGTAGCACAAAGGTCAGTCTTTTTATTTCTGCCGAGAATATCTGTGGGAATATGCCAGGGTGAGAGGAAGGGGTGCCTGGATGTATTTCTTGCAGCTGAAAGGTCTCACTGTTTTCTTTCTGCCTGAGAATATCTGTGGGAAAATGCCAGGGTGAGAGGAAGGGGTGCCTGGATGTATTTTTGCATGCCCCTTTGTTTACCTTGCTGAGTATTAAATGGCCTTGCAGTTCAAAAGCCTCTCTTCTTACTTTCTGGCTGATAATATGTGTGGTAAAATGGCAGTGTGGGAGAAATGGGGTGCCTGGGTGTATTTTTGCATGCCCCTTTGTTTACCTTGCTGAGTATTAAATGGCCTTGCAGTTCAAAAGCCTCTCTTCTTACTTTCTGGCTGATAATATGTGTGGTAAAATGGCAGTGTGGGAGAATGGGGTGCCTGGGTGTATTTTTGCATGCCCTTTGTTTACCTTGCTGAGTATTAAATGGCCTTGCAGTTCAAAGCCTTCTCTTCTTACTTTCTGGCTGATAATATGTGTGGTAATATGGCAGTGTGGGAGAAATGGGGAGGTTGGATGTATTTTTATGCTCTGTTTTATATTGTTGTTATTAAATTGAAATGTTGATGTTTTATAACTTCATTTTATGTAAACTGCCCTGAGCCTGCTGGAAGGGAGTGGTACATAAAATGAATAATAAATATAAATAAATAAATAAGGAAATAGTTATACGTTTTACATTTCTGGGCAGGTGATCTTTGGGACTTGGTTTTTAATCAGTAGCTCCCATGCTGAAAAGTGTGAGCACCCCTGCCCTAGGCCCTGGATAGAGCCTCCTGATATTCAGAGATGAATCCCAGACACTTAGACATAATGTACATTTGTTCTGTGTTGTTATCTACATGTAGGAGGAGGAGAAGTAATAACATGTTCACAGTTTTCTGTTTTAAATTTAAGTTTTGCAGGTCCGTAGTATGCACTGATGGATATATTGTGATTAACACCATGTAAAATAATCTTCATATGCTTGCAGAAACATATATACAGATTCTTTAATCTGAAGGGGTTCATCAAGGCTACAATAATAATCCGGGATCTTTGTATGTATATAGTGGTAGCAGACAGACAATTTGAGTATGATAGGGTTGTGTTGGCAGACTAAGGATTGGCTTGGACAGCATATGAATGTGGAATGGAGATTAGGTGGGTGTTTTGATATGTAACTGATTTTAATCTACTTTGTTGTATTTTGATATGTTGTTGTTTTTGTTCCTATGTATGCGGCATTGAATTATTGCCTTTTGTTAGCTGCCCTGAGTCCCCCTTCAGGGGTAGAGAAGGGCGGGTTATAAATGAAATAAATAAATAATAATACATATGTGTTAGAGGAAACATAACATAAAAATCATTCCAAAATCATTACATGCAATTCAAAAATTAATTTTATAAGTTCAGAAAACTATAATATCAGCAGGCAGGTAGAGCAGAATATTAGGTAGAGACAATTCATTGGAAAAAATGCTAATTGAAATGGATGGTGGCCATTCTTTTTACATGATTTATGTCATTATGTGTGAATCCACCATCATTGAGATATCAAATCTTTTGTGATGAAGAAATGCTTAAGCCATGCAATGATGAGTGAGTTTTATGGTGACTCCATTTTAATATAAAAAAGAAGTTCAGGTTCAGAAAACAGATGAAATGTACAGGGCGGGAGGCAAGCATTCAAAGCCTACCTTCATCTTAAAAGAAACAAAAATCATGGGAGAGCAAAGAGCTGAAACTCAGTGATAGAACATGTGGCTTTTCATTAAAAGAAAAACCTCATAGTTCAAACCCCAGCATCTCAAGTCCCAGTTGGGGAAGATGTCTGTTTGAAAGTTTGTTTGTTTCCATTTGTAGAAGCTTCCAGTTTTCTATGTTTCAGAGTCAGGGAGTTCTCAAATGTAAATTGAAATGGGAACAAACTAGGACGCTGATCTGTCTTAGATTTTTAGCAATGCTGGGTTATTTAAGGGAGTAGCATGACTGATTAAAATGTTTGCCTCCAAATGTTCCCAAATTGTCCTGTATGTGTGTATGAGAATTCACACAGAGAGAAACAACATTTGAAGACTTTTGAGTCTGAATTTTTTGCTCTTTCCAAAACATTTTCTTTTCAGGATTGTGTTACAAACGATTTCTCTAAATATCGGAAGAGCTGTCAATCTGTGAACAAGTAGTGCATCTGCAAATAGGGGGGAAAGATCATCTGTGTGACTTAGAAACATCTGCTGTACTCTGATTATTACTATTATTATTATTATTAGCTAAAGCTAAAAACAGGCTATGTGAGAAGCATGAAAAAGCCAGCTCCTATCTCAACACTGAAAGACAGCAGGAAGAATGGTGATAGGAGGGAGGGACAAAAGATATTAGTTACCAGAGAAAAGCCGCTTTTGAAAGTGGAACATGTTTCTTTTAATTTCATGGGTATTTCTGTATATGTCTGAATGCAGGTGCTGAATATTTCAAGGTGTTTCTCTGCAAAGTGGATATAGATATTCCAAATTATAATTAAGTTACTGGCCATGACCATAAAACTGAAAGAGATTTCAATGGTCATATATTATAGTTACCCTAAGCATTGCAGGAAATCTGCTACTACTACAACTCTGTGAAGGAACTGTCTAGCTTTTGCATAAAATCCTGTAAAAGAGAACTTTGCTTTCTTTTAAGGCAAAGCTTGTCCTGTCAGAACATTTTTTCCCTACAGCCTAGCAACTATTGTTCATTGTTCCCCCTTCGCAGGCAGCTTTCACTGCTGAATTCTCTTAGCCATTTGCGTACACAGCAAGCCATGGCACAAATCAGTTCAAGCACTTACAAAGCTTTCTCAAATCATCCAACCTAGATTTTCTTTTTTGAAAAAATTGTGGACAGCTACATAAACCATGTGGAGAGGTATAAAAAGCAAACGGATGCATGGAAATAAAAAAAAAAAAAAGGGGGATCATTCTATTACATGACAGTTAGTTGCCATTTCCAGTCACTGCTACAGTGTGACTAGTGACATATAGCTCTTGCTATCCAGCTGGCTGGGGGAACAGCAGCACAGCAGGAAGTGTAAAACAGCCAGTGAGAAGGTTTCCTGGACAGTAGATCTGAAGCAGGTTGGCAGCAGAATATGGGCTGGTAGAATTGTGGTAAATCAGACCTAGAAGGGAACAATGTGCATCTGAAGTGAGGAAACAGACAAAGTAGGCAGGCATATTTTCAAATTCATGCAACGACATAAGAGAGTTTCATCTATTTTTCTTACAATTAGTGTGTATTTTAAAGTCTGCATGCGCACCTTAATTATCCAATATTAGGCAACACAGTATAGCATAATGAACTGTAAATCCTCCCTATAGAAGGCCAGTTGATATCAACACTAACCATGGCACTGCACCAAGTTAAGACTTGTTAAAATTAGTATTTGTGGTCTAGTGATTTATTAGTATCTGTTTGTCTATATTGTTTTAAACTGCCTCAGCTCATTTTAGAAGCAAAGGTGTTTTAGGACCTCATCACACTAGACAATGAATCCGCTTTAGATCCGGTTGCTGTCTCCTGCAGAATTTTTTGGCAAACTGAGATTTACCACCATCTCCTCCCGCCCTCTCCCCTCCCTCTCCCCCCCCCCCCCTCTCTCTATATATAATGTTCACTTCACAGTAGGGATGAAAGAGAGTTTGGGAAAGCTGATAGTTTAGACAGTATCTGGATTTTCCCAGGGTGAACCCACATTTTTACCTGGGACTTCCAAATGATAGCTTGGATAAAAATGAATTCCTTCAGCACAAAGCAGGAAACCGCTACTTTGTACTGAAGGAATTGGACAGCTGGAAAGACCTGGGAGTTGTGTGGATTGGGCCTAGGGATCATGTTGCATGACTTCCAGTCCCAATCCACACAGCTGTCTCAGGATTTTTGGGCTCCTGGACACAGGGTAAAGGGAAACACTGTGATGGTTGCTCAGTGGCGTCAATTCCCTCCTAAGAAAAAGTATCCAAACACTGGATTCACTTCAAGGATATTGTATTCAATAATGACTCCTGAGGAGTTGCAGGCAAATCAACATATCAACCCCAGTTGGGTGCCTTAAATACAACCATGTTTCAATCCCTTATAATTAGAATATCCATGTAAACAAAATAAGTTCCCAGTTCCTGGGTGGGATGAAAAGGTGGAGTAACGCTGCAAAGTAAGTTTTCTAAACCCCAATGGGTATTTATAATCCAACCCCGATGGGTATTTGTAATCCAATGGGAAATGGAAGGCAGGCACACCGTCAAACCCCAATCCTGGGCTTCGTAGCGTCCCCAATGTGGAGAGTTGGTTTCTCTCAGGTGGTGTCTGCTAAGTCTTCTGGCCGACGAGGACACAAGTGTACAGGGGTCCCACCTCGTTCGACCCCCCCGGTCTTTTCAGGCAAAGTATTGATTCCCTCTCAGTGCATCACATGGCAAGCGGCGAGAATCTAACAAAGATATAAGGTCGCATATAACATACATTCAAAGTACATAATGTCAGCATTCAAATAAAGTGACCATGGTATTTATATAACATAGTAGCGAATGGGAGCACAAAGGTACTACAAAGGTACTACAAACACATGATAATTACCTTAGAGAAAGGATCTCTGGTGTATTCCACCTCAATAGGTGGGGCAAATGCACAAACACAGGTAAGTGGGGAAGAATATAATAGGTATGGGAGTTCTGCAGGTGGGGTAATTAAAGATACCTTCAGCTAAACTCGCAAGGCTGACTGCTACCCGCCGGAGGGCGTTCTCTGTCATAGCACCTACGCTGTGGAACGCCCTCCCGGCCGGAACTCGGGCTATGAAGGACTTGCTCCCGTTTAGACGGGGGCCTGTAAAACATACCTGTTTAAGCAGGCCTTTGGTGAGTAAGTCCTGCCCATGCCCCGCCATCTATTCGTTCTTCTGAGGATGATGTGCTGTTCATTGTTTTAACTGTGTTATTAATTACTGTACTGCTGTTGTTTTTAATTGTTTTTAACTGCTTATTGCCTGTATTTTACTGTGCCCTTCGGCTTCTGTAAGCCGCCGCGAGCCTCAGGGAGTCGGCGGCATAGAAGCCCGAATAATAAATAAATAAATAAATAAATAAATAAATAAAGGAGAAGGTTGTTAATGGGAATTTTTTCATTTTTAAAGGAGAAGGTTGTTAATGGGATTTTTTTTTCATTTAGGCCCCACGGTTGCTCGGTTTTAAAAGGACCGTCCATTTGCTTTCTGCCCTCAGTAATGTCTTGTGGGCATCCCTGTGGGGTGGAGTTTTGACAATTTCTAACCCGCAGAATTGGAGGTCATTCGGACCGTGATGGTAGGTCTTGTAATGTACATATAATGGAGAATCCGAGTGTTGGCGGATTCTCGAACGGTGTTCCGAGACCCTCGTACGTAAGCTCCTCCCCGTTTGGCCCACATAAAGATGGCCGCACGTGCAGATCAGGCAGTATATCAGGGACTCGCTTTGGCAAGTGCAGAAGGTGGTTAGTGTGAAGTTTATTTGTTTGCCCGGGCTGAAAATTTCCTTCCCAGGAAAGACAAACGGACACTGGGCACAATGTTTTGGGGTCAGATTGCTTTTCTTGATGGCTGGTTTCAATGCTGAGTGTACTAGAGTGTCTTTAATATTTTTCGTCCTCTTGTAAGCCACCATTGGGGGGGCTTCAAGGCCTGGGATGTCCTGAATGAGGGGCCAATATTTTTTTACTATATTGATGATTTCAGATGACTGTTTCGTGAGAGTTACTGGCCAAACCAGTCTGTTGGTGACTGGTTTTGGTGTGGAAGTGAAGAGCACGTTTCTAGGGACCCTGTCCGCTTTTTGTTTTGCTTTAAGGAGAATATGCTCTGGGTATCCTCTGACTCGAAGTCTGTCCATGGTTTGGGAGGCCTCTTGTTGGTATGTTTGTTCTGTGGAGCAGTTCCTCTTGATTCTTATAAGTTGTGAGTAGGGTAAACTTTGTTTTAATGCATGAGAGTGAAAACTGTCATATCGTAGTAAAGAGTTCTTATTAGTGGGTTTACGATAGTTTTTCACCAGCAAGGACTGCTTGTGTACGTATGTAGTTACGTCCAGAAAATTGATGGAGACTTGGTTGTATTCCACAGAAAATTGTATATGGGGGTCCCAGGAGTTGAGCCAATTGGTGAATTGTTCTTGAGGGGTCCCATTGGTTATTATTATGTAGACATCATCAATGAATCTGGCGTAGAATCTAATGTTCCTGGCCATGTGTGATGAGTGGATGTTGTAGACGTGTTGTTCCTCCAGGTTGCTCATATAAAGATTTGCTATACACGGAGGCGAGAGGACTTCCCATTGCAACCCCGGAAATTTGTAGGAAGTACTCTTGGTTGAAGGTGAAGTAATTAAAGTCCAGTACGTAGTTACTCAGTTCCATCAAGAAATGGATGGGAGGAAGTTCTTTGTCATGTAAGACCATATACGAGTCGTGTAAAATGGCTTTGGCCTGGTCAATGGGGATGTTGGAGTAAAGGAGTTTACATCCGCTACCACCAAGGTGTCGCCTGTATTAACCTTGAAGTGTTCAATTTTTTGTATAAAGTCACTGGTATCTCTGATAAAGGCTGGCTTGGATTTTACTAATGGTTGGAGGAGGGAATCCAGGTATGTTGCCACTGATTGGAGGAGACCCCCCGTGCTGGAAACAATTGGGCGCCCAGGAACAGGTTTAATATTCTTATGCGTCTTTGGTAGGTGGTAGAAAACCGGTGTTCTTGGGAACAAGTTGGTTAGGTATTTAGCCAGGGATTTGGTGATGTAGCCCAATTGTTCTCCACTGGTGATTGCATTGTGTACGATGGTTTTGTATTGGTTGGTGGGGTCTCCTGGAAGGTGTTTATAATAAGATCCGTCGTTCAGTTGGCGATAAGCTTCCGTGAGGTAGCTGTCAGTGTCCATTACTACTAGCCCGCCCCCTTTATCCGCTGCCTTTATGGTTACGGATGGATTGTCACTTAGTTGTTTCAGAATTTTCATTTCAGTGGAGGACAGGTTGGTATGAAACTTTTTGTGTGAGAAGTTAATGCGGTTCACCTCCTCGGACACTATCTTTGTTAGATTCTCGCCGCTTGCCATGTGATGCACTGAGAGGGAATCAATACTTTGGCCTTGAAAAAGACCCGGGGTCGAAATGAGGAGGGACCCCTGTACACTTGTGTCCTCGTCGGCCAGAAGACTTAGCAGACACCACCTGAGAAACCAACTCTCCACATTGGGGGCGCTACGAAGCCCAGGATTGGGGTTTGACGGTGTGCCTGCCTTCCATTTCCCATTGGATTACAAATACCCATCGGGGCACCCAACTGGGGTTGATATGTTGATTTGCCTGCAACTCCTCAGGAGTAATTATTGAATACAATATCCTTTAAGTGAATCCAGTGTTTGGATACTTTTTCTTTGGTTCTACAGTGACCACACCCGTTGTGTTATATTGTACCAGTCAATTCCCTCCTGCCTCTGAGGTGGTTGAGGGAGTCCCTATCTGGATGCCATGCTGTAAGGACTCACCCAGTTAGCTAGGCCGAAGCCTGTGAGGTCAGCCTATGTAAACAGTTTGGCATCCATGTTAAGAAGGGATAGTCAGGAAAGGGGGAGTGGCTTGGACCCTACTCAGAGAGGGAGAGAAAGAGAGCTGCCTGGGAGTGGCTCAGAGTGAGGGGGAGGAGCCAGCTATCTTCGGAGGGGAAAAGTGTAGCTTTTAGAGTGAGTGGAGAGTGAGGTCAGTAAAGACAGAAGTGTCTTGGAAAGCTGACAGGAAAGTTCTGTGATGTGCTGACAGTCATTACACAGGCTTTTGATCTCTAGGGGTTTAGAGATTGGCTCACAATTCGGGGAAGCCAGCTACAGGAAACTCTAGAAGAGAGTTAGGTAGCTAGGGTGTTCCTGAAGGCCTGAGTGGATTCTCAGGGAACTAACTAGATTCAGTTAGTTAGACAACTTACTGCTAGTCTGCGAATTAGAGTGCGGAAGTTTTAGGTAGACTTGTTGTGAACAATACACCAACTGTCTATTTTTGTGACTAAGTTTTCTGAATACCATTGTAACTCAGCTTTAAGGAAACAATCTTAAGAAACCAGCAAGCTGTAATAACATCTGTTCTCACAAGTTACACATCGGTGCCTTTCAAACTTTGCATGTTACTTCAATAAATGTTCAAATTCTTAACTTTCAAAGAAAAGCTTCCAGTGTGCCTCATTACATCAAACAGATTGCACCAGTTCCAGCATTTCAACAGACCCAGCCTAAGAGAAGATATTTCACCTCAGAAATCCTCTCAGTTGATTTTAGAATAGGAGCCAGGCCTGGTGTAGAGGGTTTCAACAGTGCTTGAGCCTAGCTTACCTACAACTTCAAAAATCCTAAAGACCATTTTAGGTTGGTGGCAGCATTACCATAACGGCCAGTGGTCAGGAAGGGCCAGGTCGTGACATATTTGGTGGCAGCGGTGGGATATGAAATTGGAAGGTCCACCCTGCCCCAAGTGGTCAAAGGCCAGGTCGTTACATATTTGGTGGCAGCGGTGGGATATAAAATTGGAAGGTCCACCCTGCCCCAAGTGGTCAAAGGCCAGGTCATGACACATACCTAAGTGGATCTACATTAACACTCAATTTATAAGAACCCTTAGGTTAATCTTTTGACAACTATCTGGTGGTAAAACAGTTCATAGATGAAGCACCACGGAGCCCATTATATGACACAGAAAGACTTCCAGGTGTTATTTATAGTGTTTCATCAGTGAACTGTGCCAGAAGTGTGGATACTCCTGGAAATGGGATAAAGTGCTTCATATGTGGGATGAAATCTGTTTACATTCTAGAAGACTATTTTCCCCACTTTCCCCTATTTTCCCCAGTTACTTCTGATGAAGTCACATGGGGATAAATAATATATAGACAATTACAGCATGTTTACAATTGGTATATGGTGTAAACATTAAGGTTGTAGAGATGCTAAAGCAGTTTTTGGTACTTTTTGTGGAGGAGAAAGGTCAGAGAGTGATGCTGCACACGTGTAGAGCTTTGAAAAGTGGGTTTCTGTGCCAAGAATCAGACAGGCACTTGCTCCGTGAATGTAACACTGTGATTGGTGCTTCTAATCAATGCTGTGACTTGTTAAAGTACACCCCGTGCCTAGCGTGAGATAACGTAGGCTTAGATTGGTCTAACAGTACAAGATGTGCTATTGGGTGATGTTAGTGCCAAAGGGAAAAGAACTGCGCATGTACAGAGGGATTCAGCCCCATCCTTTGCTGGCAAGGAAAGGCAGAATGTAAAATGTTGCTAATCGGGTACATGAGCATCCCAGGCCACTGATATGTACTGTGAGAAAGAACTAACTTAGAAATGTCCATTGTTCTAATACATAGGTGGGACTTTGAGATGTGATGCTAAATGCTAAATGTAATGTTTTATTGGATTAATGAAATGCTATGTAACACCAGCCAATTATGATTGTGTAAAATCCATGAAGGAGGGCGGGCTTTTCCGAGATGCCGCCATGGGGGTATATATGCTTTGTACTGAGAGTGACCGGGGCCGTTTGCCCCTGATCAACAGCATGTTCTGTTTGGCAATCCCCACCAGCTGGTGTTATCAATAAATCTCTTTGATTTCACACGAGCACTGAAGTTGTTGCGTCTTTTCCTCATCCCTGCCGCCCGCACGTCCGCGCACCCGTTGGTAAGAGGTCATTTGCCAATCCGGAGTTCCATAACTCCCTAATTTGCTGCTTCAATGCAAAATGTATGGAAATCAGTTCCTCCCTAATCAGGAGCATTTACAACTTTTAGGGCATTTTCATTCAGTTAAAATAGTAAGGTGAGGATGTTGCCCCTATATCAAGAGAAAGGGGATAAAAATAAAATAATCAATACTTGAAGTCTTAATATGTTATGCTGTTTTAACTAAATATGCATTTTAGCTGGTGTTCATGTCTGTAACTGTGCTAAGTGTCTATTCCCACAGGGAAAGGCAGTTAAGAAAATAATTATGATAACAACAAACATATTTGCAACTGAGTGTTATACATGCAGAAGGTAGATGCTCCCTCTTAAAACTGAGTAGTAGAAGATTCAGTATAAATAAAAGAAGTACAGTACATCTGCCCACAAATGAATGAGTGCATATTATTCAGGTTTTAAAGTGTCTACTGTCTAGGTACCTAATATATGAGATAATGATGTGTATGTTTCTCTGTGATAATACACATCTGGAGGTTTGTAGGTTGATTAAAATTTACTGCAAAAGTGCCTACTATTTACTGTTATGTTGGACCTATATGAGTATGATGTAATTATTCCACTGTCGTGATGTGATTAATTTGTCTTCATCCTACAAGAAATAACTGATATATTTCTTTTTTCCCCATGCTATATATAGCAGGACTAGAACACATGAAACTCCTTAGTTGTTTGTGGATCCCAAGGACACCAATGAATGAATTTATTCATATGTGGGATTCCACAAGGAACACCTTTGTGCCCCTTTTGGGAAAATATACCTTTTGGGGGCTTTGAGGGCATTGTGGCATTTGTGAGGAGTAGGAGTAGGTGGGTGAGTTTAGTGAAGATGTGGCCTTCAGAAGTCCCCTGGAAGTTTAGCATGCCTTCTAACCACCAATAATTGCTCATATATGATAAAGAGTGTATTGTAAACCGTATTTCTTCCACAGTCACACAAAGTCATTTCAGCCCAATATGATCCAGGAAAGAGGTATCTCCATGGTCTCTTTTTCTTGGATTAAATTGGTTGGAATGTCCTTCCTATAGAAATCATGAAAATAATTGTTTTCTATTTGGAGTATGTGTGTGTGAGGTGTGTGTGTGTGTGTGTGTGTGTGTGTGTGTGTGTGTGTGTGCGTGCGTGCGTGTATATATCCTCCAAAATGTCATGATCACTTTTCATGCACTATGTCATTATATTCCTCATTACATGAAGCATATCTTCAACAAAGATGATTTACAATAAATAGTAAGTTTGCTCCCATGAGAAAATTCGGGTGTTACACTAATGGAAGAAACAAGGCAGCTATGCATCTGTATGTCTCCTGAAGGGCAGGATAAAATGAAAAGGGAAACATCATGACAGCCCAATCCTCCCTTTTACTTTACAGTTTCCAGTAATGCCAATATCTAGTTAATGAAAGACCCATGTGTTTATTTTTTCAGTCATAGCTTTCCTCTCATCTGAACAGAGCAGCTGTTTCCATTTCCTGCTCATCTGCTGAGACCTTCGCCATTACCACACAGGTTGTCACAAACCATTCCTCATTCCCCACTCTCCCTCCTCGCTCCTGTAACAATGGGAGTACGTGAGTTAGAGAGGAGATTGTAATTCATCACATGTTCTCTGGAACCATAATGAACAAAAGGTGGCTTGCAACTCAGCTTCTCCATCACAAGGCATGCTTATGTTCTCTGACAGTTACAAAGGCTTTTAATTTCTGATCGCAATTTCCATCTGGTTCATACTAATCACTAAGGGCTCTGCTTCAGCTCCAGTTTAAATAAAAGCAAAGACATCCTTAGTTATATTTGTAAAACAACCCAGTGCCTTTGTCTCATGGAAAGAAATACATATCATAATGTTCAGGGCTTCAGCATGCACTCCATGGGGCTTTCCTGGAACACAGAAACATTGTCTTAACTTTTAATAGATGTCCTTCTTAATGTAATATGGATGTCAAGAAGTTCTGCTAACAATGTCCTTGAGCTTTTGTTTCCATTAATGTAATTCAGTAATACAACAGAACAACAATAACAACAAAAACACCCAATGTTCAGTAAAAGGAAACCTTTTTACCTATTCAATCTCATACTTTGGAGTAAGCAAAATATCACTAATTTTATTTCAAGCAGATAGCCACAGTGACTAATTAATTTTTTTGTTTCTTCACAGTGCTTTTCATTCCTCAGGATGGAGAGGAATTTGATGATACATGGAAGAATTAAAAGCCAATGAGATTTCTGTTGGATCAGGTGACAACCCTTCTGCAGAAGAAGCTTGACATCTGCTGAGTCTTACTGGCAAGACATTGTCCTAACTAGAGTAGGGCAGAGAAACTTGTTCAGGGTTACAGGTTGGATAGTGTGGGGTGCTGTGGTTATGCCTCCAGTGTCAAAGTGTGATGGTATCAACAAACACAATGATTGGCAACTCTTTCATATCAAGGGTCTCCATGGGCCTTGGTCAACCGAAGATTTCAGAGTCCACCAGGGCACACAAAAGCAGCCTTGGGAGACATTTTCCCCATATTTTTTTAACAGCATGTAATCCTTTGTTGAACTTCTTTATTAAGGGAAGACACTTTCCACTCAAATCGCCTTCTAATAGATCAGGGCAGGTTGGCTATACCCTATGCTTCAGGACCCAGATGAAGCCCCGCCTCAATGTTCAGCAGCCCTTCCGATAGCAGTATGATACCACAGTTACAATCATAGAATTGTGGAATTTCTAACTTGTAGGCATGCTTAAATTTTTTATTGTTTTTAAATAGTCCTCTCAGCTGCAGCACTAGAACTCTACAGATGCTTCCAAATGCTTCTGTGTCAGAGAGGTGGAACTAAATAATTCAATTTTAAATTCAATTTTTCTCAGCACAAGAAATGTATATTGATGCCCCCCTTTCCCCTTCAGCCTTCAATGGCACAGATATCAAGACTTTCCTTGCTTTCCACTGAACTCCTCCACACTGTCAACTGCCTCAACACCATTTCACATCATTTATGGACCTTTCAAGTCTATTTTGAGGGTTAACAGGGGGCTTCAGCAGGGAAGGATGTTTGCTGACACTATTGGAAACAGTGGGGCCCTGTAGAAAATGGATCCTGCCCATGCTTCCATCTTTCCAAGTGATGTCTGATTTCTCCCTGTCCTTTTTTCATTACTGATATTCTTTAGCTCGGTCAGATTAAAATAACATGTATGTGGTTGGAGAGAGCATGGCATGTCACCTGATCTACCCATGCAGAGAGATAACTGAATCAAAATCAGAAGTGAAACAAAGCTTTTAACTAAAAATTATTATTATTTTCTTTCAAAAACACTGAGTCTAGTATATTTTTGCTCATTTTTATATGTTTAAGTTGCTATGTAACAGCTGTGTCTGGAAGCACATGACCAAAATGTAACAATTAACTGATACTTTTTTAGCATTAACATTTAAAGTTTGCCACATGCAAAGTTTAATTGCACCTCTGACTTTCAGCTTCAGCTATAATGCATTTTGGAAAGAAGAAACAACATGATATTTGAGCAAGGGACAGATAATTGCATTTTGTTTAGAAAGCAAAAATATTTAGGAGCTTTCAAACAAAAGAAGAACATTAAATGTAATCAAATTCAAATAATGTAGAGTGTTGTGCAGTCTTGTATGGGAGGAGGGAAAGCCATTGGGGGTAACACAAATAGCTAGTTAATTGTTCTTTCCACTCAGTATCTCAATGCCTGGCAATATGTATATTTATTATCTATTTTAAGTGTTAGATATTTGAGTTGTGTCATGTTATCAAACAATGAAACTCTTTCTATTTGCCGAGGATTATCCACTGAACAACAGAAAGTGTATTCCAATCAGTCAAGCTGAAAGGTGTTTCTGAGAATTTATGTATATTTGAAGAGTAGGCATGGTACATGCCTTGAACAGGAAATGTATTGCAGGATTAGCTAGATAGAAGTGATGGTGGTGGGAAGTTTATGAAATTACAATTCAAGGGAGATTGGTTGGTGAAAAAGGAATACAGAAGTATCTTCAGAATCATGATCCAAAGTTTCAGTGTCCACAAGATGACAACAAGCTGCCCACTAGACATATGGCTATTTTGCAGCAGAAACATTGCTTCCAACCATTAATCTAGCACAAGAACAACAAATTATTCTGAAGCTTCCAGGAAACTTCTAAATGACCCCCAATGCTTTTGACATGTTGACACTGAATCAGGCTGGATCTGAGATGATCCAGGGCCCATACATTAAAAAGAGCCACCACCATTTCATTGGTAAGAAGCAGTTGCCCAGCACAGTTTTGTTGTCAGCATCATTTCCAGTAAGTGCCATCTTGTGATCGCTCCATAAATGATATTGTAAGTAACACACAGCCACAGAGTTGCTTCTGGTTGGTGAAAGAGCAGGAGCAGCCCCTAGAAGGATAGGGCACTGGTGATGTATTGATTGTTTAGTAGGCTTGTGCAATCTGGGAAAATTGCAATCCATTTTGGTGTCCCAGATTTCGTGGGGGTCCCAATCCTTTTTTTGAGAGCCTCCCGAATTCAGGAGGACAGAAATCCATTTTGATTTGGGAAGTAAAAATATTTGTTTCCTATCTGGTCCATTAGTGGCAATGGGAGAGGAAGACTTCCCAGGCTCCCCTTCCCATCATTTTAGGCATCGTTTGTCTGTATACATTAAGACCTGGATTTAAAGCATCAGAATAAGGATATCACTCTTTCTGCAATTCTTTCCCTTCTGTCTGTAGAGGAGACCTGGGTTTAATAAAGGGCTTAAGAAACTTCACTTCCTGGGATCCTTTCCCTTTTGTCTGTAGAGGAGGTTTGGGATTAAAGAAAGAGTATAAGAAACTTCACTTCCTAGGATTCGTTTCCTTCTAGTGGCTGTCTCCCTCCCCACACTCAATGTGTAACTGAAAGAAACCAAAAGCAGCTGGTTTTCGACAGCCACTGTTCTGTTGCAACCGGTAAAAAATTTGAGGTGAAGCCCATGTCGTTATGGGCTTTCAAACTAGCCAAACAAGCCAAAGGCAAACATCCAAAACATATCCATGCATGCACAAGACTATTGTCTAGTCAACTAGATGGCTTTTGACACTCTTTCACCTGATATATGTCATTGTTAGTGGTGAAAAAATATGTTTATTGAAAAAAATTTAAAAATACAGCATTACCATTATTTAGTCTAGAGCCAGCCTATGGTTGATTTCAGTTAGCTATGTGTGTTAACCAAGTGTGGCTGAACTAAGTTGCCAAGCTTATCCCATTGCATTAAAAACATTATATTAAATTGTCCCTGGATTGCCTGAATGTTTTGCCCTTAGTAAAGATATCTTGGTTGTCGATTTTTATGTATGGAACTAAAGGACTAAATGGTGGGAGAGTTCCATAGAAAATGCAGACATACTGCTCATTTTTAATGACTTCGGGGCTGCATAAAACAAGATTTATCCCATTTTATCCTCCTAATAATTATTTGAGTCAACTGAGCCTCTTGCCCAAGACCACCTATTGAGCATTGATGGCTTTGATCACAAAGATAACAAATTCGCATAACATTTCTTTTTAGAACAGAAGAGATAATCTACCATCTTGGGCAAACTGGAAAGATCTCTCACTATGTATGATATGTAAATAATCCAAATGGACTCACTCTGGGGGGATTAAAGATCCTGCTGTGACTTCTGTTTTAATTGGGACTAAGGGTTAAGAAGAAAGAACAGCTTTCAAAACTGGCTGGCCTTGTTGTGAAACTAAAACTATGTGAGGTGATACTTTATGAACTCACATTGCCAGGCCCAATACCTGATAGATGAAATGAAGTGAAACCCATTGATATGGGATAAAGGCACAGTTTTAATCTATCCCTTATTTCAGAGTAATGACTTTAGCTGGTGATCAGATATCCCAGGTAACTTATTTAAAATAATTCACCACAGGTTATCTCTAAGATGAGAAAATGCAGAGGAAAAATCAAGAAAATTCACAAAACGTTCTTTTCCATATGCCAGAATGACTTACCTGATTTTAGATAATTTGAGAGGGGAGACAGGACAGCAAAATGGACTTGAGTAGTATTGGTGATATCTTGGACTGACACAGGCCTTGAGGAGAAGAATCTAGAAATTAGCCTTTGGAATATATTGTGAATGTTCTTCACATAGAATCAAATAATTTGTCCATTGAGTCCAGAACTGTACAGATATAGACAGATACATCAGTATTTCTTTTTCAGTTTACTTTGTGTCATATCTATATTACCCAATACACTGAATGACAATGGCAATTCTTTAAGGTTTGATACTTTTGCAGATCAATATAGATAATGTTGATTTCCCAACCTTTTGCATGCAAAGTCTTATAATCGATATATATATAAAATCCTCATTGTCGTGTTTCCTGGCTCTAAAACAAAGAAACTACACAAGGCAGACACAATAATTAGCCACACAACACCACACCGAAAGAACTATGTTCTTAAAAAAAACCCAAAACATTGAAACAACATTTTTAAAAACCCAAAAACAAAATGAAGTACAACTCCCATGATCCCCAACGCTTCAGGCTCCTCTCCTCTCTCCTCCCACATGTCCAACAGAAAAAAGACCGCGTGCTCAAACGTTCGGAGTGCTCCCTTCCCCCTCCCAGATAGGAAAAAACCCTCCAAAACTTTGTGCGGGATAATGCTCCGTGCGCTCCTTTCTCCCTCCCGCATGGGGGCATGGAGGGAGGGGATGCGCTCTGCTTGAAGAGCGGCCTACAAGCCCCAAAATGCACCGCGGGGCTGGCGATGACATAGGGACAGCTCCCTCACCTGCTCTCCTGTGACTCGCAACGCACAAACGTGCAGTGGCCATGCGCTCTGAAGGGGGAGCCATTGGAAACTTCAGGGAGAAGGGGAAGCGTGTGCTACAGAGAGAGAGAGAGAGAGAGAGAGAGAGAGAGCACAAGGGAGAGAACAAGGGAGTGTGCGACAGGCTCACAGGGAAAGCTTGAGCTATTCCCCAGGAACGCATGGCTACGGCGCTTCCATAGAAGGGGGAGGGGCTGGAATTTAAGCCCCGCCCCGTTCGAGGCCTTGCTTGCATTGTCGGAGCACTGGATCTCCAACAACTGACGACCACTGATGCTGCCACTCGGAGTCCCGGTGCGGATACAGCTCCTCCCCTCCACTCCTCTTCGAACGTGACTCCAGGATGTGACTACCACAAGCCCACTGGAAAGCAGGCTGTGAGGGCAAAGAGGATGAAGAGGAGCTGGCATGAATGCCCGGCGAATCCCCCACAGAGGGAAAGGAAACAGCTGAAGGATTCAGAGGGAAAGGAAAGAAAACATCCTTCATCTGTTTCCTTTCTCCCGCGAAACACAGAGGGAGAGAGGGAGAAGAGAGAGAGGAGGAGAGGAGGAACGGCCTGCGCACCCCTTCCCTCCTCCCCCTCCCCCTACCACCGAGCACAACAATGAGGGAAGGAAGGAAGACACTAAGGGGTGAGCAGAGTAGAATTCTTCCCTTCCCTCCTTCCTCCCTTCCTGTCCATTCCTCCCTTCCCACAGGCCTAGGTGAGGAGGAGGAGGAGGAGAGAGAAAGGGAGAAGAGAGGGAGGGAGGAGAGGAGGAACGACAGGCAGGAAGTGATGCAGCACCTGCACACCCCTTCCCTCCTCCCCCTCCCCCCGCCACTGAGCACACACATACACATATACATAAAGACAAACACACATACACACATATATACATGCACATATACATAAGAACACACACATACACACATACTGTACATATACATAAAGACATGCACACATACACACATATATACACATATACACACAAACATAAGCACACACACACACAAATACATAAAGACATGCACACATACACACATATATACATGCACATATACATAAGAACACATACACAATATACATATACACATATACACACAAACATAAGCACACACATACACATACACACACACATATACATAAAGACAAACACATATACACACATACAGTATATACATGCACATATACATAAGAACACACACATACACAATATACATATACACATATACACAAAAATAAGCACACACATACACACACACACCATGTGGGTAGAAGGGGTTAGCCACAGACTATGGCACAGCAATGCATGCACGGGTCAGCTAGTGAGATATAACCCTTAACATGTATTGTTTCTTATCTATATAAATACTTTGAAATTAAAGATCATGTCCAGAAATTTAACTTTTGTAGTGTGATAAATATTTCTGGTTTGAAAGTAAACATTTTGTCCCTTTCAAAATACAACTAAAACATATTTAACCCCATGGAAATGTTAATTTAGTTCGTTTTCAGGATCTGGGTATATAAAATATTTTATGTTACAAACCTTAAATCTTTAAAATGTCTCTGATCCCACAGTATGTTAAATCCACCAGGAGTGCTGCTTCACCTCAAATGAGAAGAGAGAACTATCTATCAGATTCACGAAATGCCGATGGAATGGGTACCAAAATGGATCCTTTTCAAACCAAGCAAAGATAAGATCCTGGAAGAATCTGACCAGAAGTGTTATTTACTTGGCAAAACAATGGGAAAGGCTGTTTTGAACATAATCTTTCAGAGCACATATTGGACATAGCAACATGTCACTGCGGTTCTGCAGACACATTCAAGGTTATGTACCATTGCTGGTTAGTATTGATGGACAGAGTGTAGTACAGAGTGTAGCCTCCAATATCTATCCTAAATTGAAGTATTTTGAAAAGGGAAATAATATATCTTGTTTGTTCCCTACATCTTCTATTGAAACTGAGACCCCGTATTCTAGGCCAGCTATCTTCTTCCCAATTCCATATCTCTAATAACATTGTTTACTCACTTTATCATGTTCTCTCCTTGTAGGTACACACTTTTTTCCTACGACTTCCATGTCTTGACACTACTGGGCATCTATGTCTTTCCTTCCTACTCCCTGGGCTCCAGTTGACTATTGGGCAAGCCTACTGAGTCATAAGGGTTTTCAGGAGCCAATACTAGGACTCACAGATTAACTTTGCTCCTGTGAAATCTGGGGGAAGATACATTATATCATGCTAGGAATGTATGGCTTTTCAGAAATTCTTTGACTGCAGCCTCTATGATTCCGCATTGTCTGTGCTGTCTTTTACTGCTATGAGTTGTTATTCAATAGCCTCTAAAAGAGTACCTATCCCCCTATGCAGGCTTACTCTAGTCTATAAAAGAAGAATTTAATCCCATTCTACCATTCCAGCTACAAATACAAGTATGTAACTTTCAATGCACATCCCAACCAGCCATATTTGAAACATAACCCTCCTTCATTTCTGCTCCATTCTCTTTTCACTATTCTTACAGTAGTGACAACTGGGAAAGAAAAAGAGGGAGAGGCAAGTCCATTTCCCAGCCTTTACTTGTAGTGCTGATTTACACCATATTAGCCACAAATAATTTAGGTATTTATTTGTCATAAGGTATATTGTAAAGGCTGTAGTCCTGGGAGAAATACATTATCTGTCTCTCTGTACGTTCTGTGTGCTATACAGTAGTACCTCAATTAAGCAATAGGAGAGATAGCAAAGTTCTGTTTTATATTCTTCATCGCTGAAGTAGAAAGAAGATACACAAGTTAGAAAGGGATGGTAGAGGCATGCCGATTACTGTTTTCCAAGATTTTAAAGAGTTTGCATACAATCACAGTCCAGATGAAACATACATTATATATTTCAGGGTGAATAATATAGACAGGCTGTTGGAAGTAATACAATTAGACACAGAGCAGGAGATGGATGGGATGTGATTATCTCAATGGTTTGTTTTTTAAATATAAAGAACAGATATTAGAGATGTCTTTTCCATTCCTACAACTTTGGCTAATAGAAAAAAATAATCAAAACGTATATGATCTTGCCTTCAGGCCCCCAGGCAAGTGTGAGACTCCCAGGCAAGTGTGAAGGTGAACAAATGAATAATTTTATTAATGGTTAGAAACATCAGAGCTCAGAGTAAACACATTTTTTTTAAGACGGAAGTTTACACAGCGATGAAATGTATAGCATGTCTTATAATGATGACGGATTCCGAGCCCTGAAATTAAACACAGCGGGTAGGGAAATTATACTGTCATTTTGAAAGCCACTGTACTAGAACTATAACAAGAAAGCTTCATTTACCAAAACAAATATCGTGGGAACCAAACTGATGCATTGGGCAAATGAATCTCAGAAATATCTTGGATCTTTAAATATTGAAATACATATGTAAGCTTTGGGGCACTTGCTGTCTGACAATAGATGCAATGTTTCAAAATCCTTTGAGGCCCAGCATGCTAAATTAATTGTACATTAATGTATATTAGACTTTCAGAAATTAGTTGTTTTCATCTTTCTTACAGAACTGAATTATTTATGCATGTTTAAATTCGTCATTTTTTGCTATACTTATTTTCTTTGTAAAAATACTTTTTTGTAAAAAAATACTTTCTGTACTTTCTGTATGAGGGAAAATATTCAAACATTTCACTGCATAGCTTGAAAAATTATCATATATAGTTGAAAAGAACAACTAACAGAGGTATTTTTAGATGAAACTTGAATCTAAGATGGACACAATAGAATTGATGTTGTTTTAATAAAAATATTGAAAACAAGTGATCTTTAAAATATCAAGCATTTCCGCTTTATGCTCAATTTTTTAAATTTGCATATCAGTATTTTGGCTGTCTGATATCTTTTGAATTGTCTACAGAATATTTATCTCAAGACCTTTGTAAATGAAATAAAACTTTCCTTATTTAATATGATTGAAAAGAAGTGTTTGTAGAAAACATTAAACCTTCCTTGGTTTCGTCTCTTGAAATGGGAGACATTTGGTGGCAGTTACACAAGTCCCAAGGTCTATAAGGATATAATATAGCAGAGAGTGGTCAAGACAACAGTAATACATCCTCTGAACTAAGGCCATGCAGTATCAAAGATCCAGAAGTTTTCTCTTTTCTATTGGATTATGGGGTTTCTTTACAACATGAGTATTGGATCATGGGGTTTCTTTACAACAAGACCCCCCCCCCAAAAAAAAAAACCCTACCCAGCTCCAATAGGCAACCAGATGAGTCTCTATGGGGAGAAAAGCAGAATAGAAATAAAGATAACAACAACAGTAACAACAACAACATATTGTTCCAAAGATGGGATGGTAGGAAAAAAGTGTAGAAAAGGGGCCAGAGGAGGGCAGCCAGGACTTAAAAACCTCTGGTCCTGGCCTCACCATTTCTCTGTCTTGATATGCACACACCCCAGGCAGTTTAACCCTGGTCTTTATTGAGGGAGACTGTCAAAGGTGCTTCTGCACCCATAGCACTTATGGCTGTGTGGACTTGGGTGCAAAAACACACAAGATTTTGTAGTTCTTTAGAGATACTATTATCAGTGAATTTGTTAGTGAAAATTAGCCCCCAAAATGATGCATTATGAGATGCAGCTCCTTTGAGATTTGCAGTGCTGCTACATTACCTTTTTCATATCTTCCTGTAAAAAAAACTTTTTAATTTCTTTGGAATAATGTCTCATCCTATCTTGGATGTTAGGAAATGATTCCCAAGGTAACCATAGTCCTTTCACAATGAGCTGGGGGACTCTGGTAAGACACACAGAGGACTTGCCTCAGAGCCTGTGAGTTCTCTTTCTTGTTTCATTTAATATAAGAATTATCAGGGGTGCTGGGTGCTCTAAACAATTAAAACTTGTGCGCCTGTTGTGCCCATACTTTGAGAAGTCAGACTAGCCCATGGTAATCCACACTTTGGTTACATCCCAAATAGACTACTGCAATGTGCTCTACATGCGATTGCCTTTGAAGACTGTTTGGAAGCTTGAAGTGGTCCTATAGGCTGCAGCCAGATTTCCCACTGAGCAGTGTACAGGGATCAACAACCCCACTGTTGCGCCAGTGCCACTGGCTACCAGTCTGCTATCAAGCACAACTCAAGATGCTGGCTTTAGCCTATAAAGCCCTAAACAGCTCCAGCTCAGCTTACCTGTCCAAACATATTTCTCTCTATGAAACATCTCAGAGGTTAAGAACATCTGGGGAGGCCCTTCTCTCAGTCCCGCCTCCTTTGCAGGCGCGATTGGTGAAGGTGAGAGACAATGCTTTCTCAGTGGTGGCACCTCTGCTATGGAACCATCTCCAGTGAGATCAAATCAGCCCCTTCTCTCCTGACCTTCAGTGGAAAAAAAGTTAAGATATGGCTTTGAATATTTTTGTTTTTATTAATAGATAAAAGAAAACTTCCCAGAACACAATTTCTTCTATTAAGTATCCAACCTTTTGGAGAAGTAAATTGAAGGAAAACTTCTTTGGAGTAGAAGTTTCATCACACACACCCACAAAACAAACAGACAAATAAAATGATACTGCAATCCATATCTTCTTTCAGAGCTTTTGATAGCAGGGTTCTTGTATGTTTTTGGGCTATAAGGCCATGTTCTACAAGAATTCTCTCCTGACGTTTTGCCTGCATCTGTGGCAAGCATTGTCAGAAGTTGTGAGATCTGACCTCACAACCTCTGTGGATGCTTGCCACAAATGCAGGCGAAACGTCAGGAGAGAATTCTTCTAGAACATGGCCATATAGCCTGAAAAACTTACAAGAACCCAGTGATTCCAGCCATGAAAGCCTTCGACAATACCTTTGATAGCAGTTTGCAACTCTATATATCTGTCTAAATCAGTGTTTCCCAACCAGTGTGCCGGGGCACACTAGTGTGCCGGGAGCGATCATCAGGTGTGCCATGGGAAATTGGAACCTCCGGGGGGAGAAAGTAGTGTGTTGAAGTATAAAACCCTAAGAAACCTACCTCAATAAGGGTACAAAATTAAAAACACCCCCCTCCCCACCCATTGTCTACTTGGTCTCTCCCATTCCATGCATTGGGGAGGCCCGCCTCCCTTTCCCCAAGTAGAGACCTCCTCTTGCCTCCTGGGGGTTCTGTGTGGGACGTTTGGCCCAGTTCTATCATTGTTGGGGTTCAGAATGCTCTTTGATTGTAGGGGAACTATAAATCCCAGCAACTACAACTCCCAAATGTCAAGGTCTATTTCCCCTGAACTCCATCTGTGTTCATATTTAGGCATATTGAGTATTCATGCCAAGTTTGGTCCTGATCCATCATTGTTTGAGTCCACAGTGCTCTCTGGATATAGGTGAACTACAACTCCAAAACTCAAGGTCAATGCCCACCAAACTCTTATAGGATTTTCTCATGGTTATGGGAGTTCTGTGTGGGAAGTTTGTGTCTTTCTGCCATTCCTGCCAGGATATCTATGTTGAAACAGGCCCAGGTTTCACACTGACTGTATAAATACATTTTAAAAACATATTAACTATATGTATTACTGTGTTAGAGTGTCATTTTGTGTCATTTTGGTTGGTGGTGTGCCCCAGGATTTTGCAAATGTAAAAAGTGTGCCGCGGCTCAAAAAAGGTTGGGAAACACTGGTCTAAATGATAGGCAACAGTTAAGTCCCATAGAAAGTAGTTTGATTTCATGATGACATAATTTACCATCAATGAAATCTAAGATAATTGACTTGTTAGTGACATGGAGGTTTCTGTGTTCCACAACAATTATTAAGAATTTATTTGAATTTCCTTTTTTAAAGGTGGATTAAGTTGTAAAGGTACTTGCAATTAATTATGGAGAGATGGTTCCGTTACCATTATATTCACCCAAACCAAGGACTCAAGCAAAAAATACATAGCATATATACATACTATACTGTACTTTATAATAAATTGGTTTTACTCCTTTTCCAGTTCAAAAAATGGCTAAAATGTCTGTGCAATGACCTCTTACTGGTAGCAATTAAGGATAATCATGATGATGTTTGGTTTCTAGTAGCACATTTCTTCTGATATTCAAGTTTTTGCAACTGCTTCCGAGAAGGATCAATCCAGGTAAGGCATGCAAATCTTATTATCATTTCTATCATCTGTGTTTCATGTTAACAAGCCCCAAAGCTGCTTGGCAGTCTCATGGGAAGTTATATAAAATCCACAAACACAGATTTTTTCAGTTGCATAATCTAAGGGGGAAACTGTGGAAGCCTATCAACTGAAATGCACTATAACCCAAGGCATGGCTGCTGGTGTTTCTCCTGACAAACTATTTCTAGGATGGGGCAATCCCCTAGAGTTCTTCCTACTATTCCTTTGCTTTCCAAAATGAAGTCAGAAAACAATCCTTCTGGCAAGCTTCTCCTCTTAAAACTTGTTTGGGGGTATATTTTCTTAATGAAGTCCTCAGTAAACTTTTTCCCCACTTTTAGAAAGTATGTTTTGATCATGATGAAAAGTAAAGTTTTTGATCAAAGTCTGTTACTTTTTTAAAAAAAAAGTCTAGAAAGAAATGCAAATTATATCTTTTAATCAATCATTTAAATAAAAAGGACTTGGTGTCTGTCACATGCTCATTTTTTATTAATCTTTAAAACAAAGGTTGTGACAGATTCACGATTTAACATTTTAAAACCTAATTGACACAATTATTGTAGGAATAAAGTTAAGTTTCCAAACAACTATAAAGCCTAACTGTTGGAAGTGCGGGTACTCCATTTTCTTCATTTACACAACTATTTACATTATATTATACAAGAATATAACTAAACAGATTTACATAAGGCATCCAACTAAACAGATTTAGATAAGACATCCAAAATATGAAGTGCAAGAGAACATTGTAGTGTAGTATTAATAATTCTTAAGTGCTAGATCTTGGTTCCTTCAAAGCTCCAATCATTCACTTTGTTCACATATATTTTTGTTGCTATTTTGTCCCACTCCCTCACTTTTATCACAAGCCATACTAGAAAAACAATGACTTTAGGAAACAGGGGGCCAACAGTTATTTTCAAAGGGCTAGACTTATTCAAGGAGGACAAGACTATCAACATGTCTTGTATCAAAGGCTCTAAACAATCTGTCTTCAAATTATTAACTTGTATGTGAATCTTCAACTAGCAGAAATGTGAACTGAATGATAAACTGAGGGCTGAATGATATTAGATTTCTTTCAGTCATTCTCATTCAATTTCATAGAAAATAAATGTGTTTGAGGTAAAGGGATAAAAGCAAAGGAGTTCTCATAGATGAGATTCTTGTGTTTACTTTAGTTATAGGGTAGTTAAGGCATGCATCTTTTTAAGGCTTACTGTGTTTTTTATTTTCAATTTCCATATTCATAAAACAATGAAACAAACAAATCTCTCTCTCTCTCTCTCTCTCTCTCTCTCTCTCTCTCTCTCTCTATATATATATATATATATATATAATATTAACCAAATACAAATATTGTATAGATGTTAGGTGGTATTGTATTGCTCCAATATGTGTGTGTGTGTGTGTGAGTGTGTGTATACACACACACACACACATATTGGAGCAATATAATAATTGGAGCAATAATAATAATACTACACTTCATTTATATTCCGCCCTTCTCATCCCGAAGGGGACTCAGGGCAGATTACAGTACACATACAAGCAGACAATCCCTGCCGTTTTTGTATTTGACATACAGCACATACAACATATAGTAGGAGGATCTTCCAGTTGAGCCACAGGATCTTCCTGGTTCTTTCCAGTTATGTCACCAGGTGCTGTTGCTCCATTGCACCACAGGGGGTGCTTTTGCTTCATCCTCCTATGACGAAGAGCTTGCCAGCCTGTTAGGCAATCAGTCTTTGTCACACCCCAAGAGATTCAAGGGCCTCCAACAGCATCTTTCCTTGGGTCTGCATTTTGCCCGCTTGTTTCTGAGAAACTTCACAGCACAGCTGTGTTAACTCCCAGCCCCTGTCAGGGGCCTCTATCTTGCTCTTCTGCACTGTCCAAGGGAGATGCCAGGCTGAAAGCATGTCAAGGCCAAACGGAGCCCACCAAGCTGATAGCAAAGGCGGGTACTCGAGCAGTAAGCGCTACTCCCCAGGCCAGATGGTCCACACTAACGAGGGCCTACATTCTTCAGGACTGAGGTTCTCAAAACAACCCAGGGCTCACCCATCATCCAATTTGATGTTCGACGCACTGGGTCCTGCTGGCAGAAATCCTATAAAAGCTGTGAGATCCTGCTTAGCAGTATCTCGTACCAATGACCGCTACTGCCATGATGTCCAAGTGAACCGGGCCTTTTGGCCAGCTACTAAGATCCAGCCAGCCAGCCATTCCCGGCTGCCTCGTTCCAGCATCTAGCCTTGTTCCTGTTCATCGCCGGGCCTGTGGGGAAGTTGCATTGCTTTGCATTGGCTTTGCCTGCAGTACCTAAAGCCGCCCGATCTTCTTGCGCCGATCGGGGGGCTCAAAGACTATCTAGCGCATCCCGCATTTGTTCCTGCATTTCCTCCGCTTGAGATCCTGCCGTTGCGGATTCCCAAGCCTTACTGATTCCAGTGTCTGCTGCCATCCGGAAGCTGCATATTAAAGGCTTCCTGGACTTATTATCCACTTTGCTACTTTATAATCAATAAAGCTTGTTGTACCTCAGCTGCCTTGTCTGTTGTCCGGGGGGGGGGGGGGGTCAAGTGCCAAGAAGCCTCAGAGGGCGACAGTCTTCCATATTTATTAGCATTATAAAAGTTCTCCCCCCGCAAAGCGGTCCCTTATTTCTCTACTCACAGCTAGGCTTGTTTTCGACTGCTTTGCTTAGGTAAAAAGAGGCAGGGCTGACAGCTGAGGTCTCAAACCAGTAACGTTCAGTTGATAAGATCTTTTAGCAGCTGTTGTTACCGCTGTGCTAAACCTCCAGCCTCCTCCCATCCCCCCCATTTTGGTGATATCCCATCCCAAGGGATAAATTGTAATACTTTATCTTTTATGTTGTAATTACTAGGCCTGTTTCTGATAATCGGATACTTCCAATTGTCGGATTTTTCCCTGGACTTCCGATAATTGAAGCGATATCGAGAACAGTGCCCCAAACAGGAAGTGGATTCGCCATTCCGAAAGCTCCGTAGCAATTCTCGGATTTCTTGCTACCTCTCATCATTGGCTGATAGTTATCAGGTGGTTTGTGTGAAATCACCAGATTTCCACCAGCCAATTGGGATAAGGCAGCAAGAGAGGGGAGGTGCCAGTAGGCTTTAAAAGGTACGTTTTGACTCTCCCTTCTGTTGATTTTCGTGCATTATGCAATCGCAGACGCTATTTCCGAATACTTCTGAATATCGGAATACATCCAAATCCATTTCAATAAAATCACAAAAAAATCGGAAGTGATTCATATCTGAAGCTAGAGCAACACCCAATATCCGATTCAACTTCCGAAACGCATTTTTTCCGTTCTAAAACAGGCCTAGTAATTACATCTCAAAGACTTTTTGGGTTCCTGGACTGCTCTTGGCATGAAAAGTTTTTCTTTCTAGCATTACAATGTCTTGAAATAAGAAAGTACAAAAAACTAGAGAAGCTGCTTTGTGGACAAACCACACACTTTCAACAGCTCTGGCCACCTTCTACTGACAAGATTAATTAAACATATTTCCAACAGCTCTGTAATAAATCTCCCCGGGAATAACCAGAGTTTGGAAGGCAGGAGACTGAAGCCCCTTTGAATAGAAAAAGAAAGATCTGAGGAAATTGCATGACACATATTGAAAGATATTAGCACATATATAGAAAGACTGAAGGAGAAAATAGGAGCATATGAAGAGTGTGTGTGTGTGTGAGGAGCGACTTAAGAAACTGCACATTGCTTCTGGTGTGAGAGAATTAGCCATCTGCAAAAATGTTGCCCAGGGGATGCCCAGATGTTTTACCATCCTGTGGGAAGCTTCTCTCATGCTCCCCAGATTCAAATTGCCAACTTTTTGGTCAGCAGTCTTGCTGGCACAAGGGTTTAACGCATTGTGCCACCGGGGGCTCCTAACAAAGGAAGCTGTCTTCTACTGAATCATACCATTAGTTTCTCCAGCTCAGTATTATTAATTCTTTCTGATAGCACACTTCAGGGATTGGGAATTAATCTGTCTTAGACCTATATGTAGATCCCTGTGTTCTCTATTACAATTATTGATCATACCTGAATTTGGTTTTCTTCCTGATATATTCAGGTGGATATGGTTGAAGAAGTATTATAAGCACCAAATAATTACAGTTGCTTTTTTGAAAATCTTTTGGGAGTACCTAGAAAAGACTGCACTCTGTAAAATGTCAACTACAGCTAGATGAAATTTCATGGACGACGTTGAATTTTGAGAGGAAAAAAGCTGTATAATTTCTCCAACACCTGACAAAATTTGGCAACACCCCAAATTCTCTGTCTACAAATAGAGGACCAAAACTTGAAAAACCATTTGTGCACATATAGGGTATTAAGTTCTAGAAGTGTTACCTTAAATATCATCTTTATCTAGAACTACTAATTTTTTTTAAAAAAAAACAAAACGCCTGCAGTGTTCCCCCACTTATTGCTGGGGTTAAGTTCCAGGACCTCCCGCAACAAGTGAAAAACCGCAATGTAGGGATGCTCTATTTATTTTAATATTTATACATTATTTTAGTAGTTATACACAGTATTTTAAGTCTTTATAAACTTAAAATAAAGGAAAGGAAAGGCAGGAAAGGCCCTTCAATGCTGGAGGGAGGGAGGGAGGGAGGACTGAAGAGGGAAAGTGTCTTGGAGAGCAGCAGCAGCAAAACCCCCAAAACAGCAAAAATACTATGATATATATTTTTAATTAATATTTTTAAAATAGTTTTTATTGATTTATACAGGAAAAAGGGGTAAAATACATACAAAAGTTATAATAGTACATTGAAAAGAATGAAAAATAATTAATTTTTTTTAATTCGCGAAACAGCAAGTCCGCAATAAGTGAACCGCAAAGTAGCAAGGGAATACTGTATTTAGTAGAATAACTGTATCAGCCTATGAGCTTATTCAGACCATTCTATATTTTATTTAAGGAAGGGAAATTGCTAATTGGTAATTTTGTTTGATATTCTACATCACAGATGGCAACACAAATGTGAAGTTTTGTATTATTCCCTGATGCAATCCTCTAGAAATGCATTTGCGGTCAACAACTGCACCCAGTGATGAACGTCTCTTCTTCTGTGAAAGTAAGATGACGTTTCTAGACCTTTCCCCAGCAATCGCTGGTGTGATAAGAAGTGGCAACAGGGGTCATAATTCTGATTGTTGCACTGGAGGTTGCTGGCAGGGGAGGAAGGTCTGAAAACATCATCAGGTTGGCCACCTAGTGCAAACAGCTTGTTACGATAGTTTGGAATGGCATTTGCAGCTATGACAATGGAGTCTTAATCATAGATTAAAACACCAAGCAGTTATGAATATGTAACCCTAGTTAACAAATCTATAATTGCTTCATATCAAACCAACTAGTTTTTAAAAATAAAACCAGTAACATTATAACAGTCACTATATCCAGCATGAATTAGCATATGGATATCTTTATCACACGAGAGACTGTCGATGGAAGCCCAGATTCAGGCTGCAGTCAAGGGCGCCTTCTTTCATCTTCGCAGGGCCCGACGGCTGGCCCCCTACCTACCATCAGAGGCGTTGAAGACTGTGATACATGCCACCGTGGTCTCTCGACTCGACTATTGCAATGCCCTGTATGCGGGTCTACCGCCGTCCACGACTCGGAGGTTGAGACTTGTCCAGAATGCAGCGGCCAGACTCATTTCCGGGTATCGGCTAGGAACCATATCTCACCAATCCTAAAAGTTCTTCATTGGCTGCCTACAGAGTTCAGAGTGATCTATAAACTCATGGCGCTAACCTTCAAAGCACGGCAAAGAACCGGACCAGCCTATCTGGGCGATCGGCTGACAGACCAATGCAGTGAAAGACCAGCGCGTGCAATAAATGGTGACCGTATAGCCATCCCAGGGGTGAGAGAGGCCCGGCTGACAAAGACCCGACGGAGAGCCTTCTCTGTGGTGGCCCCTGTGATCTGGAATACACTTCCGCCTGCTCTCAGGGCCACATCGGCCCCAGCCAGATTCCTGTCCGACTTGAAAACTTGGCTCTTCCGCCAGGCGTTTGGGGATTGACTAGATAACCTGGAGGCTGGGCCCTCTATGGTTCTCTGTACCTGTGTTTTTAATTGATGTACCTGTGTTTTGTTTTTTTCTTAAATGATGTAAGTCGCCCGGAGCACCAATGGTGGAGGGCGACTCACAAGAAATAAAGTTATTATTATTATTATTATTATTATTAAAGGTGGATACTGGCACAGGAGAAGGGCCATCACCAAGGTCCCTATTGCAAGACATGAGATGATACCTGTTGCTGGTCTGCCACCTCCATATGATGAAGCTGTGATATGCTGTGCCCATCAATAGCTCCTGATTCCTCTCTATTACCAGGACCTACCTCATCCAGTGAGTCAGGGCATGTCTATAATATTATCTATAATGTTATCTGTTTATCAGCTTTATCTTATTGTTGTGTCATGCAATTTCTATTGTCTTAATTATTGTTCACCACTTTGAGTTCCACTAATGGGAGAAAAGTGGGATATAAATAAATAAATAAATAGTCCTCTACTTTCCACTTGCCAGAAAAAACATTTTTTTCATCTGTAAAATGATAAATAAAAACAAAATGGGGGAGTGGCACAGTGGGAGGGTAGAGTTACACTGCCAATATAGAAATCCAGCTTTGCACTGCCAAGATATCACTATGTCTGCTACCAGTTGGTGTGTGATGTCAGCCATCATAATGATGTCACACAGCTGAAATCCCACATTGCAGCAGCTCACGTGTAGCAATGTCCATAGCAAATACTTGCATTTTATTTGAGTCATATCTTATTGAATCCATCCTGCTCTTCACAACAGAATATAATCGTTTTCAATTTTTATGATATAAGTCATAAGGCATTCTAATACTTAAAACGTTTTACTCCCCAACCACTGAAATAACAAGACCACACAAAAATATGGGATAACTATGGGACCTACAATACAATTATTTAAGGGTATAAATGGTGTGGTATAAACTGAGGCAGTAGCCATCCAAGACCAACTCTTCAGCTAACTTGGGTGAGACACCTGTGTCCCCTGGGTACAATCAAACTACTCAGCTTCCAGAGTGACCACTTAGCGAAGTGGCATGGAAAATTCTGGCTTAAGTCTCAAGGATTTATTGGGGCCAGAATTCCCCCCGCTCGAAGGCCGTTTCTGTTTGCCCTCACCTTGGTTATCTAACTTGCAAGTGAGGGTTCCTGTTGCTGCCCTTCACCAAAAAGGGTGCCTTAGGTGCACACCGAGATGTGAACCCATTCCTGTTTACTGCATGATAGCCTGTTTGAGACCCATGACACAAATTAGCCCATAAAAAATAGTGTAGGGTAGGTGAAAATCCCCCCCCCCCATTTCTTAAGGAGGGATTTCTACGTGGCCACAAAGTACACCCTTAAATACATCGTTAGAGGGCAGGAGACTAGGTTAGCATAGGAACTTGAATGAGCTCAGTCTTGGGGCTGCATGGCTGAACTGGCTCCATGCTACAGGGACTACGAGTCCAGGGATCATCTTCATTGGTCAGCAAATTGCCCTCTCCTCCAACAGCAACTGGAGAGGGAAAGCAAATAATTCCCACTGTAAATATCATATTACATCATTTCAACAACTGCACATGCTCATCAGAACCCACCTTAGAAGCCAGGAAGCTTCAGCACCCAAATGAGGCCCCTTCTAGAGTGCCATATAAAATCCAGATAATCTGATTTGAACTGTGTTATATGACAGTGTAGACTCAGGCCACTTTTACAGTGCCATATAATCCAGATTATCAAATCAGATAATCCACATCATCTGATTTGAACTGGATTATATGAGTCTAGATTGCCATATAATGCAGTTCAAAACAGATAATCTGGATTTTACATGGCAGTGTAGAAAGGGGCCTCATGTAATCCAAAGTAGATAATGTAGATTATCTGCTTTCATAATCTGAACTATATGGCAGTGAAGAAGGGGCCTTAGTTTCGAGGTGCTGCAGGATGGGGTTGTAAAAATGATGCCTGGGGGAGTCCCTACCATGGGTATAATGATGTATCAGTGTATTTTAGTCTTTTGAAGGTTGGAATAGGACTAGGAGATCAGGATTTGGATCCCCATCAGATGTGGAATGCCACGGGATGACCTTGGGTAACTCAAACTATCTCTGCCTCTTAGGAAAACAACAGCAAACAGCAAACCCCATTAGGGTTGCCCTAAATTGAAAACTACTGGAAGATACACATATTGCAGCAGCAGTCACAACAACAACAACAACAACAACAACAACAACTTACATGGTTCTTTTATATAAAAATGCAGAAAATACTTAATTATAGATAATTTGATAAAAATTTATACACTAAAATACATAGCATCTATGATTTTAGAAAGATATGTTGCAAAATACAGAAGAATCTCTATGTACAAAATGGAAACATTTATTGCAATCCCACAGATATCTTAGATGAAGAAAATGCTGCTGGGATTCTGAGTCATGTAAAGAGAATGAAACTGACATATATTCACATCCCCAGCCATTAACATCATTGCCTTTTCAATTAAACCTGCCCTTGAAATAAATGCATTTTGTCCAATATGTGTAAGTAATTGCTGGCACCACGTTGGAACTAAATATTATGAGGAAGAAACAGAACTGTCATTGAAAACGTTAGCTCTATGCCCTCCTTCCACTCTCTTCCTAATAACATCTGCTGAAACATCTGGAGATAACATATGGTTACTATCTTTGTTGGCAGTCACCCAGTTTTTGCCAATGACACCCTAGTCAATGGTGAATACATGTTACAAATCAAGAACACTCTGACCAGTTGTGAATTTATCTTCACGTTATATATAAAATTGCCTTTCAGGTTTTGCTACAAATCAGATCGAGTGCTTTGAGGAACCCTTCAGAATTTAATTTTTCTCTGAAAAGTTTTTTATATGTTCTGGATGGCAGAAGAGAGGCACAAACATTATTTGGCAAACCTGATATAAAATGATTTGATTTATATGAACCATCAAGGTAGTCATAAACTGAACAAATGTTTCAAGATAATGTTGTGAAGTGTTAAAGTCACTGTAAGGCAAACAAAGTGATTGAAACTGTAGAACAGCTCCTCCTTGGAGATAGAAAATACTTCCAAGGGTGATACATGATGAGTCAAAATTACCTTACAATACTTAAAACTCATGCTAAATGATGGCAATTGATACAGAAACATTTTAATATAATTAAAATAACCGTAGAGCTTGTTAGGTGTGAAAAACTTTAATAGAAGAGGAATTAAATCATGTTTTAAAGTAGGGCTTGGCATTTAAATAAATGTGCTCTCTCCACACACAATATTTCAAAAGTAACATCTACTTTATAGTTTGACCTCTGAAATGAGTAGTGAGTATTTAATGTTCTAGATCAGAGATGAAGGATAACAGTGTACAACCCTTTGATTTAACCACATTGGTAATGCCCTGTCTGGAGTTTTCAATTTTTAAGAAAATGCTGCCTTCTATCTTTATTGAGTGCAGAGTAAAGAGACCAATAATTGTCAAATTCTCAAGGCTTGTAAGCATTAAAAAAAACATTGTGCAAGTCTTAATTGTAATCTGAAATAAATTTCCCACAACTGATGGGAAATGTACCCATGTCCAAATGAGCAAACAAAATAATTAGCACTTTTTGTTTCAAAAGCAATAAATGGTGTCCATATGTTTATATTATGTTGTCCTTGTTTCCTAAGATATAGAAACAAGACTGTGTTAACTGGACAACATTTTGAGAATTTTTTTTAAAAAAAATCTGATGTTGGATCTACACTGTCATATAATGAAGCTTCAGAGGACAAATTAATTTCATTGATTAAGATTATATGTATCTACTTTGCCATATAATTCAGTTCATTGCAGTTAACCTGCTGTTGCACCTTAGATCGCGGCAGTCCCCCCCCCCCCAGATCACACACACCAGGCAGATGCTATAAATGTACTTTTATTTAGAATAAGGAATAGTTCAAAGGTAGAAAGAAGCAAGGCAATCCAAATCCATGGCAAACGGCAATCCAAAATAATTCCAAAACGGTGGCAGTGATAACTGGCATAAATCCCATGGAAAACAAAGTTACAAAGGCAAAGCAAACCGCTCCTGCAGTTGACAAGAACTTGAAACCCAGGACCCAAGTCCTTCCAAGCTGAAAGTAGCTTCAGGTCTGACTAGAAAGACCTGGGCACAATCTAATAAAGAGAACTAACTTCTATGCGATCAACGCACCCCCTTCCTCAAACTCCAATCTCTCTGGGAGGATCTGATGCTAGCCCTCCTGTCAAATTCCTGCTCATCAGCGGCCCCAGGTGCAGCGCTATCATGCTGGGAAACTCAGTCCTCCCTATCCTCGGAATTTTCACCTGGCAAAGGAGTGGAGCAGTTCTCGTGGGAATCAAGGTCGCTGGGCCTCTCACTGTCTACTTCAGAACTTCCATGGAGTCATCATTATCCCCATCTTCAGGCCCATACCCATGTAACCATCCATCATCCCAGGCTAGTTCTTCATCTGCAGACCTGTACCCATCTGGCCACCTTTCATTCCCAATCTGCCCCTGGTCAGCTGGAACCCCTGGTGTCTGTCTATGGCCACCAGGCTGGAACACCACACCTGCATTCTAAAATGTCATTATGTGGCCGTGTAGATCTAGCCTCAGTTAACCTCCATTATTGATTGATTGATTGATTGATTTTATTATTTATGAGTCGCCCTCCACGTCAGTGCTCCGGGCGACTTACACATAAAACACATAAAAGAGTTCAATAGTTAAAAGCTAAAAGAATAGGAAAATTAATTAAAATAGTTCCAGTAACTCAGGCTAAGTCTGGAGGGTGTCCTTAGCCGTAAGCCTTTCGGAAGAGCCAGGTGTTCAGTGCGGTCAGGAACTGGGGCATGTCCCGGATAGCTCTCTGATCCGCCGGCATCAAGTTCCAAAGAACAGGGGCCGCGATGGAAAAGGCTCTCAGTCTTGTGGTGTCGAGGCGGGCCTCACTCACACCTGGGATGCGGAGAAGGTCCCTGTTCACTGAAAGCGTCGACCTTAAATGAGCTGGTTCGGACAAGCGGTCTTTTAAATAAGCTGGGCCGGCGCCATGGAGGGCCTTAAAGGTAAGCGACAAGATCTTGTGGATGGCTCTGAGCTCGACTGGCAGCCAGTGCAGGCGCTGTAGAGATGGCGCAATATGGCATCTCAGTGGTGTCCCGGTGAGGAGTCTGGCGGCTGCATTCTGCACTACCTGGATTTTACGAGTGGTTGACTGCGGCAGCCCCACGTACAAGGCATTACAGTAGTCCAGCCATGATGTCACTGTGGCATGGACCACCGTAGCCAGCGCATCTGATGGAAGGTAAGGTGCCAGTTGACGTGCCTGGCGTAGGTGGAAAGAGCTCCCTTACTTGTCGCAGCACCCTGGGCCTCCAGTGAGAGTCTCGAGTCTAGTATCACCCCGCGCCTCTTCACCGCCGGGGCCGGGATCAGCGGCTCTCCCTCAAAGAGAGGCAGCGGAATGGGTGGCTCTGGGCGTCCCGGCCATAGAATCTCAGTCTTTGATGGATTGATCTTGAGTTTGTATGAGCGGAGCCATCTGGTCACTGCCTCTAGTCCTTGTCTGAAATTCTCAGGCACCAATGTTACGCCTGGCTCAAGCTTCAGCAGAAGCTGGGTGTCATCTGCATATTGGTAGCACCCAAAACCAAAACTTCTAGCTATGCTTGCCAAGGGTTGGACGTAGATGTTAAAAAGCGTTGGTGACAAAATGGCGCCTTGGGGGACTCCACAGTCCAGGGTGGATTTCTTGGACACTTGGCCTCGCCACTCAACACGCTGCGAGCGGCCCCGCAGGAAGGAATCGAACCAGGCCAAAGCTGTGCCTTGAATCCCAATGGCTGAGTAATGGCCATACCTACGCTTCCTGTGGAGTATGAGGGGGGGGGGTACAGCTGACTGATGCCTGTATCCAAATCTGGAATAGCAACTAGCAACAATCACAGCATGATAAAATATTCTTTCATTGTCCTGGAGATTTGGCATTTTCATATCATGTCATATGCTTTATTTATTTATTTATTTTATACCCCACTCCCATCTCCCCGAGGAGACTCGGGGCAGCTTACATGAGACCAAGCCCAACAACACATTAGTGATTATAAAAACAATACAATCAATGAAAGTCAAACACAAGCAATAACAGACAATTTAAAACCATTTCGGGTAGGCCAAATATGAATGTTAAAAAATTTAAAATAAATAAACGCTGGGTGCAGATAGAGGTAGTTTGCAGATAGCAAGAAGGCTTCAAAGACAATATGTAGCAGACCACCCAACAAGTAATTAAAGTGCGGGGATTAAACACAGCAGGGCGTTATTTATTTTATTCAGGGAAGGCACATTTGAACAGCCACGTCTTCAGGCTTCTCCTAAAAACTGCCAATGTTGAGGCTTGTCTGATATCCTTGGGGAGTGCATTCCAGAGACGAGGTGCCACTACAGAGAAGGCCCTCTCCCTCGTCGCCTCCAAACGTGCTGTGAGGCCGGTGGGAGCAAGAGTAGGGTCTCTCCAGATGATTGAAGAGATTGCCTGGGTTTGTAAACAGAGATGTGGTCACATAGGTAGGAGGGTCCCAAACCATTCAGGGCTTTGTAGGTAAGAACCTGCACCTTGAATTGGAACCGGAAGATGAACGGCAGCCAATGAAGCTCCCTAAACAGGGTGGTTGACCACTCCCTGTAAATCACTCGTTAGCAATCTGGCTGCTGCCCGTTGGACCAATTGAAACTTCTGGGCTGTCTTCAAGGGCAGCCCCACGTAGAGTGCATTACAGTAATCCAATCTGGAGGTGATTAGGGCATGGACCACCGTGGCCAGAACCGACTTCACAAGGTATGGTCGCAGCTGACACACAAGTTTTAATTGAGCAAAAGCCCTCCCAGCCACCGCAGACGCCTGTGCCTCAAACGTTAGCTACTAGTCTAGGAGGACACCCAAGCTCCGGACCTGTGCTTAACTGCCCCTTCCTCACTCTCACACACACACATGTTGACCAAGCAGCACCATAGAAGACAAAACCACAATGAGAACTTTAAATCCAGTGAGGTTTTTTTTTCATAACTCCATGTCCCAGGTGCACTGTGATGTAATATACTTCCAATTTGACCTTATTTCTTTCTGGGGATATCAAAGCTTCACCCTGGAATTTGTGGAATCTCATGCAACCCCTCATTTGCATCCCTGTATTTGTGTAACTATTATATCCCATTCACATATCCACTCCATTAATTATTCCTACATTCATTCATGTTTTGACAATACAACATTGTCTACTCTATTCTTTATAACCCAACAAACCCATCTGGTTCCTAGGCTGTGGTGGCTAATTTGGAAAAGTTCAGACTAGCAGTTGTTAACTTTATAAATATTTTCATAGCATTTCAATACCCGAAGCAAATAAATATCAAGGACTCATTACAACTAATAGGCACAATGGGAGTAATCTCAATTTATATATGGTACTGGGGATTTCTATAATTTTTAGCCTATTCAATCATTTTTCTCTGCAAATCTGTTCACTGTACATTTTAATCTGCTATGTCACTCACCTCACTGTGACAACACCAAATATCTTAACAAATTTTCTAAATTTAACCTTTTATTTCTTTTGATATAAATTTCATTTCATAATTATTAATGACCTAGATTTAGTTTCATCCCAACAAATGTCAATGTTTTTGTAATTTTATGGATTTGTAAAACATGTATTTCAATTATACTTTGTTCCCAAAGAAACTTCTTAGGTGTTACATGAATCATATTACAAATACATAAATGTACAGATTACTTAGTTTGGGGCTTGAATGGCTAAACTCACATATGTTTGTTAACTCAACAAATCGGACATTTGTCTTTGTCTGATTTGTGCACTCAGTATAGGATGTAAGACTGTCATCTTATGATCTAAGCAGATAATGGAATGGCAACTTGCTCACCATCACCACACTTTCCTTCTGCTGTGTTCTTTGTTAATATTGGGTAAGGTATACAGTATATTCTTATTTGAGGTAGACTAATTTTGGACCCAGTTTAGTCCAATACAAACAGATATATTCTAAGGGGAAAACTAAAGGGTTCAATGGAAGGAAAGTGGGTAAAGAATTGATAGCCAGCCAGCTATGGAATAATGAGACCAGACATGAAAACTGGATTGAATAAAGGCCACTTTGTTTAACCTATATCCTATTCATTTATTTATTCAGAACTGAAAAGAACAAGAAGTGAGTGAAGCAACCAGATGAGGTTAGGTGTCTATTCTGAGACAACACTCACAGCCTTTTCTGAGCCTCCAAAGCAGTCCAGAAAGTTTGGGTTGCTCTTCTCATTGTCATACTGCCTGAACACTTGAATGATGATGGTTTTTCTATTTCAGAACCAGCTCATTTATTAGGCAAAGATAATTAGTGACAACAGGTGATAGTTGCCGACATAGGGACAGCAGCATTTGGACAAAGAAAATTGTATGCTGTGTAGGCTGTTCTACTTCTACTAAAGAGGATGGTTATGTTCAAGTGTAGAGGACAGAGATGACTTTCTTCAATATGGCAAGTACTGAAGAAAGATTAGCAAAAAAAAATCTTTGAGAATTCTTGGAGAACACAAAAAGCCCCAGCAGACTGGAGAAGTGCAAATGTTGTCCCCACCTTCAAGAAGGGAAAAAAAGAGGATGATCCAGTCAACCTGATATCAATACCAGGAAAGATCCTCAAGCAGATCATTAAGAAGGCAATCTGCAATTTCTTAGAAAATAATATTGTGATCACTAAACATCAACGGATTTCTTAAAAATTAATTTCAACGAGGAGAAATTGTAGATATTATACTTAAGCAGATAAAAATTGAAATTCATAGATACAGAATGGGTGATGCCTGGCTAGACCATACACAATACATGTGAAAAAGATCTTAGAGTCTTAATGGACAAAAAGTTAATGTGAGCCAACACTGTGATGCAGCAGCTAACAAAGCCTAAGGGGATTTGGAGCTGCATCTGAAGGAGTATAGTGTCTCAATCAAATGAAATAATGGTGCCTCTCTATTCTGCTTTGGTCAGAATTCACCTCAAATACTTTGTCCAGTTCTGGACATCACAATTCAAGAGAGATATTGATAAGCTGCAACATGTCCAGAGGAGATCACTAAAATGATCAACGGTCTGGAGCTCATGCTCTGAGAGGAGTGGCTTGAAGAGCTGGGTATGTTAAGTCTGCAGAAAAAAAAGTTGAGAGAAGACAAGATAGCCATGTATAAACATGTGAAAGGTTGTCACAAGGAGGAGGGAACAGACTTGTTTTCTGCTGCCCTGAAAACTAGGACTCAGAACAAGAGGTTCAAATTACAGAAAAGGAGATTCCAATTGAATATTAGGAAGAACTTCCTGACTGTAAGAGCTATTCAACAGTGGACATCTCTATCTTGGAGTATGGTTGAAGCTTCTTCCTTGGAGGCTTTTAAACAGAGGCTGGATGGCCATCTGTCAGGGCTACTTTGATTGTGCTTTTCCTGCATGACAGGGGGTAGTATGGCCCATGTAGTATCTTCCAACTCTATGATTCTAACATTTATGGCAGAAAAGTGTCTTGCAAATCCACTTAGAGGTCAAACATGTAATAGCAGATGTATCATTTAATTTTATTTTGCCTCTGATAGCCAACCATGTTCAACCAGCCCTCGACTGTTTGTTGTTTTTGTATCCAATATTATTTGGGTGAGTTGCACACTGTCAAATCTAGAAAACCCCATGTCATGTTCACCAGAGCTGGCTGTAAGGCACACAGCAACAAATTACTTATCATTCTCTCAATGGAAACATCTATGTGCTTCTTTTTTCTTAAAATAAAGCCTCACAGGAAGAATAGTTTACCTTTGCATACAACGAGCAAAATGCTTTGAAACCAATCATTGTAATGAATACACAACATGAAGCTCTTTTTATAAGCTGTATTTTGCAGTGAGTGCTTTGAAAATCTTTGGACAGTCACATCCCTTGCTAATTTGCCATTAGTACAGATAAAAGAAAGCAATGAATAGAATGCAACAAGAACATCTTGTGCTCTTTTGTCTCCATCTGTGATAGTAGCCTTGGCAAAATTGCAGTTTAGTTATCTTGTGATTTCATCTGCTTCTACTGTAACAGCATAGCTAGAATTGCTGCTGTCGCAAGGTTTTTCTTAGCTGTTCCAAGTGAATTTAATCTCTTGCTACAGTAGATTTCCTGGTTATACAGTAAATAGTCCTTCAAGGGCAAAAGAAAAAAATCTGTAGTCAACAATGTAGAACAAGAATGGTCAAAGCATCTTCCTGGCCATTTTTGTATTCCTCAACCATTCCAGACAGCCTTGTTTCTGACTGGGAAAGGAAGGTGAATTGTCAGGTGCCTCCAGGAGCATCAATTCACATTTAAATGGGCTTGAGGCTCCCCCTGCACTAAAATATGTCATTAAAAAGGAAACAGAAATGTCAAGACTATTTTTGCATATTTGATCAATTCTTGCAGTCCCTAAAGCATTCCAGAGGCAGAAAGTTCATGCCCGGATCCAATATATTTTTTCCCACTGACCATCCTTCTTTCCTGTTGGTTCATGTGGGAACCAATGAAACAGCAAGGCATAGACTTTAAAAGATCAGAAGGAATTTTGAAGCTCTTTGGAGAAAGTATTTTTATGTACAGGTTGTCATTTCATCTCTCTTCCTAGTTGCATAATGCGACCCAAAAAGGACAAGAAAAATTGTAGAGGTGAAAAACTGGTTCCAAAGATGGTGTCATCAAGAATGACAGCAGACTGGAGTAGGGTAAATGTCCCTGTGGCATTCCACCAGGGCCAAAATGGGGGGGGGGCTTAAAAAAGGGCGACCCTGGGGATCGCGTTTAGTTTTCCCATAGAAGAAAACCTGGAGTCTTTAAGTAATGAGTTCGGGGCCCAAGATAAGGTGAACTCAAAACAGTAGTTTATTTGTTTACAATCAGTAAAACTGATGGTTCAAAAGGCTTGAAGTGGGTTGCAAAAGAGTCCTTTAAGCAAAGGGAAAATGTTCACTTGCCTCATGCAAAGCAAAGGTGCCTTTCTTTGGATTCCAGGTGTCCTTTGTTGCTCTTCAAAGGGCCCTCCAACACACGAAGTTCTGAGGCCCCCAGAAATTACAGTCTTTGGGTGAAGGGCTGGCCTTCCTATCACTGTAGTCCTGGCTTGAGAGTGTAGGGGAAAACTATACGTGGACAAAGATGCGTTGTCTAAGTGAGCTTAAGATTTCCGCCTGCTTCGTCTGTAAGCTATCCTTGGAATGAGGCCAAAGAGGAAATGCCTCTTCCCATGTGACCTCTGGAAGAGGAGGAGTTGGAGGTGATGACCTCAGGTGGTGAAGAGCCAAAACATAGCCCCTACCCGGAGTGACCGCATGGCCAATAACAATAGAACAAAGACCTTACAGGTAAGGACAGCAAAATACAAATACAGATATAATTTCAACCCCATGGGGGCGTCACAGTCCCCATCTTCAAGAAGGGAATCAAATAGAACAAAAACAATTACCATCCAGTCAGTCTGATATCAATACCAGGAAAGGTTCTAGAGCAGAACATTAAGGAGGCAATTTGTAATCAATTACAAAAGAATTACTAAAAGTTAACATGGATTTCTCAAAAACAAGTCATGCCAATAGAGCTACAAGATGGTAGATGAAGGGAATGTTGTGAATGTAGCATGACTTGATTTCATTAAGGTCTTTGACAAGGTCCCCCACAATCCTCTTTCAAACAAACAAGAAAAACATGGGTTAGACAATACTACTGTTAAGTGGATTTGTAATTTGTTAATCGACCAAACCCAGAGGGTGCTCATCCATGATTCCACTTCATCCTGGATAGAAGTAACTAGTGGATTGTCACAGGGTTCAGTTCTGAGCCCAGTTCTGTTTAACATCTTTAATAATAATAATAATAATAATAACAACAACTTTAATTGTATCCTGCCCCATCTCCCTGAGGGGATTTAGAATGGCTCACAAGAGTGTAACAATGCAAACAATAAACAGTAATAAAACTAACAATCAATTTAAAATTAAATCAGTAAAAATAACATTACAAAATCAATATGCAAGTAAAATAAGACATATTAAATTGATATAAAGCCATCCTCCATAAATAAAGTGTGATTATGTTATGTAAAAGCAATTAATTACTTGAATGAACGTTCAGAGGGCATGTTTAATAGGTTTGCAGATTACACCAAATTAGAAGGGATAGCTAATACTCCAGAAGACATGATCAGAATTCAAAGTGACCTCAACAGGTTATAGAGCTGGGCCAAAACTGACAAAATAAATTTCAACAAGGAAATATGTAGGATACTTCATGTAGGGAGGAAAAAATGAAATGCATAGATACGGGATGGCCGACATCGCGCTTTATAATCATATATGTGAAAAAGATATTGGAGTCTTAGTGGATAACAAGTTGAACATCAGTCAACAATTGACACAGTGTTTGAGGTTAGGTCTGGCCAAAGCAGAAAAGAGAGGTACCATGACTTCCCTCAATCTGGACACTATGCAGCTAAAAAAGCTAAAGGGGACTTGGGGTTGTATAAAAAAGTGTATAGTGTTCAGATCTAACCACAAATACTGTGTCCAATTCTGGGCACCACAATTCAAGAAAGATATTGACAAGCTGGAACGTGTCCAGAAGTGGGTTACTAAAATTATCAAAGGTCTGGAAACCATGCCCTATGATGAGAGGATTAAAGACCTGGGTATATTAATCCTGCAGAAAAAAAGGTTGAGAGGAAATATGATAGACAAGTTTGAATATTTGAAAGGATGACATCAGGAAGAGTGAGCAGGCTTGTTTTCTGCTGCCCTGAAGCCTAGGACTTAGAGCAATAGGTTCACATTACAGGAAGGACCTTTCCCACCCCGGCACAGCCTCCTCCCCTGAAGAGAGAACAATTTGAGTTGGAAGTATTTTGAAGGGGGCAGAGCCAGGTCCTCTGCACTGGACAGCCCCCTTTCTTCATTCTGGAGCCAAACGTTGACCCACCACTTCCGCCCATTAAACAGTATATTAGGGTTGCCGTTAAGAGGCCGGTGAGCAATTTCCCCCCCTCTTATGCACTTGGAATGGATGAAGAGAGTCAATGTTTTTATGTATTGAATATTGTTTTAACTTGGAAAGACTGTGTATGATGCTGTTGAAACTGTATTTTAATGTATCTTAATGTATTTTAATTGTTGTGGGGTTTTATGCTGTTGTGATGTGGGCATCAAATTGTGCCTTACTGTAAGCCGCTCTGAGTCCCCCCTCGGGGGTTGAGAAGAGCGGGGTAAAATCCTGAAATAAATAAATAAATAAATAAATTGGAAGGTTTTATTGCCTACCCTATACTGTTACAGGGCAAATTGGGACAGTGTGTCATTAAATAGGTGATCACAGTAAACAGTTAGAAAAAGTTAAAATTTGGTGTATGCCCAAGGCACCCCCTTGAGGGCTTAAGGCCATTAACCAAAACACTCACCTAAGGTTCAATTTGATGAGGTGAGGGGAATTCTAATGGCCTAGGAATGGGGAGAGTTGGGTCTCAGATACTCCGAGAGGGACTTCTCTGACACATTTTCCTTAGATGTTGCCCGGATTAGGTTCCCTGGGGACCCGAGTGTTTCGCCCTAACTAGCCAAGGGGGAGAGAGGGTGGGGACACTACCTCAGTTTTTCCACCAAGTTCAGGATCCATAGGTTTAGATCCAGTTAAAGTTTAATAGGTAACAATAAAAGTTGCCCATATTTAAACCGAAATACTGGAGTGTTGCGTCGTTATTTTGGGGGTTGGCAGGCAAAGGAGATGCCACCTGAACGTTAGGAAGAACTTCCTAACACTAAGAGCTGTTTAAAAGTGGAACTCTTTGCCTCGGAGTGTAGTGGAAGCTCCTTCTTTGAAGTCTTTTAAACAGAGGCTTGACGACCATCTGTTGAGGATGCTCTGATTGTACTTTTCCAGCAGGTGGGGGTTGGACTGGATGGCCCACATAGTCCCTTCCAGTTCTGATTCTACAATTCCACCCATAATGTAGACATTTCAAGTTGTCCATGGCTCATGAATCATCCAAAGACTAAATGATAACACTGAACATAACACCTTAGTAAAGTTAGGAATTGTCATTGTCAATGAAAGAGTGATATGTGAGCTGAGTTAAGAAAGTAAGGTTTTAAAAAGAAAATTCATGGAACAGCATCTTGATGACAATGATGAAAAAAATAGCTGAGGGTACATTTAATACTGGAAGTGAAGAGTGTGCCTAATGTGTTCTAAATAATTTTGAATTCAGAATGCTCCCTTGAGCTACTTTTCCACCCACAATACACACACACACACACACTTAAATCTAGATTGGGTGAAAACATTAAAATTACTGAATAGAAGAAAAGACAAGAGGAACATGTATGCACCGATATCATTAGTCATTACTATCATAATTATTATTACTGCTATGAACAATAGGCCTCTGCAATCAATGAAAAAATCAATATACATTACTAAATTGGGGGGATGGAGGATCATTTTAAAGTATTTCTAAACTATTGTTAGGTGTCTGTATAGTAACTATAATGATATAACAATTTTTCATTTTTTTGTTAAGTAATTGCACAAAGGGAGGGGGGGGGAGTCCAACCTTCTTTATTCTGCCAGACTGGAAAAGCACAATTAAATCACCCCAACAGATGCCCATCCAGCCTTTGAAATAATAATAATAATAATAACAACAAATTAACAACAGGAAACGTATTAGATAAACTTTGGAGTTACTGCCTCTCAACTTTGCTTGCCTCACAGGGTTGATTCCATTCCCAGCATTCCACTTCTTTTATCTCAAAGAGAATGAACAGAGAGGAGGAGGAGGAGAGGTGGGGGAGGAGGTGACGGCACAAGGTGGTAAAACTAAATTCTGGAAAATTAAGTTTGAGAAGGTAAGGACTTTTGTGACAGAGAATTGAAAAGGCAAACTACATTTCCCAGAATTCTGCTCGCTTCCATAGTAAAGTGCTTGGGTTTTCCCTCTTCAAGTTGGAGAAGTTACTTTCGAAACAGAAGTACTGCATTGCCTCCTGCTCAGCAGTGCTAGAGTATTCAAATGGTCCTGCTCTAAAACTACATTTCACAGAATTCTGCTTGCTTTCCACATTAAAGCCTTAATGTGAGTGTGATCTCTCTCTCTCTCTCTCTCTCTCTCTCTCTCTCTCTCTCTCTCTCTCTCTCTCTGGGTCAACCATATGCAACAATGCTTCTTTTTTGCCCAGCCATTCAAGCCAGGCATTTCTTCCTTCCTTCACTTACCCTTCCCACCAAAAAATAATTAAAATGAAATTTTGTATAGCCCTAATGAACAATCTAGAAGAAGAATCCCTGACACCTACTGTAACAATACAATTGTTTTCAAGGAATACAGATAATTGCTAGGATGAATTATTGGCAGTATCTTTTTGAAATGGCAGATATTATAACATGTAATGTAATATAGTGTGTGTAGTCCTCCATGCTGGGTAAATACTGCTAACAATAACCTATTTTAAACGATACCACCCTATACCAATTCTCAGTCCCTCAAGAACAGTGTGAAGTGGGTAAAAAAACTTATTCAGGGATGGGGTGCAAACCTGGCTCTTGTGCAACCAGTTTTAGGTCTTCATCACAGGATGAGCTGCAAGCCACCTAGGATGCCTGCAGTACCAAAGCCCCACACAACATAGACTCAATTATGATGGGGCTCCATCAATGATGGGGCACACGTGTCTTTCAATGCTTCACCCAGAACATGGGCAGCTTCCTGCGTTCTATTGCAAACTATGGGTCCAGTGCAAGGGGAAGCCGCATGGTGATAATTCCACGTGTGTGACGAGGAAATATTACTGCTAGCAAGGAGGGGCATAGGGTGCCGGGATTTCTCCACTGCCCAGCCAATTCACCACAGAGGCTGGCAATGTGATGAGGTCATTATTCTCATACTGTACTGAGACTGGAAGGATGGGTCACAAAGATTCAAAAAGAGACTAAGGAAAGGATTGGCTACCCATAAATAGGACTTCTCACCCTCTTTTCAATTGCTGGATCCAAAACCACAAATCTAGCACTCTGGCTTTATTCAAATAAACCACACAACATATGTATCATCCTTTTTCCCCTTTCCTTTTCTCTTTTTGAGGTGTGGGGATGGGATACTTTGCATTTTATTTTATTTTTCTTTGCATTTTTCAGTGCATTGTCTGGCTCACAAAATTAAATGGCATCAACCTGTGCTGCTCCTTGTAACACCAGCCTGGTTACATTAGCAACATCCACCCTATGTGACATTGCAAAAGATTATCCATAGGTATCAGCGCTGGGGAAAGAACTAACATGTCGAACATGAGTTATGATTTTGCTATGTACTGTATTTTGTAGAGTTACGAAAACATTTTTTAAAAATCTGTAAAACTTTAAGGGAAGGGAGAATAATATTTTCAATTCTGATTTCTTCCATTCTTTGTCCACATTTTTAGGGTTTGCTCCCAACATTTCCACTAGTTACCTTAGTAGAATATTTCTAAATCTAGTCTCCCATTCTGGTTTTCCAAGGGAACAGAAGTATAGCAGTATTTGCAAATGTCAATGATATTTATCAGCCCAGTCAGAATATCAATCAAGTCAAGCATTTGTAAAATTATATAGCTCTGCATATATGCCCTTGTAATTGATTTATGTGCTTCCCTCTCACATGGTGTTCTGCATTTGCATTTCCACTGGAGTTACCTGCTGGTTTCATGACAGATGAATTGTGGCTGTGTCTATTTTGACAAATACAGTTGTGACTTACTAAAATAAATATGTCTATAAATATAGAAACTTGGCTTAGTCTAACCTTGTCTCTTTTAAGAGCTGTTTGGCACCAGGAATAATTCACTCTTGGGTTGTCTTAGGATTCTGCTTCAATCATCTATGTTTCTTCAAGAAGAATGTTTTAAGAAAACATGTGGATTGATTCATATGTTCCTGGTTCACCATGCATTCACCATAGTAGTGAGTAGTGGTTTTTCCATGTATGAATCAGTTAATGGGCATAAATGACAAGAACTCTGGCCTAATAGCATCTGGAAAACCAGTGATATATCTGATATTTCAATGGCACCAACATCATAATGGTTTTCTCTGGAGCCAAATCACTCATTTAGCTGCAAATGATCAAGTAATGTGCATGTAGGCATGAATGATGTAACTTTTTTCATTCTGTGTCATTGCATACATGTACCATTTCTCTGTTCTGCATTATCTCATTGATCTGTACATAATAATAAGTACATTGACATTTTAATGCATTTAACTTATTTCTTACTCAAGTACAACAACATGAGAAGTGTGGAATCTGGTAGATAGCTTCAATTCATATTGGATCAGATGTGCAGAAGAGGGCATTCTATTTGAAGTAGAATGCACCTATACCAACTTCACAGATCAAAGTATTTAAGCATCCTTGTACATATCTATTTACACTGCCCATTTTAGTATGCTCTATGGTATTGAGGAAAGGATGATGAAACTAGTGTAGCTGGTAGGCCTGTTTTAGAAGGGGAAATAATAGTTCAAAAGTCGCTTCAGATGTAGGGGGCGCTGCCGCTTTGTATCTGATAGACTTCCAAATTTTTTGCCTTGGAGGGAAGGAAAAGCTTGTCCAAAGTGGGAGCTTAACCCACTTTGGACAAGGCTTTCCTTCCCACCAAGGCAGGAAGGAAAACCATGTCCAAAGTGGATTCCTTTGTTGATATATTCATCAGAACATTATTATATTATAACGGATTGAAACCACCAGCTTGCCATCAGCCAATGAGGAGAGGCAGCTAGAGATGGGCGGAAATGACATCTGAACCCTATCTGAGTATGGCGACGGAGACTTCAGAATGGCGAATCCACTTTCTGTTTGCCTAACTCTCTTCATAATCAATTCATTAGTTGGAAGTACAAGAAAAACATCTGAAATTAGGATATATCCGACGTTCGAAAACAAGCCTAGCAGCTGGACAATTTTAGACCTTGGATCTCATGATAATTGAAGATGTCTCTTCTTTAAGATGATACCAAATCCAGTGTAAGTCTTCCACTATATTCCATATTTGGATGGAAAATAGATATATTTCCATCCAAATATAATCTTGACCCAGCGGGTAGATGGAAAGATAATAACTAGAACACACATTTGAGAATATCACATGCAGCAACTATACCATAACTTTACTTATTAAGTAAGCTCATTGAACTTGGTTTCATGTATATGTTTTGTATCCCTAGAAGCAACATATGTGAACCACTACTGAGTTCCTGCTCCTTTTTTTTCAACCAGCTGCTGATGCCGGACAAAGCATGGAAATATATTCTTTCCCAGCTGATCAGGCTCATATATTTGCCTTCCAATTCATCTTTCAAGAGAGAGGTCATGAAGATGACGTTTGAGCAGTTTCTATCAGCTCTCCCTTTCTCCCATAAGAGTTACAACACACTGCATAATTTATCACCTCTCAATAGGGCACTAAACATATCATGCTATTATGGAGGCAAATGATAATAGTTTAACTCTTGGCTGTGACTGCCAAGCCAAATGCAGCCTGGCTGTCAGTAGCATCAATCCACCCACTCACCACATGCTTACAGTTTTGCCATTAAGCTGGGATTCCCTGGCTCAACCTGTCAATTCAGACTGCATTAACAGTGGTTTTGGAGCTCCCTTAAATTGCCTGTTCTGCAGCCAATGAGATAAATTCCAAGGGCAAAATAACCTGCCACTTTACCATTTCTCAGAGTCTGAAAGATAGCCATGATCTTGGAGAATATATTGGATTAATATATAATATAAAAATGGTCTTACATCCCCAGGAAATTAAAGCAGTTTTCTGAAGAGATTTCCTCTCAACCTTGATTTGACAACTGATTTACATTGAGCAATTACTTCATTGTATGCTAAGAAGTACAAGCAACTTTGACCTTTTGAGCATGTCCTGTCAGTTACAGAAGAGAGGAGTATTTTCACACCAAACAGTTGGGAATTTAAGTCTTTTAATGTTAATCGAAACATACATTTTCCATCATACAATAGTACATGACATTTTCAAAGGAATGGGAAAATTTAGGGTTTTTGATTTAGGGGTAAGATATATCTATTTCTCTATATATCTAGAGGTATATGTAGTGTGTGTGTGTGTGTGTAGGTATATCTAGTATGTTGTAATAAGGAAAAGTTAACTAATAAGAAGTATGCTCAAAGGTGTGTTTGATGCTTTTTTATTGTTAATTAGTATAAATATGGCATACTTATTTGTCTAAGATATTGTAAAAAGAGGAAAGGATGTATACTTATACATTTTGATTAATAAATCTATAAATAAAAAATAAAATAAAATAAAATTATTCAATGATTCTTAGCTTTAACTGTTTGTGAAGTACAGCCGGTACTGTTGTTTTCAAATCTTGGTTGAATAGCTGTCCCAAGTCCCATCGGGGAGATGGAGACAGGGTACAAAAATAAAGTTATTATTATTGTTTAAAATAATGATTAAAAACACACACATACCAATAAAGATGAAGCCAAGTCACAGATTTAAAGCATTTTTTTTCTGATTGGTAATTCAGGTGTATCATAGTGAAATAAATTTGTGTTCATAGTCTTATATAAGTGAAAATCTGCTAGCACAATTTCTCCTTGTCTTATCTGTAGCACTCGCTGCAATTCTAACTAGTCCCAAGATAAGGTCAGAGGAAATTCTGTTTGAATCTACACCCTCCTATCCTTAGAATGCTTGAAATTATTTGTCAAACTTTGTCTTAAACCAGAGGAAGTTTTGTTCTGGCTTAATTCAGCTTCTTCCTGCTTCAGCTCTTCTCTGCTTTTGAAACTCTTTTTCAGACTGGCATATATTACCTTGCAGAGCATTTTGGCTAATAGAATGCTCTGTGCGCAGATCTCTAATTTTTTTGGGGGGGGAAGGTGGAGGGAGTGTTGGTAGAGGTGAGAATTGTTGATAAAAGAGGCTTGTGTCTATTTCTATGTCTTCATTTTTCAGTCAAGGGTGTAATAAAAAAAATAATTATATGTCTTTGATTACAACACTGCTAAGTGTTTCCTAATTGGAAATTGTGCACTAATTTGACCAAGATTTCAAAAGAATATTCGAAAATATTTGAAATGTGTTGAAAAACTCTAATAAGAATAATCAAATGTTGAGGAGTATCTTTGCAGTTTAGAATTTGTTCTATTAAAAATTCACATAGTTCTGTGCAGAGAACATCATTTTCTCTTTGGGGGACATAATTTTCTAATTTGGAAAAGAATATCTCAGTTCAGACTTTGGAGAAGAAAATGTTCCCTGTGCAAAAAATTCTGTGGCTGGGGACTGAGTCTACATAAAATTCACCCATTTGTTTTGCACAGAAACATGTCTTTAAAAACTGCATCATTTGGGACAGATTTTTTAAAACCAGGAATAAAAATATCCATTGCTTCCTTAGAGAAGATTTCCCCCCCTCCCCCGAGAATTGCATCACTAATTTGACCACATTCCGAGCACGTCCAAAGCAAACATGGACATTTCAGAATCTTCTGCAATCCCTCCAATTTGGATCAGCTTGGCTTGGTTCTGCTCTGAAGTGGTGGAAATTAGAAATTACCTTTCAAAATGAACTTTTTTTAAAAAAATCCTAATTTTGCCATAATTCAATGGACAGATATTTTAATGGTATATATAGAATTATGTTTTAACTGCCTGTCATGTGGCTATTAAAAATTGGGACTTTAACACAAGGAAAAAGCAATGCATAAATGTAATTTTGTACCAAGATCATATTTACATGCACTGGGAATTCACTGCCACATTTTTAGGAGTAAGTACTCAGATATGAATGCATTTGTCAGTTTTGCTTTTGCTATATTTAAAATATTCACATAATTTTGTTACATTTATAAATAATTCTGCAAATCTTGGGAAGTCTTAATATTAAAAATATCTACTCGTCCGCAAATAATTCTTTAAGATTTAAGTAAATATAGATTTTTGATATGTTGAGTTCCAAATTTTGTTTTGAATTGTAGCACTACAGATTGGTAGCAGTACCAGGAAAATTTGTTATTGTTGGCAGATATATGTATCTATGCATATACGTCTTTGGAAAGTGCCATAATGCAGCTCTCTCTCTCTCTCTCTCTCTCTCTCTCTCTCTCTCTCTATATATATATATATAGTGTGTGTGTGTGTGTGTGTGAGAGAGAGATATGTAGATATAGATATAGATATAGATATAGATAGATAGATATATCTATAGCTGCATTATAGATAGATATAGATAGATGCAGATTTAGATAAAACAGATAGATACTGATAGACACTCACCCACATGTTTACACTGAGGTTCTTCCTTATAGTATTGTTGGGTTTTTTCCTGAGGCAATGGCAAATATATTTTGAATCAGCTCCAGGGAAACCAGATGGCATAACAGCATGAAACCTATGCCTCATTGGAGGACCATAATACTATCTCTAATTTGGCATCAACGATGTAGGGAAGATGGGATCAGATTATATATATATATATATATATATATACACACACACACACATACATACATATATATATATACACACACATATATATACATACATACACACACACACACATACACACATGTAGTAAGGGCCTCAAAATCACTCTTCTCACATTACATTGCCAAAGTTGTGAACTCACTAGCTTCTGAACCTAGTATATTCATGCCTGTATACTCATGAGTAATATAAACTTCTGGTGATTTATGTATTTATTTATTTACAGTATTTCTACCTCGCCCTTCTCAACCCTGGGGGGGGGGGACTCAGTGTGGCTTACAGGGCAGCAATTAGATGCCGGAAAACAACAAATAATATAAAACCATTACTACAAATAGAGTTAAAAACAATAAAAATTAAACAAGCTATCAACAATCAATCTAAATTTTAAAAATCCGTCTAAATCCACCCATCAATAAGCGATAAGCCATGTTCTCAAATCCGTCATCACCAGTCCATTCCAGGTAAAGTGCTGCATTGAGTTACTGTGCAAAGGCCTGGTCCCATAACCAAGATTTTACCTTCTTTCTAAATGCCAGAAGGGATGGGGTTGATCATATTTCGCTTGGAAGCACATTCCACAGATGGGGAGCCACATCTGAGAAGGCCCTGTCTCTCATCCCCACCAGCCGCAGTTGAGATGCTGGCGGGAGCGAGAGTAGGGCCTCCCCAGATGATCTTAGGTTACGAGGTGGGAGGTAGAGGCAGATGCATTTGGACAAGCAAGCTGGGCCAGAACCATATACAGCTTTATAGGTCAAACCCCGCATTTTGAATTGGGCTTGGAACTGGAGATGCAGCCAGTGGAGCTGACACAGCAGGGGGTGGAATGCTTCCTGTATGTAGCTCCTGTGAGTAATCTGGCTGCCGCTCATTGGACTAATTGAAGTTTCCGAACCGTCTTTAAAGGCAGCCCCATGTAGAGTGCATTGCAGTAATCTATTCGGGATGTGACCAGAGCGTGGACGACCGAAGCCAGATCAAACTTCCCAAGGTACGGGCACAGCTGGCACACAAGTCTTAACTGTGCAAATGCTCCCCTGGCCACTGCCAAAACCTGGGGTTCCAGACTCAATGATGAATCCAGGATCACTCCCAGGCTGCGAACCTGCGTCTTCAGTGTTACCCCATCCAACACAGGCTGTAACCCTATGCCCTGTTCGGCCTTTCGACTGACCAGAAGGACCTCTGTTTTGTCTGGATTAAGTTTCAATTTGCTAGCCCTCATTCAGTCTGACAATCCAGCCAAGCACCGGTTCAATGTCTGGACAGCCTCCTTAGTAACAGTTGGAAAGGAGTGACAGATCTGGACATCATCTGCATACAGATAACACCGTACTCCAAAACTCCTGATGTGTCCCCCAGCGGTTTCATGTAGATATTAAATAACATCGAGGACAATACTGAACCCTGAGGGACTCCACACGACAATGGTTGCAGAGTCGAGCAGGTGTCACCCAGTAACACCTTCTGGGACTGACCCTCCAGGAAGGATTGGAACCATTTTAGAGCAGTGCCTCCAAGCCCCATTTCTGCGAGGCGTCCCAGAAGGATACTGTGGTCAATGGTATTGAAAGCCACTGAGAGGTCCAACAGAACTAACAGGGACACACTCCCCTTGTCTAGCTCCTGGCGTAGATCATCTACTAAGGCAACCAAGACTGTCTCAGTTCCATGTCCTGGCTTAGAGCCAGACTGTGCCGGATCAAGATAATCAGTGTCTACCAGAAACCCCTGGAGTTGCGAGTTCCATCACTTCGCCCAAATAGGGGAGATTGGAAACTGGCCAATAGTTCACTAATTGAGTGGGGTCCAGTGATGGTTTTTTCAACAGCAGTTTTATAGCAGCTTGTTTTAAGCTGGCTGGAATTTTGCCTTCATGTAAGGAGGCATTAACCACCACCTTAACCCACTCTGCCAAACCCCTCTGGCTTCCTTTATCAACCAGGATGGGCAGGGGTCTAGGATGCGCGTGGTAGGCCTCGCCTCCCCAAGGATCCTGACCACATCCTCGAGTTGAACCAATTGAAACGAATCCCTCAAAACCGGACAAGCAGATGCTCGTGTCACATCCCCAGAGACTGCCGTTAAAGTGGTATCAAAATTGGAATGGATCAGAGCCACTTTGTCCATGAAGAACCGAGCAAATTCTTCACAGCGGACCACCGAGCCAGCTGGGATCTCGCACTGCGGTGGATGTAATAGTCCTCTGACAACCCAGAAGAGTTCCGCTGGATGGTTCTTAGCGGAGGCAACTTTGGCCGCAATAGATTTGTTCTGTGCAGCCTTTGTTGCCATGTCATAGGTTCTAAGGTAAGAAACCAGATGCGCTTGGGTTGATCTGCTCCTCTTTCGATGCCACATGCACTCTAGCCTCCTCTTTTTTTTGCTTCATTGCTGCTATGTTTTAATTTCGTAGTCTGCATAGATTTCAGAACACATACTATTATGCAAGAAAGGGGATATATACCATAGTTTTTGCCATTTTTGGGAGCAAGTATGGTTAGGGCTCAGTATGTTTTAGTGAATATCTAATATTTGTAGCGGAGGCCTCTCCAGTCAGTTCTGAAACCTCTGCTGTCCATTATAATTTTCTCTTTTAATTGATGCATTGAAGTGAAATTTAATTACGTTACTTGGTATGTACTGAACAACAATTAGTAAGTGAGAATCAAGTCTGAATGAGGAAAAACCCAGGAGGTAGCTGGATCTCTTTTCACATTTTAGAATTTAATCCATTAGAATAGTGAGCCAATGATTGAACTGGCTTGGTTTCAAAATACTAACTATCAATTCAATTATGGGATAGATGTGGCTGGAGACATGGAGACCTCATGTGAATTTCACTGAGACTTTGTTATGAATTTAGTTTATGGGCTTAGAATAAGTGCTTGTGGCTTAAGTGCTATTTTATTTCAAGTATCAAAATCGTGTTTGATATTTTACTTGCCTACTCTTAGTGCTGTTTAGGATATACTTAGCAGACACAAACATTACAAGATTTTTTTTATCTTTCTGTTTTTAAGCATGATAATTTTAGTTTATGATCTTTACTATTTTTTTGGTATTACTGGATAAACATTTTTTTTGCTTCCCCCACCCCTTATTTAATGTAGATGGTGGTAATCACACCAGGTATTAATGAACATAGAAATAAACTGTGTTTGCATGCTAATGAATATCTGGATATACGTGCATGGGCTGGGTGAGGAAAAAAGGCAGCTTAGAAGACCAGGCTTTTATTTTCATAGCTTTGTTTACCTTATTTATTAAGTTATGTTACAATATCTAAATATAAGACAATTAATGTGGGACCAGACAAAAGACCACCTTGTATATCATTAGCTCATGAGAAGTCCACCATAGGTCATGTACACAACTAGAACCTCTCACCTGTTTTCTTCACTGCAAAATGAAAAGTTGGCAATCCTGGATAAATCCAGCAAAGCCGTGCTGTGAAGGAGGTCTATAAGGTGAAAGACTACAACCTGGAGGCTTGTCTGAGAAAGATTTAAGTAGGATTCAAAGAGGTGCCAAACACATAGTTTGCATTATAAATTCATCATTGCATATTGCATCATATACATATGAAAACATATATCTACACTTGTGTAGATATATGTTTTCATATGTATATGATGCAATATGCAATGAATGAATTTATAATGCAAACTATGTGTTTGGCACCTCTTTGAATCTTGGTTTGTAAATATAGCCAGGCTGTTTATTTCAAAGATTTAAGTAGGGCAATCAGAGATAGAATGAAGGTTTTAATGGGATTTGAGCAGTTAGAGAAATGGAAAGAACTCCGAAAGTTCATATTTAACTCCTTTATTGTATAATAAATATGTATCTGAAATTTTACATTTAAGAACTGAAAGGTTTACATGTTTTCACAATGAACCCACTGACCAAATGAACCACTTGTCCAGCATAGGTAATAATAATAATAATAATAATCTATATACATAAAAATGCTTTGTCAGCTTTTAGTGACATCATAACTCATAAACTCCCAGCGGAATGGATTTAAAATCCCCCCAAAATACAAAAATACATTACAATACATGTGCAAAGAAGACTGCCCTGGCCCTCTTCCACCACAAGGAAAAAGAGTGTGGCCACACACATGCACACACACTGCCACAATGACTGCGCGCAACACCATTGAGCAACTTTCCTCAACGTAGAATCCTTGGGAGCCAAGCATGTGCACGACCACACACACACACATACCTGGCACACCACTTAGCATCCTCCCTCACTCTGTGATCTGAAGAGGAGGCAAGGGAAGCAAAAACAAACAAGGAGGCCACCTTCCCTCAGGTGGACGACCTCTACCTCGTGCTCCCGAGTGGCAGGAAAGACAGCTGTGGAGTCTGTCTGTCGAATATGAGGTACACCTTTGCAGGGTCAAAAGGGGAGCACACTGAGGCAAGTGTGGCCTCCTCCTCCTCAAGGGTAGTGGCGGGCCAAGTCTGGAGGTAGTAGGGCCCGAGCCTTCTTCCCTGGCCAGCAGTAGTGCAAATTCCACCACTTCTGCCTCTTTCCCCATGTTTCCTCTTCATTGTCCATTACAGGGAGGACAATGACAGCCCCACCTCTTTACTGGGGTAGGCAGGGGTTAGAGGGCAGAGTTCAGGCAGGCTCTCCTTCCCTCCTCTTTTCCCTTCCTGACTTGGAGTTCAGGCAGAGGCGGGAGGGGTTTGATCTACACCAGGCCGCTTGAGCCCTCCAGGGGTTTTGCACTTTAACTCCCACAATTCCTAACAACGGCTTTTAGGAATTGTGGAAGTTAGAGTCCAAAACCTCTGGAGGACCCAAGTTTGCTCCTGCCTAGTCTACACCATGGAATTATGGGCCCCTTAGGCCATCCAGTGCAACCACATTTGGCAGTAAAGGAAGACACCATCAAACCCTCTTGACAAATGGCCAGCCCCAAAGGCCATCCAGTCCAACTCCCTTTGGCTGTAAAGGGGTTTGTGTGTGTGTCTGTCTAATCATCCATCCATCTACCATTCGATCTATTTATCTATTAGGCTTGCTTGATCAAGAACAAAAATGACTCAAAACTCGTTTCGGATGTAGGGGGTGCTGGTGATTTGATTCAGAAGTGATTGCCAAAATTTCCCCCCAAAAGTCGAAATTTTCCAAATTTTTTGAAATTTCTGAATTGCTTTGTTAATGATGGGCGCAATTGTGCAATATGCGAAAAACTTCAAACGGGAAAGGCAAAACTTGGGGGATTCTCTTTCTCTCATTTTTAGGAAATTATTAGCAGATTATAGGAGATTTCTTATTTCCAAAATACAAGGTGTAAGCCAAAGCAGACAAAGGGGGCTCCAAAATGGTATTTTGTGTTTTCCCAAGGAAATTATTATTAGATTATAGGAGATTTTTGTTCCCAAAAGTACGTGTAACCCCAAAGTGGAGAAAGGGGGCTCCAAAGTTGTATGGTGTGGTTCCCCAAGGAAATTATTAGAATAGGAGATTTCTAGTTTCCAAAAGTACAATGTATAACCCAAAGCAGACAAAGAGGCCTCCAAACTTTTATTGTGTGTTTCCCCACGGAAATTATTAGATTAGGAGATTTCTAGTTTCCAAAAGTACAACGTGTAACCCAAAGAAAACAAAGAGGTCTCCAAAGTGGTAAGGTGTGGTTCCCAAGGAAATTATTAGCAGATAATAGGAGATTTCTTGTTTCCAAAAGTAACGTGAGACGCAAAGTAGACAAAGGGGGGTCCAAAGTTGTATTGTGTGCTTCCCCAAGGAAATTATTAGATTAGGATATTTCTAGTTTCCAAAAGTATGTGTAACCCAAAGCAAACAAAGAGGTCTCCAAAGTGGTATGGTGTGGTTCCCAAGGAAATTATTAGCAGATTATAGAAGATTTTTTTGTTACCAAACGTATAATGTGTAACCCCAAGCCGGGAAAGGGGGCTCCAAAGTTGTATGGTGTGGTTTCCCAAGGAAATTAGGAGATTAGGAGATTTCTAGTTTCCAAAAGTACAACTTGAAACCCAAAGCAGATAAAGGGGGCTCCAAAGTGCTATGGTGTGTTTCCCCAAGGAAATTATTAGCAGAAAATGGGCTTTCCAAAGTCCAAGGGGACTTTCTGGGATCCTAAAATCCAGAGTGTAACCCAAAGGGGATTGAGGTCTATTGAAAGTTAAAATCACTGCTTCAAAAAAGAAAATTGGCAGTGGCAGGCAAAAGAAGAACACTTCTCCCAGCTGCCCTGTCCTTCTTTCTTCCCTGCACCCAAGGAAGTCTCGTAGACAATGGGCCTGCTTCCAGCCAGTTTCCCCAATTTGTTCCGAACCCTGTTGTTCCCTTGCAAAGTGGTGGTGTGGCACCTTTCCCACCCAAGCTGCCTAGTCCCTTCCCGTTCACGTCCCTGGCTCGCAATGAGCCCACGAGGCACACACGGACCTTTTTAAAGGACAATGGCCACTGTGCTGAAAGGCTGCCCCTCCCCACATGGTTTCCTCTCATTGGCTAGAGGCAAGCATCCCAGCATGTAAGCAGCTGCTTGCCTCCAAATGCTGGGTCTTTTCTGATTCACTTCCTGAGTCAGAAAAAAAATGGTGACAGTGGGTTCGAAAGGGCAAGGATACTTCTGGGTTCCCAAATCACTTCGAAATCACTTCAAAAAGGGATTTGATCCAAATTTAATCTGAATTACGAAGATTCCAACTGGACCTAACCATGCCTACTATCTATCTATGTTTTATCCATCTACCTTCTGTTCCATCTATCAATGTCCCCTCCATCTTTCCCTTCTGTCTATTGTTTCATGTCTGGAATTCCTCTGTTTTCTGAGGGCCACAGCAACAGCTAGTAGTAGTAGTAGTAGTAGTAGTAACAACAACAACTTTATTTATATCCCGCTACCATCTCCCACGAGGGACTTGAGGTAGCTTACAAAGTAGCACATCAAAAGAAGCTAACATTGTTTAAACTAGTCTGAATTTGAGATTGTGCCTGAAGTAAAGCAAACAAACAACAACAAAAAGACAAAACCTAATCTAACTGAATCTAAAGTTAACATGAATGGGGCATGTGTATTCTATTCACTTTTCATCTCCCTTATCTGCCTCCCAACTCATTTGCTTATTATGTAACTTCCAATTATATTGCCACTGAAGATGGGAGTAACATCCAAAATATGGTATTCAGTAGGCTTGGTTGATCCAAAAGAAAATGTTCAAAACTCATTTTGGATGTTTGATTCTAAAGTCACTTCCTTTAAAACAACAAAACCAAAAGTTTCCAAAACATCTGAAACTTCAGAATTGCTTTGTTAATGGCAGACATGCATGCACAGTAGGGGAAAAAACAGCACTGGCACTAGGTAAAACTTACTACAGTGGTAGAACGCATGAACCACTGATAGCTCACCAAATTTCATATTTTTTTACTTATCCGTGGATTTTGGCAAATTTTCAATGTTTTTATAAAAAGGTTTTATAGACTGACCCAGCTTTCCACTGGGAAGCGAATAAGTAAGTATAACTTCCAAATCACTATTTGCTACATGGCAGTCATGACTCGGAGATACTGCACTGCCCTCAGAACCAGGAGATCATGAGTTCAATCCCTACCAAGCATATTTTTTATAATAAAGAAAATCTGTCCCTGGTCTTTACTTTGAAAGTAGTTGTTCTACTCCTGAAATTTTGTGCGGCACAAACTGGTAAATTGGGGGAGAACAGAAATCATATACAGACCCCATCAAGGGGCATCTAGACTGACCCCTTTCTCTGGGATCAAGAACACAGTTTCCCATCTGTGGGAAGGGAAGGGAAAAGGGTCTCAGGAACACAAGACAATGAGACAACATAACACATGAGAAGTAGGAACACAGGAAAAAAAACACAGAGCTTTTGAGGCAATTTTATATGCACAAGAGATGTAGTTTCCCAAAGTATCTTAGCAAGCCAGACTCCCCTGTGCATCAATACTAGGGGACTCTAAAGAAATAGAAGCTTCTAGAAGCATAATTGGAAAGGCTTATTAGTGAATCCAGTCTTGAATTGGGATCCAAGCTTCCAAGGATCTGCTCAAGTTGCTGAACCTATTCTTGGGATAATATTCTAATACGTGGGATAGCTGTCTTAAAGTTCTCTATTGTGAATGGGGTATTTTCTTATTTTCAGTCTTCTCAATAACTCTCAAGGGTATGTTCTTAAAATATTTTTAAATTGTTTAAAAGTGGAATATATTCTTAGGACCGAATGTGTAAAATGACATCTAGTTGGTTGGGACTGTGTTTAGTCACAATTAGAGCTCATCCATAAAAATACTTTATTGATTCTTTCCTTTTTAGAAATCATAACATAATAAGGTAATGATTAGAATGGGGCTACACTGAGTATTTCAGATAGTGATTTGATCTTTGAAAAGCAGGCCAGAGAATATACACACACACACACCAAACTTTCTGTCTTCATGAAACAATTTTATTAAGGGTCAAGGGGAAGAGGAGTTCCTAAACCACATATTTTATTATGTAAAACCCTTTGTAAATGGATTATTTATGGCATGTTGTTTGACCTGATCAGCTAATAATGATGATTGCCAAATGATTTAGCTGAAAGAACTCTTCCCATCTGCTCAGTCAACAGATGTGACTTGGGTTGCATTGGCACCAGAACTGAATGAATCATAGTTATGAACTTTCTCATTTGTACAAATAACCAGAGATGGTGGATTTGTGACATTGAAATTAGATGGGAAGGACTCTCAGCTGGTACAGATGTGCCAGGAGGCATTTCACAGAGGTGGGTAAAGATCATATTATCTAGCCTACTTGGCTGAACACTGCTCCAGGTTGGATTAAATTGGAACTCTGGGTTTCAAATCATCCTGAATCCAAACAGCACAAGAAGGTTGGAATACATTCTGGCATGCTGAGAAACTAATTGTGGCAATTTTTCAACTGCTCTGAAAAAAAAATGTTTGAGAGATGAAGACATTTGTAAACTTTCCTTTGTGTGTGTGTGTGTGTGTACAAACACACACACACACACAGAGAGAGAGACAGAGACAGAGAGCAGCAGCAGCAGCAGCAGCAGCTTGCAAAATGGCTATTCCTGGGCTTCCTCTGTTCCTTGTACTCCATGAAAATTCTACCATCATTTTCCAGCTCAGCTATATGATATTTGTATAAAGCTTTAAAATAGCTGAAAAGACCAATGTTTATGGGAGTACATCATTTTCCAAGAAAAGCTCTAAGCAACACATATTATCATACAAAACAGCGTTGCTTACCAACCATAGAATAACAAGACCACAAACAAGATTTGGATTAAATATGGACCACTTTGTTTAACCTATTAAGTTTGAACTCCCAAGATGTTCAAAAGCAGGGAGAAACTAGTGATCTGAGGTGGATGCTTTCTCTCAGACACCCCCTCCCCCAGCCCATTTCACCAGCTATCATTGGTAAAATGGAAGGTGTGTGTGGTGCCACATGGCAATCCATGTGCCCTCCCTCCGTCCCCTATCACATGGGGAAAGAGTGGCAGATTGGGGCAAAATATGATGGCATCCTGTCACTCCCCCCATTGGACAGAGGAAAGCCTGCCAGAATTGGGGCAAGACTCATTGGCATATTACTGTTTCCCCCATCAGATGGGGGAAAGCATATAAACTACAGGTAGCTCCATTGGAGCTACCCAGAAGACAGGTCTCTCACCATGGTGGCGAGGAAGCTTCTTGCAATATTTCCTTGCCACTTCACCCATTGATGGGGCAGGGCCAAGATCTACATCATCTGATGAGATACATCAGGATCCATGGCCGAAGAGGATCCCCAGCATCATAAGGGGCAAAAAATAAATGGATACCATCAGCCTTCCAAAAATTATTTGAATGTGTGGGGGAAAGAACACTCCTTTTGTTGTTCCTGTACTTGTTATTGATTAGTATTGGAGGAAAGTTATATCATATTTCGGCCTGTTGAGATTGTGAGTCCATTCCTGCTGGCATCTGGCATGTTAGACTGACTAACTGGCAAATTCTATGGTGCCCATGGCCAGCTATACCTTCTTGTACTTCCACTGCCCAAGACATGTGCCTCTCTTGTGGCCCCTCTGCTTCATGAAGATTTTCTGATTCCCCAGGTCTATACCTGATGCCATAGTCACCGATTCAAATTCTTCCTTTGGAACAGATGATCCTGAAGGCTTCTCATGCTGCATTTCTTTTTATAGATAATTTGAAACTCTCATTAGTTAATATCACCTTAACAACTCCTTCTCTCATGAGCTGCAACATGCCAGCAGGCACACACACTCTCTTTCCAAGGCATTTTAAGGTTTCCTACTTCCAGATAAGGAGGAATGATGACCACCTGAAAGAGGAGAGTAGTTTTTAGGAAATTAGAGTTTTCTTTTTGTTTGCTGAGGAATTAATAAAAAAGATAAAATTGAGATGCTGAAAAGCAGAGGAGGAGCTGAGATTGGCTCCTGCTTGCTTTCATGTAGTATAGGTTTTTGTACCAGGAGGATTCTTACTGTTATGGGCAGAGTCAGACCCAGGATTTTGATTCGGGGAGGGCTGAGTTTGATTCGGGAGGGGCTGAGTCTGAGTAAGAGAGGGACTACCCTATCAAACCTTTTGTATTGTTATCCCAATAACCCCATGAATGTGGGATATAATGAGCATGGTAATCAGATCATGATATGAATAAACATAACAGTTTAAATAATGTAGCAGTAAGGCCTTCTCGCGGACCACCCTGAGAATTGGGGGGGGGGGCTGAAGCCCCCTAAGCCCCCCCCCCCCCGGCTACATGCCTGGTTATGGGCTACCAAAGTACCAAAGGTAGTGAAAGAAATGGAGGAAACGGGGAAAAAACAAATGTTGCACACAAGCCTAGTGCTTATGTGTCTGCCTCATCACAGATCTTTTCATTTTGCCCCCAGATTGCTCTTCTTTAGTACCACAATGCATTTTATATTCCTAGCTGGATTAAGATTGTAGAAAGCTATGGCTCAGATTCTTGCTTCAGAGGAAAGGCAATGGCAAATTACCTCTTAATAAATATTGCTAATTAAACTTTATGATGTGGTGATGATGATATCTAGAAGTTGATATTCAGTCAATGAGAACAATAGGCAGCACATTTTCAATGGTGGCCCTCAGCCTATGTGACACTTTCCCAAGGGAAAGGTGCACAGGAAAGAAAGAAACAAAAAACTAATCTTTTCCTGTTAATCTGCTTTACAATCTGAAAATATCTCATTGAAAAAAGTCATTGTTCCATACTTTTCAAAAATTATTACATCCTACTTTCTATAGCAAGACTTACAAGAGTAATTTTGCCTCAGATAGCAACTGTCTGGGTTTTTTTTTGGTGTATTATCCCTGCAACCTATATACATTGAGCACATTTCCAAATATAGCTTTTCAATTCAGCAGATATATTTAGTGCATGCTAAAAGAAAGGATGGAAAATAGCTTTTGGGTGAGAGATAAATATACCAGGAGGCAGATGCAATGGAATAGAAATTGATTAAGTGTTTGCTGAAGAATCACACTTTTTAAATCACATGCATTGCCAGGAAAGCAATTGTATGGAAATCACATACACAAGCAGTAGTAGGATTTTACTTAGGCCCCTTCCACATAGCTGAATAAAATCCCCCATTTTCTGCTTTGAGCTGGAATATATGGCAGTGTGGACTCAAATAGCCCAGTTCAAAGCAGATATTATGGGATTTTTGCCTTGATATCCTTGGTTTTATGGCTATGTGGAAGGGCCCTTAGAAAGTAAAAGAAGAGAGTGGATTCATACATACATATATTTCTGCAATGATATTTTTTTTCATCTTGTACTTTATTAAAGTCTACATATGCACACACATATACCCAAATTACTTTTATTATATACTAGCTTGGGTACCCAATGATGCCCAAGTTATTTGAGAAAGACATGTGGCCCAACAGAGTGGTGGGAAACTTCCCGCCATGCAGGGGGCTTCTGGGAAGGAAAAGCTCTCCCTACACCCAAAATGGTTGGCAGGAGAGCGCCCCCCCCCACTCCGCCGCAACAGTCCTCGTTTGGTAAGTCGGGCAAGGCATTGAGTGAACTACAATTCGCAGAATCGTGAGTCAATTTTTTTCAAACCCAGCCATTATTCAAAGTTGGCCATGTTGGTTCTGTGTGCTAAGTGTAGTAGAGGCAGTGGGCAGGGTAATGCAAATCCCACTCAACAATCCCTGTGATGCTTGCTTATGGTGGAGGAAACACATCATATGTAGGATTTAATTGTCCCTTAATTATTATTTTTGTCATGTCAGGAGCGACTTGAGAAACTGCAAGTCACTTCTGGTGTGAGAGAATTGGCCATCTGTCAGGACATTGCCCAGGGGACACCTGGATGTTTTGATGTTTTTTTTACCATCCTTGTGGGAGGCTTCGCTCATGTCCCTGCATGAGGAGCTGGAGCTGATAGAGGGAGCTCATCCGCACTCTCCCCGGATTCGAACCTGTGACCTGTCGGTCTTCAGTTCTGCCGGCACAGGGGTTTAACCCACTGCGCCACCAGGGGTCCTGAATGAAAGTATTCCTTGAGTGATTAGTATTTGGGGAGGACATTGGCAGGGTTTGGGCTACATGTTCATGGCACTGGTTCTAATTTGCCATTTCAGTGGAGGGAGTGCCTTTGGGGCTTTCTCAGCACTTGGAACTATAGTCTGTTTAAGGAGGCGGGATGTTGTCTGTGTAAGTGGATACCTCCACCACATACACACATTTTCACTTTTATTATGTGTATAGATATTCCACTGATACGACCAATGATAAACCAGTCAGAAAACCTAGTTTTATGTACATTGCAAGGGAGGCATGACAAACTGTAGTTTTTGTTTGTATTTATTATGTACTAGCAAGTATACGGTGTTGCTACTACCCCCGTCTTTCATCCCTTCTTTCTCTTTTGTATGTATTATGTACTAGAAAGTACCCACTGTTGCTACTGGCCCCATCTTTCATCCCTTCTTTCTCTTTTCCTCATTCTTTTCTCCATTTTTGCATGTACAAGGTTGATACACCTCCCGCCAGGTAACCAATAAGGCACGAACATAAGTGGTTGGATGAAAATTGGCCACAAGTCATTTATTGACAACAGGAACAAGAGTTGGCAGCCATGCATTGGTCCTGGATCAGGTGTCGGACAGCCCACAGTTGTCCAAAGACGCTTGCATGCCTGGGTGCCACCGGCCCAATACCGGTCCACAGAAACTCAGCACCCCAGGTGGCCAGGGCGTTATCCCCCCTTATGACCAAGTGGAAATAAAAACCCTGATTTGGCTCCCCGTATCACCTGGGAAGCCCCAGGCAGCCTTAAGTAGGCTCCCGGGTGGAAGTGAGGGCCGGCTGGCTGACGACGGAGGGCAGGGCGGAGCCAGCCCTTTCATTGGCTGGCCAACGCTGGTGGCGGGAAACCATTCAGCCACCCAGGGCTTCTGCGTGGAAGAAGCTCCCTCTCCCCCTCCCCAACAATATAGCGGTTAGGACATCCCTGCCCCACAACCCACTCGGCTGGTAAGTCGGCCAAGCCATTTCTCCTTTTCCCCCTTTCTTCCTTTTACTTTCTCCCGCTCTCATATCCACCCCCTTCCTCTATTTGTGTTTTTTCTCCCCTTTCCCCCCTTTCCTTCCACTTCCCTTTCTCCCTTTTTCAGACTTTAAAGGACCTACTTCATGACAACACTGCTTTTTTGAGGCTTTTTCCTCGTTCCCTCCTTTTATTTAAGCCTGGCAAGGGCCAGACAATTCTGATGAGGATGATGGTTTTCAAAATGAAGTGTCTGTGAGCTTGCTGGGTGATTTGCAGACAAGTCAGTCTGAGGCTGGTCGGCCTGACCATGAACCTACAGATGATGTGCATACTGGGCAAAGTGAAAGTGAAGTTTCCATGGAGAATAGCCCCTGTGAAGAGACAGAGGGTGCAGAAGTTTCCTGTTTAGCTTTTCTGACTCAAGGCATGAAAAACAGGCAACTAAAATGTTCCCAGAGAATTAGAGATAAGTGTCTCAGGTCCAGATGTGGCATGCATGATATCATAAATTCTTTGGTGGGTTTATATTAGCTGCTTGATTCTCTACAAAGCCGAGAAGATGCCATTGCCATGAGGAAACGGTCTGCTCATGTTGCCAAGTCTATGTTCTCTGTAATGTCAAGATTCTTGCTTCATGTTAATGTCTTGTCTATGAATCTTGTAAGACTTTGACTGGAATAAAGTTCGTGTTAATGTATTTTACCTGTGTTCATGTTCTTGTAGTTTACCTATTTTCTTGGATTTTTAGTCCCTGTGAATTTTCCATGGATTTCTAAGGAGTTTTACTGAATTCCGACTGCTTTTGTATATTGTTGTTTATATTCTGCCTGCTGTTTTTGGATATAAACCCTTCCTCCATTTTTATTATTCTTTATTTAATAAAGTCATTATATTTGAACTATTGGTTTGTGGTGTGGTGCTGGGTGAAGATGTGCCTCAGGGCTGAGGTGCAACACCTTTCCCGTCATACAAATGTCATATTTCTTTCCCAATGGCATAACAGAGGGCTACTTCAGCTAGCAAATTGGCTTGTGTAATTTGGCTGTTTTTGATATCCAAATTTCATTGGGTACCCAGATATGTTTTTTGGGAGCCTCCCAAAAATTGGCTAATGGGAAAATCTCTTTTCGGCTAGGCAGCCAAAAGATCTGGGAAGACCTGGCCCATTGGCGGGAATGGGGAACTTTTGAGGCTCCCCTTTCTGTTCCTGGGATCCTTTCCTTTCTTCCTTTCAAAGGAGCTTGGGTTTGAATAACGAAGTTAAGGAAGCATCTCTCCTGGGACCCTTTACTATCTTCCTTTCAAGGGAGTCAGGTTTGAAGAATGGGGTTAAGAAAGCACACCTTTTGTGACTCTTTCCTATCTTCCTTTCGAGAGAGCCTGGGTTTGAGGAGCGGGGTTAAGGAAGCATGTGCTGCATGCTCATGAATAGAAGCAAAGCAGATGCGCCCAGAAGCACGCGGGCTGTTTCAGGTGAAAAAAAAAGCCATGGTGGCTGAACCCTTACCTTTACGGCCATCCAAACAAGCCAGTTTGGCTGAAGGGAATCAACCAATCCGAATCCATGCACAAGCCTACTAGCAACAGTGTTTGTGGTATAAACAGACACATGGACAGATGGGAATACATATACTCACTTTATATCATTTATTAAATAAAATATATAAATGAAGAAACGTATCAAGAAAATAGTAAATGTTTGCTCTCTATATACTTTATTTATCTGGCAAAGGATTATGGGGATTGGTTGAGTCTGGTACAATATAACACAACGGGTGTGGTCACTGTAGAACCAAAGAAAAAGTATCCAAACACTGGATTCACTTAAAGGATATTGTATTCAATAATTACTCCTGAGGAGTTGCAGGCAAATCAACATATCAACCCCAGTTGGGTGCCTTAAATACAACCATGTTTCAATCCCTTATAATTAGAATATCCATGTAAACAAAATAAGTTCCCAGTTCCTGGGTGGGATGAAAAGGTGGAGTAACGCCGCAAAGTAAGTTTTCTAAACCCCAATGGGTATTTATAATCCAACCCCGATGGGTATTTGTAATCCAATGGGAAATGGAAGGCAGGCACATCGTCAAACCCCAATCCTGGGCTTCGTAGCGTCCCCAATGTGGAGAGTTGGTTTCTCAGGTGGTGTCTGCTAAGTCTTCTGGCCGACGAGGACACAAGTGTACAGGGGTCCCACCCCGTTTCGACCCCGGGTCTTTTCAAGGCCAAAGTATTGATTCCTCTCTCAGTGCATCACATGGCAAGCGGCGAATCTAACAAAGATATAAGGTCGCATATAACATACATTCAAAGTACATAATGTCAGCATTCAAATAAAGTGACCATGGTATTTATATAACATAGTAGTGAATGGGAGCACAAAGGTACTACAAAGGTACTACAAACACATGATAATTACCTTAGAGAAAGGATCTCTGGTGTATTCCACCTTAATAGGTGGGGCAAATGCACAAACACAGGTAAGTGGGGAAGAATATAATAGGTATGGGAGTTCTGCAGGTGGGGTAATTAAAGGAGAAGGTTGTTAATGGGAATTTTTTCATTTTTAAAGGAGAAGGTTGTTAATGGAAATTTTTTCATTTAGGCCCCACGGTTGCTCGGTTTTTAAAAGGTCCATCCATTTGCTTTCTGCCCTCAATAGTGTCTTGTGGGCATCCCCGTGGGGTGGAGTTTTGACAATTTCTAACCCGCAGAATTGGAGGTCATTCGGACCGTGATGATAGGTCTTGTAATGTACATATAATGGAGAATCCTCCCAGTGTTGGCGGATTCTCGAACGGTGTTCCGAGACCCTCGTACGTAAGCTCCTCCCCGTTTGGCCCACGTAAAGAAGGCCGCACGTGCAGATCAGGCAGTATATCAGGGACTCACTTTGGCAAGTGCAGAAGGTGGTTAGTGTGAAGTTTCTTTGTTTGCCCGGGCTGAAAATTTCCTTCCCAGGAAAGACAAACGGACACTGGGCACAATGGCCACATGGGTGGGTTTTGGGGGTCAGATTGCTTTTCTTGATGGCTGGTTTCAATGCTGAGTGTACTAGAGTGTCTAGTTTTGACAATTTCTACCCAGAGCATATTCTCCTTAAAGCGAAACAAAAAGCGGACAGGGTCCCTAGAAACGTGCTCTTCACCTCCACACTAAAACCGGTCACCAACAGACTGGTTTGGCCAGTAACACTCACGAAACAGTCATCTGAAATCATCAATATAGTAAAAAAATATTGGCCCCTCATTCAGGACATCCCAGGCCTTGAAGCCCCCAATGGTGGCTTACAAGAGGACGAAAAATATTAAAGACACTCTAGTACACTCAGCATTGAAACCAGCCATCAAGAAAAAGCAATCTGACCCCCAAAACCCACCCATGTGGCCATTGTGCCCAGTGTCCGTTTGTCTTTCCTGGGAAGGAAATTTTCAGCCCGGGCAAACAAAGAAACTTCACACTAACCACCTTCTGCACTTGCCAAAGCGAGTCCCTGATATACTGCCTGATCTGCACGTGCGGCCTCTTTACGTGGGCCAAACGGGAGGAGCTTACGACGAGGGTCTCGGAACACCGTTCGAGAATCCGCCAACATTTGGAGGATTCTCCATTATATGTACATTACAAGACCTATCATCACGGTCCGAATGACCTCCAATTCTGCGGGTTAGAAATTGTCAAAACTCCACCCCACGGGGATGCCCACAAGACACTATTGAGGGCAGAAAGCAAATGGACGGTCCTTTTAAAAACCGAGCAACTGTGGGGCCTAAATGAAAAAATTACCATTAACAACCTTCTCCTTTAAAATGAAAAATTCCCATTAACAACCTTCTCCTTGAGTGAATGGGCAACAAAGTAGCAAATGCATTTTAACCTAAACAAGTGTAAAGTCATGCACATCGGGGCCAAGAACCCCAACTACACCTACCCATTGATGGGGTCAAAACTTTCCGAGACAAACTAGGAAAGGGATCTTGGGGTTTTGGTGGACAGCTGAATGAAGATGTCAACCCAGTGCGCAGCAGAAGTAAAAAAAGCAAATTCTATGCTTGGCATGATCAGGAAGGGAATCGAAAATAGGTCGTCAAATGTTGTATTGCCTCTCTACAAATCTATGGTGAGGCCACATCTGGAGTACTGTGTACAATTCTGGTCACCGCACCTCAAGAAGGATATAACGGAACTGGAAAAGGTACAGAAAAGGGCAACAAGAATGATCCAAGGGATGGAGCAGCTCCCTTACGAAATCAGGTTGCAACGCCTTGGTCTTTTCAGCCTTGAAAGACGGCGTTTAAGAGGTGACTTGATCGAAGTGTATAAAATCATGCATGGGATAGAAAAGGTGAATAGAGAAAAATATTTTCTCTGTCACACAACACTAGGACTAGGGGCACTCCCTAAAGCTCCAAGGTAGGGAAAGTTAGGACTAATAAAGGAAATATTTCTTCACCCAGAGGGTCATTGGGTTATGGAACTCACTTCCAGAGGAGGTTGTGACAGCGGTCAGCCTGGACAGCTTCAAGGCAGGATTAGACAGATTCATGGATACCAAGGGAATCAGTAGCTACTGAAATGGACATCCAAGTGCCACCTCTGTGTTGATGGAGGCAGGCAGGATTTCCCGGGTACTGGTTGTGAGGGGTCGGGAGCAGGTGAGGGTTTTGCCCTCCTTTCTGCTAGAGATCCCTGTGTACAACTAGTGGGCCACTGTGTGACACAGAATGCTGGACTAGATGGGCTGAGGCCCGATTCAGCATGGCTCTTCTTATGTTCTTATGTTCTTATGTTCTCCTTTAATTACCCCACCTGCAGAACTCCCATACCTATTATATTCTTCCCCACTTACCTGTGTTTGTGCATTTGCCCCACCTATTAAGGTGGAATACACCAGAGATCCTTTCTCTAAGGTAATTATCATGTGTTTGTAGTACCTTTGTAGTACCTTTGTGCTCCCATTCTCTACTATGTTATATAAATACCATGGTCACTTTATTTGAATGCTGACATTATGTACTTTGAATGTATGTTATATGCGACCTTATATCTTTGTTAGATTCTCGCCGCTTGCCATGTGATGCACTGAGAGGAATCAATACTTTGGCCTTGAAAAGACCCGGGGTTGAAACGAGGTGGGACCCCTGTACACTTGTGTCCTCGTCGGCCAGAAGACTTAGCAGACACCACCTGAGAAACCAACTCTCCACATTGGGGACGCTACGAAGCCCAGGATTGGGGTTTGACGGTGTGCCTGCCTTCCATTTCCCATTGGATTACAAATACCCATCGGGTTGGATTATAAATACCCATTGGGGTTTAGAAAACTTACTTTGGCGGCGTTACTCCACCTTTTCATCCCACCCAGGAACTGGGAACTTATTTTGTTTACATGGATATTCTAATTATAAGGGATTGAAACATGGTTGTATTTAAGGCACCCAACTGGGGTTGATATGTTGATTTGCCTGCAACTCCTCAGGAGTAATTATTGAATACAATATCCTTTAAGTGAATCCAGTGTTTGGATACTTTTTCTTTGATTGGTTGAGTCTGGCACAACTAATTAGGATCATGGGGATTTATGAGAACTAATTAAGAAACACTTAACCAATCTGAAATCCTCCAGATATTTTAATATACATATAGCATCAGGTTTTGTGACACTGAAAAAACATGAGTACTTTAATATAATTTTTGAATAATTTTGAATATTCTTTCCATTTCTACCAGTGAGCAAAAATCGGCATGCCCTCTGCTCTGAATAGCTATTCCTAGTAAATGGTTTCTTTCATCCACAGATAGGAAAATGTATCACATCCTCTGTGACCCCAATTTGTTTGTTTGTTTGTTCATTAAAAAAACACTTATGTGCTGGGGATGCAAACATAACCTTGGTTCTGTATCATTCAATATGAATAGATAGTTTTCAACATGTGCTACCTAGGGATGGGAATCTGGCCTTAATCATACTCTAAAATCTATATAATATTGCTTGGAGTAGGAGTTAGGAGACATAAAAATACAAACAATATGTCATCATTGACAAGATCGTTCACAATCTGCCAAACTGTTTCCCCTGATTGTATCACAAAGTTTTCTTTCTTGCAGCCAAAGTAATAAAGCATGTCCAAATAGTAATTGTTTCTTACAAAATGAAATCATTTATGTGTCTCTAATTAGATTAAAATATGCAGATAACAATAATTAGAAGCAAATACAGTGTACAGAGGCTAAGTATACCTTATGTTGATTTTTTCCTGTTAGAAAATGGTTTGTTTCATGGAGCATGTTGAAATTTGAGAATAGGCAGCAGCACGATCCCAGTGATTTTTGGGCTATAATCCTGTACCCACTTCCTTGAGCATATGCCTCATGGTACTCAGTGAATATGTACTTCTGAGTACACATGTATATGTTATTTTGGAGTTATGCATGAAGGATACAATCAATCTTCTGATAAACATGGGCCAGCAGATCAGTTATTTTTTGATTCAGGTGTGGAGTCCATTTGGCTCGGTTATAAGATCTTTCTGTTGGCAGTAGTAGAGGCTGGCATTGTTTGTATCTCATTAGACCATGGCTTTCAAAATACCCGGGGCGCAGTGAAAAATATTATTCCACCCTGCTGCTTTCGGACTCTAACACTACAATAACTTACAGTGTTGCTAAGTTCTGTGCTGCTGCACTTAAAATCAGACAGGTGATGACTGATACCGCAAGACAACACCCTGCTGGGAGTGCAGTTAGAGCAACATGTTACAGCTGAAACGCCACTAGACTCACTCCCTTCACCTTTAGTGCCCCCCACCAGTGTTTTCGACCTCTCTCATCAACCACTCCCATTCCCATTTGGTTCCATACCTGTCACAATATCCTGTCTTTTAAAATATATATTTTATACTGATTTCGAATCTAATTTTAAATAACTGTTTACTGGGGAGTTGTCCTTCCCCTTTTAGGGCGCTTGTGCCCGCTTTGTGCTGGTCAGTGACCGTAATAAAGTTTTGTTGTTTTTGTTGTTGTTGTTGTTGATAAACATGGGAAATATTGGAGAGAGAGATGATAGATAGATTTGGATGTTAGCTATTACCATGAGAATTCAGAATAATCAGACATTTTCTAATTCACTGCTTCTTAAACTGTCGGTCTCAACCTCAAATGCCCCCCAGCTCAAAGTTGGGGTCCTGAAAAATTTGACAACAGTAGAAGTTTTCTGAATGCTAACTAATGACTGTTTTAGACATTTACACAAATCTGTTGTCCAGTGTTTACAGTGGATTCTGCAGAAGAGTTGGCTATATTTTTGATTAATATGAGACTATAACATTTCTTGAAGCTCTTTTCTTTAGGAAATGTTCAGTATTTGAGGTACTATATTGATGAACAAAATTTGCATGGAGGAGCTGATCTCCAAACAGTAGAAGTACCAATAGGCTCTGCTTGGTGTCTTAGGTTAGAAAAGAACTGGAGCAAACACAGTTAATTCAAATTGGCTCTGATATACAAGCAAAGAGCAAGAGAACTTTACTCTCCTGTGGTATGACCTAAACAGATTGTGTTTTCTGTTAATGCCTATTCTGTAGGTTGCTCAACTCTAGATCTCTAAGGAAGCTACAGTTTGCCGAATGACAGGTAATTTATCATAGATGAACAAACATTAGCACTGCTCCTACTCAAGGGTTATTTCTTACATCACTTGTATTTGGGTTTTTTTTTTACTAGCAGTGCATTTTTTCATATATTTGCGCTGAAATGGATACTATAGTAATGAATGGATTCATTTCAATTCAGTTGCCATTCTGGATATGTTTTGAAGCGGGGAAAGGGGAGTCAGACAAATACCATTGTATAGGACAGATGGAAGATGACATTTAAGAAAAAAATCAAAAAATATTTTCTGTGTTTTTATCTTCCTCCCTTCCCAGAATTCACAGTGTATTATTTGTTTTCCAAAGACTGTGTATAATAGAATACTTCTTCTCCCATCTTGATCACTGAAGCTGTGTGGTAGTTAACAGTTACATCAAGTGTTTCCCTGCAGCAATTATTGTTTGGAACCCTTTCACACATTTATCTTCAGCTCTAGCACTTGCAAAATCTGGTTGCTTTGTATTAGACAGAAGCCTCCTGTAGGGCAAGCAGATGTTTTCCTCTGGGGTGATCTTCCCATATGTACTTCATTTTAGCCAAGTAAACCAAAGCTGTGTTTGTTGATTCCTCCTGACAGGAATCTGTTTGAAACTATCTCTCTTGGGACATGCTGATTGGAGTGGGGCACAGCAAAAAATGAATATCAAGCTTGGTGCTCTTTACAAATTACCATCATTCTTCTCTCCTAATATGAAGCTAGTTCCAAGGAGAACTTCTCTCTTTCTCTCAATGTTCTGTCACTTTTTAGAGTGATCAAGGCACAGAACCCAGGATGTGCAAATGGGAGTTTATGCGTATCATCAGGTACAAAATATCTTTAGTTACAAATGTCCTTCAATAATGATGAAATCTGAGCTAGAGCAAACACATGAGGGTGAGTTACATTATAGAATTAATGCAGTTTGACACCACTGTAATTGTTATGGCTCAATGCAATGGAATAATAGGAACAGTGGTTTTTAGCCTCTGCAAAAGAGTATAGTTACCTCATGAAACTACGAATCTCATGATTCCAGAGCATTGTACCATGGCAGTTTAAGTGGTGTCAAACTTCATTGATTCCACAGTGTAGATGCAACCTGAGAGAACTCTACCAACTCCACCATGCATTACCCAAAAAGTCCCAAATTGCTTCTTGTGTTAAGACTAATTTAACATGTTAAAATTTTGTTTGCAGCATGTTTCTATTTTCACCTAAATAAAATAAATTTTAAAAATGAGAATGCAGATGGAAAATGCATACATTACACAAGTGAATTGGGTAAAAATTAAAAGCAGTGCTATGATACTCTCTCCAAATTGCTATTTAATGGAAAATCTGTTTTTCTCTCTTTCTGTTTTCCACTATAATGTATGCAACCAGCTACAGTGTGTGAGAGAAACTATAGAATGCAAGCAAGTGTGATGTATGTGTGCCTATATCACATGGCTTTTTAGAGAAAATTAATTTTTCTCTTAGTCAATCAACAGAAATCTGAAGTTGATAATTCTTCTTTCTATTCTCAACAGTCAACTTGAAGGGTTCCCTCCCCCCCCCAACCCACCCACCCACCCTCTCCGGCTTTGTCTGTCAAACAGGATGTGGAGTAGAGGGACTTGAGGAGAGAATTGCTTCCTTTTGTGGTACTACAACAGCTTGTTCAACTCTGTGTCCTTTTGCTGCTGGAAATGAATTGAGGATGGGATGGTGGTTTCGAAGATGATGAAAATAAAGCTCTCAGCATTCAAAAGCCTGTGAAAATTAACTTGAAGTCAGCTTGAAGAGAAGAGCTTCCCCCTCTGCAAAAAAGGGAGAAAAGAATAATTCGTGAGATGTGCTGCAAAGTCTTTCTTGAAGCACTAAATTGGACAGTTCCCCGAGTATAATGAAAGCTGAGCAAGCAGCCGAGTTTGTAATGCCCTGAATTTTAATGAAAATAGGAGAAACGATGTGTGGAAGGTTTGGAGAGGAGGAGGGAAAAGGGTGATGGCATTTATCTTTCTTTTCTAAAAATAGAACATGAAACACTTTCAGAAAAGAAGCATCCAGGAAAACTACTCACAGGAGCCCAAGGAAAAGGATAAGACAGGAGTTCTTAGGTTGATTTATTTATTACATTTTTCTGTCTCAAGCCTTCTCTAAAGAGCTTTAGGGACAGATCTTGGAAAGTTACCTTTAGGAAGAATGAGTGTAATGATTTGATGGCACAGAAAAAGGGGGGAGCATATCATTTCAGCTCATTTTTTTTTAGTAAGAATTCAACAAAATTTGCAAAATTTGATTATGGAGGATGAGCATATCATTGCAGCTCATTGTTTTAGTCAGAATTCAAGAAAATTTCCAAGATTTGATTATGGAGTGAGGAGTGAGCAAAAGTAATAGGTTAGTCCCTCCCTTAAAAAATGACTAGATTGTACCTTCTTGCTATAATGCAGTTTGAGAGAATGAGCACTGCAGAAAGAAGGGTGGCAATCCTAATTCGTTAACAAAATGAATATGTAGCACAGAAATCCAAATCTAGATTGTTCAGCATTAGGCAAACAATGCTCTAGGCATGGATAATATTAATAATAATATTTATTTATAACCTGCCACCATCTCCCCAACGGGGACTCGGGCGGCTTACATTAGGCCAGGCCCAAACAACAAATTACAATTAAAATACAAATCAAAACATCAACAATATTAACAAAACACAATAAAAATACATACATATCAAATAAAAGAAAAAAGTGCAAATACATATCTAAAATCACAATGACAAGGCGGGCGGCATGCAGAATATAAAATGTTAAAAACTCAGGGTGAGACAACAGGAGTAGATTCGTTGCAAGGGGAGCACATGTAAACATGGGTTAAAAAGACTTTCGTATAAGCGGGGGAGGGGGAGTGGACTCCAAACGGGGGACATTGAGGAGAGCGATGATTATAGAGTAACATGGCTTCTCTCCGAAGGCACAGTGGAAAAGCCAGGTTTTAAGGTGGTTTTTAAAGGTTTCCAGAGTGGGGGCTTTACTAATCTCTCTGGGCAAGGAGTTCCATAGTTGGGGGGCCACAGAGGAGAAGGACCTCTCCCTGGTGCCCACCAGACGAGTCTGTGAGACTGGCAGGGGTGAAAGGAGGGCCTCACCTGAGGAACAAAGAGTTTGGGCTGGTTTATGGAGGGAGATCCGGTCACGAAGGTAGGCGGGTCCCGAACCGTTTGGATGGCTGAATCTGTCACTTTCAGATCCATTTTCACTCATGTTCTTATATTTAGCAACTCAACCAAGCAGTCAGCATACCAATCAACCACTTTCATCTAGCAGTGCAACTGCAAAGGCAAAGTTGTAAAACTCAATAATTGTTTCTGTACTGAGGTTTTCCCCATAACTGGCCATAGTAATTACATCCAACTTTGAGAGAATTCTCCATTTTACATATTTTCCTATGAAACTGGCCTGCCCCTTTCTAAGTTCCAGTTTTGGAGTGTTACTTAAAGGGCCCTTGGATTGCTAGGAATACAAGGGGTAACTTTTTTTAAGAATAGGGACCGGAGAGATTCAACGGATTGGCAGATGGCATTCACAAGCCTTTAAGGGTTATGTCTGGCCAGTGGCCACTCCTGGGTGAAGGGGGTAACAACTAATGCTTCTGTTATTAGTTCTTAGGTGCAGGTTTGACAAATGACAAACCCTGATCTGTAAGCATGGTATGATCTAAAGAGCGGAAAGGCAGGCCAGTTGAAGCCCCATTAGCACATAGTTAGGCCTTGGACAATTAGTTATTGCTGAATGGTTGGGAAGATGGGGATTGCATTGGAATGCATTGCTGCCTTAGTTGTTTGAGGAGAAAGTAGGGCCACCTCTAGATATCCTTGTTGTTCATATGGTGGGAAACAACCTGGGCCTGTTCCTGGTATGGCCCTCAGACAATGATCAGCAGGGACCAGAAAACCATCACATGGATTGGCCACAGGATCAGGTGTTCATCCAGAGGTAGGGGAGGAAGTGGCCATGAAGTGATAGCTGGACCTCTGCTATGACTCATGTCATGTTTATCCCCTCAAATTAGTTAGCTGCCCAGGATTTGCAGGTTATATAGTTCAATAAATGGCCCATTTATTTCCCCATATATCTGTCTCTGGTCTTGTTATTTCATAGTGGGACTTCAAATGCTCACATTCAGTATTAACCAGTATTTTAATGGCTACTGTAGTTGGGACTACTAAGATGCAGACTACTGTGTGCCGTATTGTGTCTCTGACGCAACAATAAGCAAATAATAGTAGTAGTTAATTGTTGCTATTGCTTTACTTATCAAATAGCAGAGGCAGTTTACTTCTGATAACATCTCATGGGGTGAAAGAAGCACAATTCACTACTGTTTTCCTTCCTCCTATCAAACTGTTTCTGGATAGGCTATTGTGACTGCAAATGAGATGGACAGACAAAACGCAAGTAGGATAAAACATCATTTTCTGAGTATTAATCTTGCACAATCAATGCTGTTTTATTTGCAGAAAACACTACAGTTGAGAATTTATTCTGCATACAATTCGCACATGGTTTATTAGAACAGAAAACAAAAGTCTCTGCACATGAATTAATATTTCTGCATTGAAATATAATTTTTACACAGAAAAGCTATTTTCTATGTAGAAAGTGCTGGTTTTTAAACAAAACAACCATCTTTGAATTGTGTGAAAAATAAGCCAGTTTGCAAATAGCCTTTGAAAACTTCATGGCTATGAAGACTTTCTTGCCATGGGGAGGAAGGATGAAGTTGCTCCTTATTTAGTGAAGAATTGCACCCTAGACTCAACTAGTTAGAATCTAGACAAAGAATCAGAAGCCGTTACATTAGACAAAGTCAGAAACCATTTTGGCACATTATTTTCAGCATTTTGATACAGCTATTCTTTTATCATTTTTTTCTGGGAAGCTCTGAAAGTCAAGCTTCTTTCCAAGTTGTTATGTTTTTAAAATGTGACCTCCAAAAATTCTAAAGCTTGTGTGTTTAAGCCCCAGGCATGGTAGATCAAATCAAGGTATTGTGATACCTATTTCATACTTTTTTGTTCCTTTGGCACAACAAGATATCTATTCTTTGTTGCCAAAAACAATGAATTAGATTCCTTAATATAGTCAACAGGAAAGAGTAATTTCAGCTAGAAGTAACTTGAAGACCCATGAGTGCCAAACTAGACAAAATATTACTGGTATTTATAGGATCTGCTCATTAAGTCTGAAGCAATGAGGGCTTAATGGTCTTACTTTGGCCATATGCCTATGTGAACCAGCTGCCTGGAAAGACTCTGAACTGTGCACCTGTTCAGATATTATTGTACTTTCCTGAAACTCTTGTCAGAGTTTATTGGCTTCATATTGATAACCTCCCATTTCCAAAGCACATTGAAAATAAATCTTGGAATAAAGGAACATGTTATATGAGAAATACACTTTGGATTGAATTACAGACTTTTTAGCCATAATACCAGGATGTCATCAAAAATGTCATAGCAGTGTTGAGCTGTCTACTTTCCCCCTGCACAATGATTCATGTTGTTGCTTATGCATTTTTCATCCTCTTCATAGTGCATGGCTTGCTGCCATAAGGAAAATGTACATGGTGACATCATTGGGAATAGTATGTGTGCTACATTTGAAAGAAGTGGAGCTTGACACAGGGATTCTGTTTTCTACAGCTTTCTTTGTTGTGTGCAGTTTGATCTCTAGCAGGAGAGAAGAGTTGTATCTTGTTGGATCACATGACCTTGACATAGAGTGGCTGCCAAGTCACTTCTGAGTGCTCTTGAATAAAAAAGGAGTTATAAACAAAGACAACCAGTGAGCTGCAATGATTGGTGTAGAATGAAGGCTGGGGAATTGAGTTCAAATTCCTATTAATTTGTTTAGGTGGTTTTGGCCCAGCAATTAATTACCAGTCTAACGTTTATTTATTTATTTATTTATTTATTTATTTATTTATTCTGAGGACAAAATAAGGAGCATTAGAAATGTGTATGCCTCTTTGGGTTCCTTGGAAGAAAGGTAGGATATAAATGAAACAAGTAAATACAATAATTACCTGCCATCTCATGAGTGTGACTCTGTGGACAAATTAGTATGATTAATAATTTTAATAGAAATAACCTCTAAAATGAAACAAGAAGAATAAAAATTGTGCCAGAAAGAATGTATCAACAATCCAAAAACAACATGTTAAACACTTGATGCCACTAACCCTGGAGTATCACTGATCCACAACAGTTATGGTAACTATTAGGAGCAGTGATGTCGTAATTACTATAAGTGTAACAATCTCCCTCCCCCTCCATCCCTCCCTCTCCCAAGTCAAAGTATGTCTGCCTGCCTCTCTGCTCATCTGTCCATCTGTTTTTTTGTCTCTTTGTATCACAAAGGCAGTTGTTGCTGAAGTGGCCCTTTGTGATATCACTGGGGAAGAAAGGTAATATGTGTATGAAGAAAAAGGAGGGAGGGAGAAAAGAGTCACAAAGAGGGTCATGTTGCTGTTCAGGCATTGTAAGGTAACACCTCCCAGAAAAGGGAGAAAGGGCAGAGGAAGAAGAAAAAGAAGAGAAATTGAGAAAAAAGATGGAAGAAAGGAGGAGAAAGGAAAGGGGGAAAGTTATGAAAGGAGGGAAAGAAAGAGAAAGAAGGGATGAAAACAAGGGCAGCAGCCCCTTCCAACACCAGGGCAATGCCGAATATATGTGTGTATTAGTGTGTGTTTTAATTACCTGCCTAGTTTCTCCCTTCCTCTAGTCTGAGAAGCCCTACCTTACAATGTTTCCATAGCAATGATGGACAGGCTCTTTTTGAGACTTTTTCTTCCCTTCCTCAATTTCTCTCATATATCTTCTCCTTCTCCCTTTTCTCCCTTTCTCTTCCCTTCTTTTCCTTTTTTCCCTCCCTTACTTTGCCCCTTCTTTCTTCCCTTCCTCCAACCTTATTTCTCTTTTCCCTCTCCCCTCATACATTTTCCTTACTCTTTCTTCATTCTTTTGTTCCTTTCCTTCTTTTTCTTTTTCTTTCTTCCATTTCACTTTCTTCCCTTTTCCCCTCTTCCTTTCTTTTCTCTTTCTTTCTTTTGTTCTCTCTTTCTTCTCTCATCTTCATTTCTCTTTATTTCTTCACCCATTTTTCTTTCTTTCCCCTTCTTTTCCTCCTTTTCCTCCTTCCCTGTCTCCTTCAATCCCTTCCTCTCGTACACATCTGCTTTGCTTCCTTTATTTCCCAGTCATACAACAGAGGCCACTTCACCTAGAGACAGCCAATCAACTTTGTTCATTTTCTTTTCTCCTGCTCTGGACCCAAAAATGATATTATTTTTTAGCTCAAACTCCTCAATGATCATATATACTCAGGTATAATTTGCCATCAAAATGTAATGCACATCTCAATTTTTAAGGTGCACATTACAAAAAAGAGAAAGAACTGCAGTTCAAATAGCGCAGGTATGGTGAGTCAGGGAAACAGCCAGTTAGGAAGCCACAGCCACCCATCGGACCAAAGCTGACAAACTCACCAGCGTCATGCAGCTTGTAACTGGCCTCATTCAAGAGGCCTTCAAAACTGAAGGGTAGGTTTCAAAAGCCTCATGAATTATGATAGTTGGGGACCACGCACCATGAGGTCAAGGTCACAGCTAGGAACAGTCTTTTAATGTTCTCCCTCCTCACCCAGCCTCTGAGACTCTGGGTTGCTCCTTTTCACTCATCATTAAATCTAATAAGTACATCAAATTTGGTGATTTAAATGAGCCGAGAAAACTTGAGCATTAGACGAGTAAATATGGCATTTTTAAAATGGGGTAATGAACGATGTGTGTGCCAAGTTTAGTCCAGATTCTTCAATCCATATAGGAGCCTTTTGTGGTACAGGAAGATAGACTTTGACTTGTAGATAGATAGATAGATAGATAAATGAATAGATTACAGATAGATTTATGTGGTCTATCTTAAAAGTAATGAAAATTATTTCTTTTCACAGAGCAAAAGGGCCAGGATATGAAAATGGAAAGCAAGCCAGGTTGAGGGAGAACCCAGACATACAATTTGATCTTAGTCAAGTCTGCATCTTTGTGACAGTATATTAGCAAAGTACATAATAGTCTTTGTGTCTTATGACAGGCAAAACTGCAGAAGAGTCTGGAGCAGCATCTTTTAACTTCAAAAACTGAGAAGAAATGTGGCTCACGTTAATGCTGTTATGAATGCTTCCTTGCCCAATTACTACCCTGACTTGGCTCTGTGTGACTTCTTTTACCCAGCTCAAACCCACCTAAAAGGACAGCATTTTGGGACAGTTGAAAATGTCCAGGCATCTATGATGAAGGCTTTGAACAACATCTCAAATAAAGACTTCCTCCAGAGCTATGAAGAGTGGCAGCAATGCTGGAATTGCTGTATTTGAGCCTAAGAAGCCTATTTTGAAGGGGATAATTTGTAAAGTTACGTATATTTAATAAATCATTAAATCATTTTCATTGCTTTTGGGACTGACCACACATAGATAATGAAGGTTAAATAAACTTTGTGAAATGTCCACAAGAATGTCGGAAAGCATAAAAATATTTGAAAATGTACAAACAATTCTCAAATCCCCCCCCCCCACACACACACACGTTTTGGGGGGCAGTGGGACAGTTGTGAATTTTTTGTCATTCTCTGAAGCAAACTAAATGATGTATTCACAACTGGTTTCCAGGTACCAAAAGCTGTTTTGATATATTTGGGAACAGCCAATTGCACTCCTATACTCATTAAAAGTGCATAATACCCAAGAACAAACAATTTATTTTGACACCAGAAAGAATAAAACTTTCAACACTTCAATTAAAGTATAATATCAATAATGCAAAATAATGTCAAATTTGTTACCATTCCATGGTGTGTTAAATTTGCTCAAAAATAGTGATAATATATAATTCATAACAAAGGGTTCAGAGCAAAGTCGTATCAGCATATTATAGCTTACACATATGTAACTCTATATAGAGTATGTATGTATGCGCGTTGGTCTTATCTATAATATGGTAGTCCCAAATGGTGATAAAAATCCAAGCGCTATACAGTCAGCTACAGTACCTCAAGGCTGGCAGGCGGTAGTTCAGACGGGGAAGAGGAAAACAAACAAGGAAAGGATGAGCAGTTCACCAGAAAATAGGTAAGTATATAAGGTGGTATATATCCAAGCCGCTGTGATAGCGGTGCCGCAATCGGTATCACTGTTTGTAATCCAAGCACCGTGGGTGGCCCAATGGCCAGTAGCGGTGTACGCAATGCGTATCCGGTCCAAAGCAAAACAACCCGTGGTGCCAGAAGGGAGGCTGGAGTAGCTGGATGCGATGCGTGGGGAGCTCAGAACGCTAAAACACCGGGCATGCCGCAATGGTTGAGCTGCAGGGCCCGATCCGTTTTGCCAGGCATAGGCTTTGTCAAGCGGCCAGGTGCAGAAAAATCAATGGCGTTTCATGAGATAACCAATATTGTGCGTTGAAGTGGCATCCACACAAGCTATCCCATGGACCCGAGGGAACATGGGATAGCTTGCGTAGATGCCACTTCAACGCACTTCAACTTTTTTTGGGTCAGGCTTTCTAACTCTATATTCCTTTTTAATTGATTTTATTTAGCTGTATGCTCAAGTTATCTTACATTGAAGCAAATTTGGAATCCCCTAGAACTGCCTTTTTCATGCAGTTCTATAAAATACATACATATGAATGGCGAAGCATCCCTCCATCATTTCTGACATATAGAATTTCCTGAATGCACATTTGAAACTCTATATTTTAGTTTCAGTAACAAGCTCTTGCAAAATAAAATATTATCAGAGTTCCTGGAGAGGCAAGAATCATACAGCATTAATCTTTTGTCCTTGTGAATGCTTCCTGCTTCTATTACAGTTCTCTGTAAATGTGCCATCATTGTCATCAAAGGGATATCAATAGGAGTCACTGTGGATTTTAGTGGGAACATGTGGTGACAGGTTCTAATGCATGGAATGACTGAAGTGCTAACATTGCACAAATAGACTTGTGTTCGATTCCAAGAGCCAGATCACAAGGGGGTTACTCTTGCAATTGGCAAAAATAAAACCCTTCTTTCTTCTTCTTTTTTTTGAGTGAGAGAATGAAAATCAGTACTTTCCCATTGACTAATGGAAGTGTGTGCCAACGCTGAAGGAATGGACAGTAAATTTGAAAACTAAGAAATGCATGGAGATACTTAAAGAACTCTGTCTATAACAAGCTAGATTTCTGTTTTTCAAGTGGGGAATGATGAACCATTCTTCTGTTTTTCTTTCTGTCTGTCTGGTTGTTTTGCATTATAGATTTATAGCACTATAATATTCTTGCATTTCCTGGAAAAATGGAAGAAGTATAGCTTATGGGATACATGTGGCCCCTGTTGAGTTTTTCACTTGTTCCCACCCTGAAGCCAGTTTCCACGTTTTGCTTTGCTTAAAACAACCTATATTCTAGGTACATGGAACACGATCTCATAATTGCATCCATATGAGCTCTTTAAGCCCAAAAGAAATGTTTAAATTAAAATAAAAGCCAAACAGATGTTGGATTCTAGTTTACTTTCTTGGTAATTGAATGTATTTTCTGGGCATGAAGATATATGGAAACATGTTTTAAAAAGAACTCTGAGAGCAGAGCATTGTGAGGGTGGAGATGAAGTCATGTGTGGAGCCCTCCAAATTCTATAAGGTGCCCTCAGGCCTTGCGTATTGATAACATCTGATTTGTTACAATGCTAATTTCATTTTTAAAGGAAGACAGAAAAGATGTCTTAGCAGAATTTGATGAATCAATTCAAATGAATAAATTAATTGAGAAAATAGGTTCCCCTTCTAAAGCAATACTAAATGAAAGCTGAGTTCTTCCTGTTATTCCTGCCCAGTTCGTCACTGCTTGCATAAAAAAGGGTCTTGGGGGGTGTGTGTGGGGGATGGAAGAAGAATATTGATGATATTTCCAATTGGCACTTAAATAATGCCATTCTTCCTTCTCTGAATTTTAGGACAATTGGCAGTTTTTTCTTAACCTGGGTTGACTACTGCAATAAAAGTACCCATCCTTGGGTCTCATTTTTTTAGACCTCACCCATTTAAGTTTCTGTTTAGGTTAATCTAGTTAGTAGGCTTGAGCACCGATCCATTTTAACTGTTTCCTTTGGTTTCTTTGGCTTCTTTGGAAGGCTGTATGGCAAGGGCCCAGCCGCTACGATTTCCCATCCATAACAGGACCACACAGCAGCCGATCACAGCTCCTCCTTCATTATTTGGCATCAGAGTTGAATCTTTTTGATTTTTCTTGATTTTCCATTATTTTCTTGATTATTTTTATTTAGTGGGACTGACTGGGAGTTGGGGACATGTGGGAGAGGTGGGTGGGCTCCTTCCCTTCATCTCTTTCAGAAAATACTTCTAAAATATAATAATTAATAATAGTAATAAAATTCTACCACTTTGTTACCTCTCCTCTGGAATAGAAAGTAGAAACAGCATTAAGTAAGCCTTAAACCCAAAGCAGAAAGGATATTGAAGTGTGCCATTCCTTGCAGGGCCTGCAGTAGACTAAAAAGAGGGCTTTTAAAAGGAAGCCCAGGGTAGATAGCTGCAGGTCACTGCTCTTTCTTTTCTGGGCCTCCTTAAAGTGCCTTGGAAAGCTGCATGCATGCTGCAGGGAGAGAGAGCATGCCCGCCTGCTGCAGCACCTCTCCTCTAAGGTAGAAACAGCTTTAATGAGAGCATTAAACCTGGTCTCCTCTACAGACAGAAGGGAAAGGGTCACAGAAAGAGTGTTTTTTTAAAACCCTGATGCTTTTAATCAAGGTCTTAATGAAGGATATAAGGATAAATGATGCCTAAAATGACAGGTAGAGGAGCCTGGGATGTCCCTGCCCCATAATGGATAAGGTGCTTTCTTAACCCCATTGCTGAAACCCATGCTCCTTTGAAGGGAAAAAAGAAAGGATCCCAGGAACAGAAAGGGGCCTCATAAGTTCCCCATTGCATAAACTGGATTATTACCTGTATATTAAGATATTCTAAGATTTTATTTCTTGTGAGGTATCAAAGTAATGATTTTCCTCAGCTTAAATATTATTCCATGAAGATTACATTGCAGCTGTAACAATTTGTGTCATTAGTCTTTATAAAATATGGTTTTTTTCTGGTTATCAACCCATTTTAGAAAGTTTTAGTACATTATTTTAGAAATCTACTTAAAAATAAGAATTAAGTGGTCCTTAGCCTCAGGTTTATGATTGTACCTATGTATCTGAAGTGGATCAGACCTTCAAGCTTACTTTATGTATATGTGGGGAGTGTGTGTGTGTGTGTGTGTGACAATTGAATCTAAATTTGTAACGGTTCAACTTCCTGGTTAATCTAGAGAGATTTAACATACATTTACAGAAAGTGTCACAGGTGGTGAGCTAAGTATCACTCTACATTTTGGGAAAGTTAATAGTTTTCACTAACATTTAAGAGACATATCACACACTTGTGACATTTCAGGTTCATCTATTGCTTTGCAATATAAAATATTCTGCTTCTCTTGACTAGATATTCTTTTTTCATTCTTTTTTCTTTATTGTGAAAATGTATATCTAACTATATCTTCTCTTTGTTCCTGCACTTACTTTTGAGTACAAATAGACAAATAGTGAAACAGAGCTTTTGTAGATGTTGGTTCAATAATAACTGTTAAATGGATGCAGGGGAAAAAGCTTTTATATAAGTGATAAAGATTGATATTTTAATTTGAGCCTCATGTTTATGCCATCTGCAGAACAGTGGGGAGATTGGTGTTCTGCTGGTTGTATAGCTTTGGGGAAAGCTAGGAAAATAATTATATTCAGTGTAAGATGAACTGGATTCTCCAGAGTGAATAGCTTGTTATAGTGAAAGGTCCTAATGTGTAATATGGGGATGCTTTAAATGAGAGATGTATCAGCTAGTAAGCTCCACCTACATATTTTCACAATGGAGGGTTTCCCCATGGACTTTTTGTTCCCCCACAATCTTTAAGTGTCATGAGAAGGTCCTGCTATTTTATATAAGTCATTCACCATAGGGTTAAAGCAAACATTTGTGAATTTCATTCATAAAGATTTTTTCTCTGCTGTAAAGAAGTCATCAAAAACTGTGCAGTTTTCAAAAATAGGTTTGCAATATGGAACTTCTGTGCAAAAAAAATTAGTCAAGTCAATTTTTCTGTGTAGAAATAGTCATTCGTGGAAAAAAGTTTTTATTTTTCCATAAAAATGTTTTCCCCCACATATTAACATTTATGCAGAAAAATCTACATGCATTTCTGTAGAAAACAAAAACAAAGAAAGACACATTGGGTCATGTTGTTTGTTTGTTTTATTTGCGCAGGATGAATAAAAAAATGTAGAAATTGCTGCCATCCAGGATTCTCCTTGTTACAGATTTCTGACATACAATTAATTTCCTTCTAAACCATTTTGATTGTTTGGTTTCTTTTACATTCCTATTCACAAAAGCAAGCAAGCGAACAATCAAGAAGAGGGAACTTGTAGCTTCTCAATGTTTCTTTATCACAGCTGCCATTATTTTCATCCATTTGTAATACTGGGAATTAGAATCCATCAATCTTTGGAAGACCATGTCCCCATGTTTGGTATATAGCTTGTGGACACTGCCAGTGACCAGTTTGAAAATAAAATGCTATGATGCGACACACAGTTACGACAGATTACATCTAATTGAATTTAGGAAGAGTCGATGAGAAATAATGTACAATTTCAGACAATAAGATGAGTAAACTTCTAATTTCGATGAGTTTCATGTTTGTATTCATTTCATATATTGTTTAGTCAAAACTTGCATCTCAAAATTCAAGGGCAGTTGAAGTTCAAATGATGATGTCTTCTAATACACAGATTTATTCAGGAGTTGGTGATCAGATTAATTTGCTTTCAAAATGGACAACAAAGTCTAGCAGTGGTATATATGTATGTATGTATGTATGTATGCAGTTTTACTTCGCTCTATCTCAACCCCAAAGGGGACTCTGAGCAGCTTCCAGATTGGCATTATTTAATACTACATAAAACTACATACTACTATAATGCTACATACAAATACAAATAACAATATACATTACAATCATAGAAAATCATAGAAACAATGGCATAAAATACATTACATAGCTTATTAAACATTGCACATAGACCCAAAATATTAGTCCAGAAGTCATTCCAAATTGCATTTCATTCTGATTTAGCTAGGGAGGGAGTTCCACAACCAAGGGGCCACCACTGAGCCAGGCCCTATCTCTTGTCCCCACCAGCTGCACCTGCAAAAGGGGTGGGACTGAGAGCAGTGCATCCCCAGAGGATCTTAGCACCCGGGCTGGTTCAAACAGAGAGATACAGTATGTTTGGACAGGCACGTCAGGCCAGAACCATTTAAGGATTTATAGGCTAAAGCCAGCACTTTGAATTGTGTTCAGTAGCAAATTGGCATCCAGAGGAGCTGACACATCAGGGGGTTATATGCTCCCTGTTAGCCACCCTTGTGAGCAATTTACCACCCATTGGACTACTTGATAGCTGGAACAATGCCCCTGTTGTTGACTATACAGTACAATTATATATGTCAGGTATATCTCTTTTTATATCTTATTTTTGGGCTCATATGCAAACTTTGACTACGATTAGAATTTGGGACTAGTTCATCATGCAAAGTGTCAAGTAAACAGAACAATCTCACTCACTTTTTCATATGCAGAGAGAACTATTTGTTGGTTTTTTCAAGCAGCCAGTAAAGCACTAAATGGCAGGGTAAATTCTGATTCTCCCATCTGAAATATTTCCTGGCACAGTAGCCCTAGGAATGTGATCCTCTTCCAACAACTTATGTACAGGTATAAATGGGAAGAAAGTTAACCACTTATTTGTTTATTGTTAATTTTAAAATCTCAGAAATTTTCAAGTATCCACAATAAATCTCTCTGCAAAAATGAGACTTCAAGTGGTAAAATGATGAATTCAAAAGATGCCAAACAGCAAAGTGAAGTTCCAAGTATTTTGTGATCACACTCTGTGCTTTGCACAAACTGTAGTATCCTTTCCCTTTGTAGAGCTAAGCCTTCACATAATAAAGAGAGAGGGGAAAAGATTGTCCACAAGCATGAGAACAACGTATCCAATTTTACTTTCAATTTGCCATGAAAAAGGGTGACAGTCACTGCAGTTTTTAGATTTGCACATCTGGAAAGAAAATACATAAAATTAGTCTTAAAAACTATCTCCAAGATCAGGGAGAAATCAAAAAACCTCACAAACTGTTGGAGATCCATGAATTAGACAGATTCATGGATACCAAGGGAATCAGTAGCTACTGAAATGGACATCCAAGTGCCACCTCTGGGTTGATGGAGGCAGGCAGGATTTTCCCCGGGTACTGGTTGTGGGGGGTCGGGAGCAGGTGAGGGTTTTGCCCTCCTTTCTGCTAGAGATCCCTGTGTACAACTAGTGGGCCACTGTGTGACACAGAATGCTGGACTAGATGGGCTGAGGCCCGATTCAGCATGGCTCTTCTTATGTTCTTATGAGATAATTGTTTGAGTGTGTACTTTTTTTCTTTAGCTCACAATGACAAATGATGTCACAATGTAAGTTTTTAGGTATGAAGGGGGTTTATGCAGGGTAGCATTTGGATTTTCAGTCATAACCGTCAAATTGTCATACCATGTGCCCTTTTCGGTTTTAAAATTAGGAAGCAATATCCACACAGAAAGTCAGGCTGAGTGTGGTCTATTGTCATCTCTCACCTATGGTTTGTTTGTCTGGATTTCTTCACTGTGTTTGCTGCATTTGTAAAGAATGAAGCCCAGTGTCATGTTATGTAGTGACTTCTTGCAAGAAGTTTCCATGGTCTTCCACTATTGAAAGCAATTGTTCAAACACTGATGAGCTGAAAATTGTTTCACCTTTTACTGCTGAGGCCCAGTAAATAACTGTGAACCATTAGTGGCAAAAGAGTACTTTCTTTAGGAAAAAATGAACAACAACCAACAAAGTAGCTGCTACTTTTATCACTAAGAATTCTGCCTGTCAGTGGCAGTGAAGATGGCAAGCTAATGATAATTTTGAGGAAAAAAAGATATAAAAGTTCTTTCAAAGAACCATTTACGGCTGCTAAGTGACGAGTGTACTTACTGATCACATCCTTTATCATTCGCCTATTACTTTTACAAGCAAGAGACTAGATAAAAGCTTAATGTATATCCTGAATAAGTGAAGGCAAATGAACTGTTGCCCATTACTTCACTAGAACTGAGGCAAGTCTATAATAATACCCTGCTGTTTTAAACTACTAGTAGTAAGAAACTATTTAATTGCAGGACAAAGTTAAATACTAATTTACTTTAGAATACAGATCTTACAAACCAGTCTAGTGTACCTTCAAATACAAATTCATTCACTAGCCCCTTAAAGTAGCAATTTTTCCTCCCAGATTGGCCCAACATGTGCAAAATGTGGTTGTGTTATGGTGCATCTCTGGCCCCATCTACACTGCCATTTAATACAATTTAACTGGTTGTGGGGGGTCGGGAGCAGGTGAGGGTTTTGCCCTCCTTTCTGCTAGAGATCCCTGTGTACAACTAGTGGGCCACTGTGTGACACAGAATGCATAGATGGGCTGAGGCCCGATTGCATTATGTTCTTATGGCAGTGTGTAGACACATATAATGCAGCTCAATGCAAATAAATTGTTTTACAAAACTGCATTATATGGCAATGCAGATACCTTAAAATCTGGATCCAATTCAATGCAGCAATACTCTGGACTGAACATGGTGGGTGGTGGCTATACTGGCCTTGTCCCACAGTAGTGGCAAACTATCCACATTTGCTGTCACTGTTGCTTGTACCAATTGCCCACAGATCTCTGAAAGATATTCTGAGTTGACTGTTCCAATGTGCCTTTGTTGAATCAGTAAAGGTGTTTGTATGCCTGGGAAAAACTAGCAGTTAGAAAACATGCAAATATGAGTAGATAAATAGGTACCACCTTGGCGGGAAGGTAAACGGCGTTCCATGCAGGCATGCTGGCCACATTATCTAACAATGCAGGATCTTCGGCTTAGAAATGGAGATGAGCACCACCCCTCAGAGCCAGAAGGGAAAGCCTTTACCTTTATCTGTGTTTCATTGTTTCTAGGCATTTAATGTTTGCCTTTGTGTTTGTGCATGCTGGAATCTGCCCTGAGTCCCCTTGGGGAAATAGGGCAGAATGCAAATAAATTATTATTATTATTATTATTATTATTTGAAACACAACAAGATGAGTCTACAGCAGACACTCTGCTGACTATTGTATTGGCTCACATGTCGGACACTTCCCAAGTATCTAGGACTGTGTGATGTATCGGCGAATAATGTGTGCAGATCCCAGCAAGATGGCCTTCTGCAGTTGGCAGATGACAATTTTGTCAGCACCAATTGTGTTTAAGTGCAGCCAAGGTTTTTAGGCACTGCACCCATTGTGCCGATCACCACCGGGACCACCTTTACTGGCTTGTGCCACAGTCTTTGCAGTTCGATCTTTAAAGAAGGCACTCCATGGACAATTTCTGGCAAAAACTGAGAGCCAAATTGACAAAGAAAAAACCATGGCTGTGGCTCACAAATGGAACTTTGAAAAAGGGGATGAAGGGCTTGATTCTGGCAGCCTAAGAACATGCCATTAGAACAAATGTCATCAAAGCCAGAATTGAAAAGTTGACGACAGATTCCAAATGTAGACTCTGCAAGGAAGCAGATGAAACAATAGACCACATCCTCAGCTGCTGCAAGAAGATCGCACAGACAGACTACAAGCAGAGGCATAACACCATTGTTCAGATGATTCATTGGAACCTGTGCCACAAATACCATCTGCCTGCGACAAAGAACTGGTGGGATCACAAGCCAGAAATAGTTACAGAGAATGAACACACCGAACTCCTCTGGGACTTCCAGATTCAGACTGACAGAGTTTTGGAGCATAATACTCCTGACATAATAATCATGTTAAAAAACAAAGTATGGATTGTCGATGTCACAATCCCAGGTGACAGCAGGATTGAAGAGAAACACCTGGAAAAGCTGACACACTTTAAAGAAGACAGACTCTTCCAATGAAAGGGGAGTTCTCAAATTTCAAGTACTTGTGTGTTTTTCAGATTAATTTTTTTGCATTAGGAAAACAAACCAAACTAGAATTGGTAGTAAAATTCTCATGAGGCAGGTTTAGGAAAGAACTTCAGGGAATTGTAAAATGAGATGAGGACTTTACAAACCCTGGTTGTAAAATGAAATTGAGACTTTAGAAACCCTCACAATCCCTGAGGATGCCTACCATAGATGCAGGTGAAACGTCAGGAGAGAATCCTTCTAGAACATGGCCATATAGCCTGAAAAACCTACAACGGCTTAATGATTCATTTTAATCCACTTCTGAACTTGGTTATAGTGCGTGTGCAGAACTGATCTCAGTTATGTTCGTTTCTTTTTGCTTGGTTCAGATGGGGGGATACATTATTCAAGTCTTCCATATTTGCAGATTAACTGTGCAAAATAACTGCTTGAGGTAAAAGGATGAATTGTAGAGTTCTGTCTATGGTACCTAATTCATATTCAAGTAGACCATCACTTGATATCATCAGGGGATGAACATCACATTAGGTTCTGCCAAAGGCATGGTATGCCTCACTGTGAAGTTTGATTCTGGCGGTGACTGAGAAATTTCTCACCTTGCCTTAGGCCTTGAAGGATGCAGCATGATCATTTGACTCCACATTCAAATGTGATTATTTCAATTGGAAAACTTTAACAAATCTTTCATTTCAGCAGAGTTTGTTGTCTTAAGTGTACATTGGTTTTTAGGGCAAGCCTATTTTCCCTTCTGTTGTTTTGGATATGATACTTTGGTATAACATCTGCTTTCCAGCTTTGCTGAGATTATTGGTACGATATAGTTTCTTCCTCATTTTTCCATTTTTTTAGTTTGTGTTAATGTTTGTTTTGTTTTATTCAATATACAGGATCACATTTTATCTAGCTGGAGGAAAGCTGAATGATAAGCAAAAAAGATTCTAGATTTTAACAATAAAAATAGAAACAGCAACAATAATAGGTTTGTTAGAAAGAAGTGCAAAAGAGCATCACTTGCCACTATGATTTTTAATATGCATTTTTTTCTTTTTTGATACTGTCATAAGAAACAAAGTTTAACAAAAACACAAGATCAATCCTTTGAGAAATATCAAAAGTACAATGTTGTGAAATAGACCAGGAATGGAAAATGCACACTTGTTCATATGATAATGGACTGCAATACTCAGATAGCATAGATAGTTTAGCCAATGATGAGTTGTTTGGAGAACTGGATTGAAACAAGGTCTAGAGGACTATATATTCTCTATACCAAACTAAGGGTTAATTTATTGTTGCTTTTTAAAATTTCAAATAAAGCAGTGAGTTAATTTTTCTAACACACTTGAAACTCAGTGATACCAGACCTTCTACATAGTGTGGGAATTAATGTACAGGCTACAGGTTCTGAAGACTGAGAAGCAAGGCCGTAGCCAGGATTTTGATTTTGGCAAGGGGCTGAGTTTGATTTGGGGTGGGTGGGTGGGGGGCTAAGTCTGAGTGAGAGAGGATCTACCCTAGCAAACCTTTTGTATCATTATCCCAATACCCCCATGCATATGGGATATATTGAGCATAGTCATCAGATCATGATATGAATACACATAACAGTTTAAATAATGTACCAGTAAGGCCTTCTCATGGACCACCCTGAAAAATTCATCCCCCCCCCCCCCCCGCTACATGCCAGCTGAGAAGTAATGTTAACCAGGCATTGAGATATGCCAGATGATGTCAATAGTTATGACATTTGAGCACACACATGAATAAGAATGTGAGGAATATTTACAACATTTCACATTCCCAATGATAGTCTGTCTTAACATACCAAGAAAACTTGCCCAAAATTCTCCAACTTCCACAAGAGTTATTTTGCAAGAGAATGAAACAAGGGGGAATTCATTGCATGGAGGTTTCCATCATTTGCTCAAAATCATCTGATCAAAACTACAATTCCTTCCCTTTGTGAAGCAAAACATACACATGCACACATACACACATAATCACACAAGAACTGGCCAATTAATGTAAAATATTAAATTATCCCATCTGATGTGTTTTTTTTAAATCTATGCAATAATATGCATGTAAGGACCTAAATAGACGGCGTTTAAGAGGTGACTTGATCGAAGTGTATAAAATCATGCATGGGATAGAAAAGGTGAATAAAAAAAATATTTTCTCTGTCACACAACACTAGGACTAGGGGGCACTCCCTAAAGCTCCAAGGTAGGAAAGTTAGGACTAATAAAGGGAAATATTTCTTCACCCAGAGGGTCATTGGGTTATAGAACTCACTTCCAGAGGAGGTTGTGACAGCTGTCAGCCTGGACAGCTTCAAGGCAGGATTAGACAGATTCATGGATACCAAGGGAATCAGTAGCTACTGAAATGGACATCCAAGTGCCACCTCTGTGTTGATGGAGGCAGGCAGGATTTTCCCTGGGTACTGGTTGTGGGGGTCGGGAGCAGGTGAGGGTTTTGCCCTCCTTTCTGCTAGAGATCCCTGTGTACAACTAGTGGGCCACTGTGTGACACAGAATGCTGGACTAGATGGGCTGAGGCCCGATTCAGCATGGCTCTTCTTATGTTCTTATGTTCTTAAATAGTTCATTGTAATTTTGCATATTTGTGCTGTTGCACAATCAAATGTATGTGTACAGACAAACACAAACTAGTTCTCACAAATGCAGGAAAAATCACACCTCCACAGCTAAGGAGAAAAAATACAATTTCGAGTCCTCACATGCGTGAATGGGGCAAGCAAATATCTGCCTCCTCACCTTTTTAAAATATATCTCAGTTTGAATAAAATGTTTTAAAATCTCAGTGAATGGTTTACAAAATGTACTATATGCTCCAACTCCAACTAAGGGAAACAAAAATCTAATAGATAAAGTACCTCAAAAAGCATTCAACATTCAGTATAGAAACAATTTAAAAGATGTAATATTTTCCTTTAGATCTAGAGTTTTAAAAGCATTTCTTTTTGAGATGAAATTAAAAACAAGACTATGACACAAAGCCTGTGGGTCCTGACCAGACTGAAAGCCTAATTACAGCTTGCCAGTGCTGATGCATTTTCCCAAAGGATATCATGTTGGGTATATTGAATTGCCAGGGAAGGAAAAAAATGTGGGTCATTTCACTAAAAATAAGATGGAAGCATAGTACACATCAAAGACTGGGGCTGTTTTTGAAGGAGGAGAATAAAAGGGAGAACTGGCTTGTGGTTTAGCCCACCCAATAATTGCTGCAAGAGAATGAAGCCCTGAAAGTGCTTAGAGTGACTTTATAGGACTACCCCACACATATACACACATTGAGGTCATAGCCACACAGTTTTGTATTAATCAATACACATAAAGTCACAAAGGAATGATAATCCTTCAAATATGTCTCTTTGTTTCAGTTGATTTCAGAACATCTTCCTTTGATTAACTACCCACTGTCTTTCTAAGCACATTTGGTGGGTGTAAGGCAGGGGTCGGGAACCTTTTTGACTCGGAGATCCATGAAAGTAAAATATTTGGAAATCTGTTTCAGTGAGAGCCATATAATAGATATAATATATAATATATATTTTAAGACTGAATTCAACTAAATGTGAGTATATACGTACATACTATGAGAAAAGGATTCCCCTGGCAGAATGATGGGACACTTTAGAACTGGCTCTGCAAAAGGCATGCTCGGGACTCTGTGAAGGAAGAGAAGATGGAAGGAAGGGGGAAAGAAAGAAAGAAAGAAAGACAGAGGAAATAAAGGAGGGGGAGAGGAAGAAAGAAAAGAACAAACTATGGAAAAGGAAGAAAAGAAAAGCAGGAGAGAGACAAGGAGGGGAAAAGAAAGAAGGAAATGGGAAGGGATGAAAGGAAAGGGTGCGGGAAAGAAAGGAAGGAGAAAGAAAAGAAGACTTGGGGAAAAAGAAGAGAAAGGAAGAGGGAGGGAGAATGGAGAAAAGAAGGAGGGAGAGAGAGGGAGGGAAAAGGAAGGAGAGAAGGAAAGAATGGAAGAGGAAGGAAGGAACAAAGAGGGAGTGAGGAAAGAAGATAGGGAGAGAAGAAGGAAAAAGAATGAAAGAAAAAGAGTGAAAAAGAAAGGAAGAGGGAAGGAAGGAAGGAAGGAAGGGGGAGGAGGGTGCGGGGCCAAGGCAGACCTTGGTATTGACGTCGGCAAGGCAGTCCCTCCGGAAGGCGTCGAAGAGGTTGTGACTCTTGACCTGCCCGACAATGAGGGCAATGAGCTGGGCTTCCCCCGGGGGTAGTGAAGCCGGGTCCCCAGTGCCAGGGCCAGGATCACCTCTGCTGCCTCCGCCAAGGCCTGTGGCAGAGGGAGAAGAGGAAGATGAGGACGAGGCGCCAGCACCGGGCTCCACCATCCCCAGCGAAGAGGGTGCAGGGCCCTGAGAACAGCGGGGGGTGAGGTAGAGACGGCCATGGCAGGATGGAAGCAGCAGTCATGGCACATTTGCATTACTTCTCCCCGCTGCATGCTGGGAAACCAAGGCCCAGGCTGCTCTGGAGGGCCAGATGCAATCTTGAAAAGAGCCACATCTGGCTCCCGAGCCATGGTTCCCTACCCCTGGTGTAAGGCAAAGGCCTTCTTGGTATCTGATACCATATGTGACTCTAAGTCGATTCCCTCCTTGTTCTTCTTCCACCAACTAGTGAAAACTGTCTGATCCCAGTAAGCTTCCAGTAAATGACTGCAATTGACTTGTAATGCTTCTGCTGCTTTGTTACCTCTCCATCTTTTAATGAATGTTTCATATTCTTAATTCTATACATTGTTTAATGACTTTTTCAAAATAGCTTCTAGAATATTTTACTGATGTTTTTAATCTGTCCTGACTCCAACTATTGGGGAATAGATTAGATATAAATGAATGATTGACATCAATGTCTTAGTGCTACTGGATGATGACGATGATGATAGCCATGATTATAGAAGTAAGTGCTTCTCTGGGAGCAATTTCAAATGGATGGACAAAACACATGAATGGTAGATATAATTACAGTAGCACAATTGCAAAATAAAATACTGATTGGAATGCACCACACTATCTGTAAATACTTCATGGATTCTTGGATAAACTCTGATTCCTTGACGGTCCAAAATTCAAACCAACAACATCTAGCAGATTGTGAGATCAATGCTTAATAAATTTCAAAACTATCTCCCAAGCATCCATAGATGCTCCAAATGATAACTTTTATATACAATTTAGGGTTTGTGTACACTGACCACTACTCCAGAGGCATAAAGGATTGGTGGGGGTAGAGAGAGAAACATTCAGTTAGCAGTGGAGGTAATAAATTACCTGTCCCAGCAGGTCAGTTGAGCCAGTGCTGCCCACCCTTTGGGGCATTTTTATCAGGTTCCCTTGCCCCCATGCTCCAAATTTTCAAAATGCCCTAGTGTGTGTGTGTACAATAAACTTCAAATTTCTACAGAGCTGATTTTTCCATGCAATGTGATTTGCATTTGAGGTTAAGTGAAGCACATTAAGAGGCTTATTTTGGATTTTTCCTAACTTTGCTTGATGTGCTTTAAAGCCCTAAATTCATACTTCTATGTACTTTGGCAAGGAGCATTTTGTAGTCATCTCAGTTTTAAGCTAGCTTCAAACCAGTTCATAAAATCAGTGTAGATATGAACCTACATTCTAATGTACGGAGGATTCAAGACAATTTAAGAGGGAAGGATGGTGGAGCATGAAGAAACCCCAAGGTGCTCACCAATGGTTCTTCTTCGTCCTTTAAAGAAATGACTAGTGAGATGCTGCAAGGTTTTGCCCTGGGCCCAGTACTGTTACATTGTTATTACTGATGTAGATAAAGCTTTAGAAGCCATGCTTATCAAGTTTGCAGATGACACCAAATTGGGAGGGATAGCTAATAGGCATGGATAGAGTCACATCAGATAATTCATTGCTCATAATAATTGCGTTAAAATTACCTTTTCGAAGCAATATCAAAACTTTTCTAAAACCCGGAAGTACCTTTGCCTTTCTGAAGCTTTTTCCACCATTTTTGTTATGACTCATGAAGTGAGTTGGAAATAATTCAGCATTTTTTTCAGTCCTCTAAGCAGCTTGCATGCTGGGAAGTTCCTTGCCTCCCAGCCAATCAGGGGAGAAGTTTTGGGGAGCACATGGCTCAAAGGCTCATTCAGAGCCAGGAAAGGAAGGGAGAAAGGAAAGAGTCAAAGGGAAGGGAGGAAATGTTGAACGGAGATTGCATTGAAGGGAAGTTGGAAGAAGAGAACAGCAGGCAAGCAAGCAGAGAAGGAGGGCTCTTGTCTACCATGCTTGTCTGCCTGGCTGGGTGGCTGGGCAGCCTGCTTTGCCACTTGTGTGTTGTTGCTGCTGTTGGGGTTTGGGATGGGTGGGCAGCACGAAGATTGTGTGAGGGTGGCTGGTGTGGGTGGAAGGAGAAACACAGAAGAACCATAGAATTCACTCCAACATTTTTAAAAGCCAACATTATAGCTGGTCTATCTGGCCTCCGTGTTTTTTTAGTTTGTGTTGCACATTGCTTCAAAAGAACTAGATCTCCCATCATTTCAAGCCACTCTTTGAACACAAACTCTCCTTCCTAGAGTTGTGAAATCAGCTTCTAAGAGAAAAAGGGCAGGGCTGTTTTCCATTTTCTTTGTTTGCTGTGAGTTGCCTAAAAAGACACTACAAATCCCATACTTTCAAGTATTGCGTATTGCGTATTGTGAAATCACACCCACCATTAACGAAGTGATTTGGAAATTTTGGAAAGTTCTGAAACAAAATTCTGAAAAATTCGAAATTCAATTCCAAATTGAAACACCAGTGCCCCCTACATCCAAAACGAATTTTGAACTATTTTTTTGGATCAACCAAGCCTGATAGCTAATACTCCAAAAGACAGGATCATAATTCAACATGACCTTAACAGATTAGAGACCTGTGCCAGAAATGACAAAATGAATTTCAACGAGGAGAAATGTAGGCAGAAAAAAATGACATGAAGAATGATTGGTGCTTGGCTTGACAACAGTAAATGTGAGTCTTAGTAGACAACAAGCTAAACATAAGCTAACAATGCGACACAGTAGCTAAAAAAAAAGCCAGTGGGATTTTGGGCTGCAGCAAAAGGAGTCTAGTGCTTAGACATCCACTTTTGGTAAGGTTTCTCATGAGAGGTGCAGTCCTCAAGATGGAAAGTGTTACTTACCCTATTCAGGTGGCTATTGTATTAAGAGTAATTAACTGAGAGCATTTTATCAATTTAAGTGCCAGCAATGAAAATTTCACAAGAAAGGGGGTGTCAAATCCCAAATTGGAGTGATTCATAATAATCTGATTCAAATTGCATTGCGTCTACTCAAATTGGATCTATATCAATCATATTGCTTTGGACTAGTTTAGCAACTCAAACAGTAATAACTAGACAGTATGTATCCAAAAGTTTGTAAAATAACATTGCAAAGTTCCTAAGTGGCATACCACATGCCAAAGAGACAATTTACACTGGAGAACTATTGCAGTTTGACACCACTTTAACTCACATAGCTCCACCCTATGGGATCCTGGGATTTTTCAGTTTTTTGTAGCCTCAGATCTCTCTGACAGAAAAGGGCAAATATCTACTACTACAAATCCCAGAATTCCATAACATTGAGCCCTGAAAATGAATGTGGTATCAGACTGCAAGAACTGTGAGATGTGGATATAGCCAAAGATAAAATATTGGTCATTTCTCATCTTTTGATCCTTTGTTCAAAACAAAATGTAAGTATATGAGTTCCCTTTTTGTGAGATTAAACTTCTCACCTCTGTATGTTTATTTAATATATTTGTGTCTTATGCTGCCATCAAAAAGTTCAGATTGAATCCCATGGATTTTCCCTCACTGTTTTGTTCACTTTAACCCTATAATGTAGTCTGCATGAACTGACAATATCTGCCTATCACTAACAAACAGAAGGGAATTCACAGAAATATTTTCTAGTTGAAATCACCAAGATGCTTTATAAGTCAACAGAGAGCAAGAACAGCATGGGAAAGAAAATCAATTCATTTGCTAGAGATTATTTCTATGGATGCCATGTACTCCTAAAAAAATAAATAAATAGGCTCTTGTGCAAATCAAGCTAGAAGTCAAGATAACTAAATTGAGATGGTTGCACTTTAAATACATTTTGATAAGGCATTGCTCACTATAAATAACAATAACATTTGGTAAACTGAAACACAATAATCATAGGCGAAGTATGATTGTCTTCCAAGTGTGGAGTCTTGGCGGTGGATCCACAAATTCCTGTAGAGACCTAATCTCGAGCCACATGGTCTTTCACAGGGAGCACATACATTTCCAGAAGGAAGGTTGTTCCAACAAGGGTTTGCTTAATGACCTATCACCCTGTGCCTCAAATCACCCACATCACCCATACTTCATCCCACATTGCTGCCTTGCTTCCCCATGTTGTTATCTATGCAACATAGGAAGCCTCCCATGTTGGCAGTGCTGCCTCTTACAAAAGTTCACCCTGAGTTCAGGCAGAGAGCCCTGCTGGAAGTAGATCAACATTGTGTGACAGCATCCAGTAAGCTTCATGCCTGAAGTGAGAGCAAATTGTGTAATGATGGGCAATTTTGTCTGTGTTATCAAAAAATGTCTGTATGTTACACGTTCCAAAATTCATTTTCCTTTTTTGCTTGTAATGTGGCGACCCCTCTGGATAAGACAGTCTGGTCAGGGATGTTGGACACCTTTTCTTGCCTCCTCCACATATGAGGTGATCAGTATGGATTTTAAATAGGGCTGCTCAGTCACAGATACAGCTACCCAAATGGTGAACTGACTTGGACCTTGAGTTAGAAAAATTGAATCCATATCCACTACCCATATGTGAGTCCATAACTAGTGGATTCCAGATTTCATAATCCTTCCTCTGTCACCATGAAATTTTTTTGATTTTGGTTTGTCTTGAAAGACACCTGTGCATGAATTTGTTTTATTTGTGGAGATCAGTAGACACCTAATCAAAAACAGTCTTCACAGAGAGAGGTTATGTTCCAGTGGCATGGTTAACCTGATAACTGGTGGACTCTCATCAGTTGCAGCCTTCATCCACTGTCACAGCCATTGTAACTTGTACCATATTATCATCTGCCTGCTCCACCATTAATTTCTTCAAATCAATCCTCTTCTGTGACCCTTCCAATTTGGGAGATCCCTCTGTGAGTACACGACTCAAATGCCATTACTCACGGGTTCACTGGACACAAGCTCCCTCATCATGACAAGGTGACAATCCACAGAGGGGGTAAAACACAGTAGGAAAAGAGGAAGACCATATTACAAATGGATAGTTCAATCTAGGAAGCCATTACTCTGACACTATAATTCAGTTTGGAAGTAGTTTAAAGCAAGCTGATTTTGCTGAGCAGAATGTATACAAACACCCCAGGAGCTACTTCATTGCTAGGATGATGGCCACAATATCCTCTTGATTGCATATTGGAACTGAACACAGGAATCACAATTTCTGCAGCTGGACAGAAACTGAAAAATAATTTATTTTCCCTGTTAACCAGTCTAATAGTCATATCCATGTCCATTTGAGATTAGTGCTGAACCATAGTTGGGCAGTTCATTAACAAAATTGAAGGAAAAGTTTACAGGGAGAAGACCTGGTTACGACTCACGAATGGGACACTGAAAAAGGAGACAGAAGGCCTGATTCTTGCAGCCCAGGAGCAAGCCATCAGAACAAATGCAATTAAGGCCAGGATCGAAAAATCAGGTGATGACCCAATATGCAGACTGTGCAAAGAAGCTGATATAACCATGGGCCATATCCTCAGCTGTTGCAAGAAAATTGTACAGACTGAGTACAAACAAAGGCACAACTCTGTGGCCCAAATGATTCACTGGAACTTATTGCACAAGTATCACCTGCCAGCAGTAAAGAATTGGTGGGATCATAAACCTGCAAAGGTAGTGAAAATGAACATGCAAAAATACTGTGGGACTTTCGAATCCAGACTGACAAAGCTTTGGAACACAATACACCAGACATCATGATTGTGGAAAAGAAAAAATTTGGATTATTGATGTCGTCATACCAGGTGACAGCTGAATTGATGAAAAACAACAGGAAAAACTCAGCTGCTATCAAGACCTTAAAATTGAACTGCAAAGGCTCTGGCATAAACCAGTACAGGTGGCCCCAGTGGTCTTCGGCACACTGGGTGCCATGCCAAAAGACCTCCGCTGGCATTTGAAAACACTAAACATTGAAAAAAATCACAATCTGCCAACTGCAAAAGGCCACCTTACTTGTATCTGTATGCATCATTCAAAAATACATCACACAGTCCTAGATGCTTGGGAAGTGTTCAACTTGTGATTTTGTGATATGAAATCCAGAATACATATTTTGTTTGCTGTGACATACTGTTTTGTGTCAATGATAATAATAATACTTTAATTATATCCTGCTCCAGGACTCAGAGGGGACTCAGGTTAAGAAAAACAGGAAAGCAAACATTTAATGTCATCAAAGTGCATACATGAATTAATAATAAAAAACAGTGTAGCGTTAAATAATATTTTAAAAACCATAATAAAACCATAAGACACAATTACACATTAAACCAGTGGTTCCCAATGTGTGGTCCGTGGATCACCAGTGGTCTGCAATATCTAAAATATGGGCCACAGTTTCACCATTATTGCACCATTACAACAAGAGTGACTGGTATTGCAGAACCCTCTTATAGTACCAAGGATTATTAAATATGGTTTTCTGTGGGTGAGCAGATGGTGACTACTGGATGACATATGTTCTGTATCAGAAACTAGAGCAGATATGGTATATCCAATGCAATTTTCTGAATCAGCACCCCAAATAACCAAACCAAATCTAAAGTTGACCAAAAACTGATTCGTAACTATTTTGGTACTGATGTTGGAGAGTGGTCCCTGGTTAAAGTGGTACCTGGTCAAAAAACAGGTTGGGAAGCACTGCATTAAATAATACAAAAATTTAAATACAAAGGAAATTTAAACAAAGGGATGGAAAGTGAGAGTTCCCATGGAAATTATGTGGCTTCTCTTCTAGATTTATAATTGTTTACTTTCCAGACAGCCGTGTTTCAGCATTTTTAAAGTGCTTCAGAACTAGAGATGTCCTGACGAGTGCACCACATTTTCTGCTACCAGTTTCAAGCTCTACATGGGATATACTCTGCTTAGATGCAGCACATTATCTGGCTTATTTCAGAATTCTAGTGAGGTTTTTTTTAACATAATGTTTCTGCCTTCATCCATGCTTCAATGCATATTGAAAATGTGCATTTCAAGCTGCTTTATATAGACTACGTACAGAGATGCACACTTGGTAGTCTCTCATTCATAGGGCCATTGTAAGTCAAAGTTGACTTCACACCAGTTAACAACATGAGAGTATGTTATCCGCTGTATTTGGATTTGTGCTTGCAAGAATATGTAAAAATGTGAGTTGTAAGCAATGTGTGATAAATCAAGGGCATTAGCTTCCGATTTCTTCATTTTGTGGATTTCTAACATGAAGTGATCTTAACACTGGTCCTAAATTGGCAAGATTTTTGATCATTGAATTTATATAGTGGGAAAAAAACTTGATTTTCCATTTATGTGGGACAATAACTCCCATAAAACATATCATTGGTTATTCTAGCCAGGTCTTCTGTGAGCTGAAGCCCAAAATGTACATAAAATTCATTTACTACTCTGACTCCTAGGGGCAAAAACTGCTTTGTTAGCATGTTTATTGTTTGGCTTGTTTCTTATGCTAAGAACTGAGAGTAATTTCTCAGCTCCTTCACTTTCAATAAAATATATTTCACAGTATAGGTTTTCAAATTAGTAACTAAGGATATTGTGCAACATAATAGTTTGTATTTTGCACAGAAAGTTTCCCATAAGCCAACTTCCATCCATTGCCTGCTGAGATTTCCTCTCATTGTCTTGGTTTCCCAGGAAAAAGCTGACATTGCTAACAGCAATCTAGGACATACTGTTTGAGCAAGTTGTGTTGGTGTCAGCAGTAGCCAAGCAATTATGAAATCCTTAGTGAAAGGTTTGGCAGTAGCAGATAAGCACTGGAACAGATTCTTCATGCACTTTCTGCAATGTAAATTTCTATTTACCTCTGGAGGTTTAATAATAATAATAATAATAATAACCTTTATTTATACCCCGCCACCATCTCCCCAACGGGGACTCGGGGTGGCTAACATGAGGCCAAGCCCGACAGTGCATTACAAAAAATAATACAAAACAAAACACAAAATAGCAACACGATGAGGTAAATAAATCATAAAAATACTCTAGACAATATAAAATAATACAACAAAATGAAATCATTCAAACACAGTAACATTGAGCGGGTAAAAGATAAAATGTTAAAAACCCAGGGTGAGATAGGAGTGGAGCAGAACAATTATACCCAATTTAAAAGCTATTATATGCCTGATGAGAACAAGGGCTTTCATTCCTCCTTTCTCTTTCTTTCCTTCCCTCCATACATTTTCCCACTTCCTTCCTTCCCTCCCTCCCTCCCTCCCTCCTTTTTCTTTCTTATTCCTCATTTTCCTTCTTCTACCCTCCCTTGCTTTCCTCTTTTCTCACTTCTCCAGCTCTGAGAAGGCCTGCCTTCCAAAGTCTCCTTTGCAATGTGGCCCTGTTTGTGACTCTTTCCTTCCTCTCATAGACATGTTATCGTTCTTTCTCTTATAATGCCTTCTGTTCATACATTCCGTTCTGCTTCACTCCCTCCTTCCCAATTCAGCAATATCAAAGAAGGCAAATCCTTCACCTAGCAACAGTCTTTGTAGTGCAGATAGACAAACACAGACAGACTTTGACTTTGTCTGGGAAAGAAAGAGGAAAGGGGTTAGAAGCCAAAAACAAGCAATTCAAATTTGGCATAGGGTTGCAGTAAAAGCCGACAGCCTCTGGGCCCCAGTGTAGTAGGAATAGTGACTTTTCCAGGCTTAGGTTGATAGGACTTAGAGTAAAATTAGATGATGACTTTCAGTCTTCTCCATGGTCCTCTTGAAGTTTCACCACAAAAGTTTGTTTGTTTATTTTTTTTCATGTCAGGGGTGACTTGAGAAACTGCAAGTCAATTCTGGTGTGAGATAATTGGCTGTCTGCAAGGACGTTGCCCAGGGGACACCTGGATGTTTGATGTTTTACCATCCTTGTGGGAGACTTCTCTCATGTCCCTGCTTGGGGAGCTAGAACTGACAGAGAGAACTCAACCCACTTTCCCCAGATTTATTTATTTATTTAATTTATTATTCAAATTTGTGAGTCACCACTCCCGGGTGGCTCGGGGCAACTTACACTAAATTCAGGATTAAAAACAGAATAAAAACACCATAAAACACAGTAAAATACAATAGGTACGATACACAGCAAGCCGGTGGCACAGGTGTGTGTAACTGCATTGGCATACACAATGCAAGGAGGTGGGGTAGCCTACAAATCTCAGCATTAATACCCAAAGGCCTGCCGAAACAGGAGGGTTTTGCACGCCTTCCGGAATGCCACTAAGTCTGTAAGGACACGGACTCCAGAAGGCAGTGGGTTCCACAGGGTGAGGGCAATTATTGAGAAGGCCCTCCTTCTTGTGGTCATCAGATGGTATATTTTAATGCCGGGCACCTCTAGAAGTTGACCCACCTCTGAACGTAGTGGCCTAGCGGGACAGTATGGGATAAGGTGGTCCCTAAGGTACACTGGCCCCAGACCATTCAAGGCCTTAAAGGTCAGTACCAGCACTTTGAAGGTGAACTGCTGACCTGTCAGTTAGCTGTTCTGTCGGCACAATGGTCTTACCCATTACATCACCAGAGGCTCCTATTTCAAAGGTGACCAAGGAATTAATGAGAGAGTTTTTTTACACTCATCTCTCTTGTTCTGCTTTCCCAGCCCAGTACCAAAAAACAAAGTGTTGGGGAGATTGCCATGCTTGTTACAGCTTTCATTGTGTCATCTTGTCTGACCTTATCAATTTGTGTAGGATTCCTGAGCTTTTCCTCTCCCTGGACTCTGCACCAAGTAAATTTGGATGGGGGCATAATGTATCATGTACCTGATTTGAAATCCAACCCATTCTTTATTATCTATTTCCAATCCATTATAGAGACAATGAAAAAAACCAGATGTTGCCAGAGAATCATCTAACACAAATTTGTCAATGAGAAACCATACAAAACTGACCCAACAGGATGTCTCAGAGCTTGTTTCTCATTTTTTTTAAAATTGCCAAAATATGTATCTTCATAGTTTAAGACTAGGTCATAGCATAATGTTAAGGGATATTACAATGTTACATATTTTACATACAGTAGGTCCCATGACAGGAGAAAATTATAGTATATAGTTCAACCAACAAAGTTGCATGCTTTCATTGCTTGCAATTGAATTTGAAATTGGTTAATAATGGCCAGTTAAACTCACACATTATTGAAAGATAACCACTATATATTTGGATCAGAATTCCAAATTCTATGGTATTGTGTTCTTGACTAAAGCAAAAATATTGTGCAAATTTGTAAAGGCTAAAATGTGAAATTTGAGCAATTAAGTTATATACTTGCCTTTAAATTTTGTTTTGCCTTATAGCTTGTTTTTATTTGGCTTTTCTTTTTCAATCCATTACAGGTTTTCAGGTCACTTGGCAATTTGTTAAGATTTCTCTGATGCCAAGTTTCCATTGGCTATGAAATAAGGGACAACTCACTGAATGGAATTCTCCATTGGATTGGCTGCTAGGGAAACTTCTTAGAAAATTACAATATTTAGCTCCAATTATTTTTGGGAGATATCAGCTGAACTTCAGCCTTAGTTTAGCTCATTAGTTCAAAATTAATTTATAATTCTGGGGCAATGAATAAGTCTATATTGTATGATAAATCAAAACTTGGCTGACATTTTGACTCATTTGAAAGGCAAATGTTGAACCTTCTTTGTTACCTCAAGAGCAAGATTTCTTTTGGATCACTGCCATATTAAAACATTGCCTATGAGAGTCATTTGTTGTGATAACAGTTCATACAGCAGATTAGAAAAAGGTGAAATGTCCCTGAAATTGTCAGAGTGCTTACTTTAAACAAATGTATAAAAATAATGAAAGAAGAGGCAAAAAGGCATACCATCATTTATCAAAATTTTTACTAGTTATATAAATCAGAATGAAAACATACAGAAAAGTCAATTACATACTACAGAAAATATGGTTGAGGAGAAAAATAAAATAATAAAAGTATAAATAGATAAAATAAAATAATATATACAGTATATATCTTCATGAGCTATCACATCCCATTGAGTGAAGACACATTAATAATATCTGTAAAAAAAATTAAAGTTCAGAAGTAAATTTCACTATATTCAGTTTTTAGAGATCTGTATGAAATCAACCGACATGGAATACACACTGCATTTTATCTCTACTATTTATTTAATCCAAAGAAATCATGTAGCACATCCAAATCAGACTTTATGTGAGGTTTAATTTTTAGGAGGTTTAATTTTTCTATCCTGCAAATCTCCTTAGTGAAGAATCAGACAAAAATCTGCATGGTGCATTGTTAACTTAATATATAGTTTGACCCTTTTTGACTCCAAAACATTAGAAATGATCCATTGCAAAAACTATTGTGAGATATGGGTAACCATAAACCACAAAGCTTCTGCATTTTGCAAAATTAATTACTCTATCTACTTATGTATAAGTTCACCTCATATATAAATCAAGCACAGACTTTGGCCCCAAAATTATGGATTTTGGTATAACCCATAGATTCATTGAGGGTTATTCTGTGGAAAGGAGGGGGGAACATCAATATAATCTCAGGGGGCAGCCAGTCTTGGCTACTGCCACCCTTTTACTTTCCAGGCATTGAAAAGGCCAGAAGCGCCACCATGGCAGAGCTTGGTTCTTCTTTCAGGATCTGCTAGGAAAGATTAAACTTTTGTTTTTCACCACTCTATTCAGAAAGGGGTATTGTTCCTTTTTAAAATGAGAGTTAAGGTGCAGTAGTGCCACTGACCATTGGATTAGTCAACCCAGTTTTTTTAAAAGTTACAATGGGTATATAGGATATAACAGGTATGATTTGAGTTGTATAAAGATTATTATGAGTCAGGGTTTCCCTTAGTTTTTCTAAAAAAAAGGGCCTTCTCAATAAATGCCCCCACCCTGTGGAACCCACTTGCCTTCTGGAGTCCGTGGCTAAAGACTTAGTGGCATTATTCAAAACCTCCTGTTTCGGCAGGCCTTTGGGTATTAATGCTGAGATTTGTAGGTACCCCACCTTGCATTGTGTATGCCAAAGTTACACACACCTGCCATTGCTGTGTATCGACCTATTGTATTTTACTGTGTTTTATGGTGTTTTTATTCTGTTTTTAATCCTGAATTTGATGCAGCAGCCAGAACTTTTGCCTAAATAAGAAATCTGGGGAAAGTGGGTTGAGTTCTCTCTGTCATTTATTTGTGGGGACATGAGAGAAGTCTCCCACAAGGATTAAACAAAACATCCAGGTGTCCCTGGGCAGCGTCCTTGCAGACAGCCAATTATCTCACACCAGAATTGACTTGCAGTTTCTCAAGTCACCCCTGACATGAAAAAAAATAAACAAACAAACTTTTGTGGTGAAACTTCAAGAGGACCATGGAGAAGACTGAAAGTCATCATCTAATTTTACTCTAAGTGTGCTTAAAACAGTATCAGTCCTGTTTCCCTGCTTTGCCTACTTTAGAACTACTAACGAATTTTGTTAGTAATTAAGAACATTTTAGAAATTTTTAGAAATTTTTTTGTAAGTCTTTCTTTTACTAATAACCCCCCATTTGATTTTTGATTGCCTATTTTTGGGTTCAAAACCATGCCTACTAGCTAGCACACAGTCCCTCCCTCCCTCCTCCCTCCCTCCCTCCTCTCTCTCTCTCTCTCTCTCTCTCTCTCTCTCTCTCTGGGCCCTTTCAGGCAGGCCCTATATCCCAGGGTCTGATCCCAGGTTTTATGCTATAAATTGAATTATATGTGTCCACACTGCCAGAAAATCTGGGATAAACAGAAAACCTGGGATCAGATTCTAGGATATAGGGTCTATCTGGAAGTGATCTCAGAAGCTAGGATACCATGGGAAAATGGAGGCGCTCACCCTGGTATATATAGACTAGCTTGGCAAAAAGACACATGGTCCACTTTTTTGCTCTGATTGGCTCAAGAAGGGCTAAGGGGGCTAACCCCATGCACATGGCTCTTGTTATGATGCACCTGAAAGGAAGTGAAAGCAGCCGTTTTTGGCAGCCACATGGTCCATTTCAGCCAAGTCAAAGCATGCCCTCCCACACATTCCATTTTCTGTGATTTGGTTTCCAAAATGGCCAGGTTTCCCAGATCTCACTTGTTCCCATTTTGAAAAATGGCACTGTGCACACCCCTATTCAATACTAAAGCAAAACCCTAAGAACTGGTAAAAAAGTGATGTGATTTAAAGAACTGGTACTGTTTGTGACAATGAAACCAAGAGGGCTATGTGAATTAGCCTGCCTCAATTACATATTCTGGAAAACTGTGTGTGTTTGGAAAGCGTGTCCATTTCAGTCAAACATTTAACCCTGGGAAATGCATCTATATAACAAAGCACTAACTTGTGTACACAGATAAAAAATATCCGTATCTTGCATTAGCCGCTGTTAAGCCTGTGTTGGGCCTAAGTGGACCCATTTATGCATCAAGATTTTCTTAGGAACCTGTAGCAACTGAATAATTTAGTCAATTAACCTTTGAGTTATAAGTCAGTTATCTTGTGAATTTGTAATGTAAATCCATACTGGAAACCGTATCTGTGTGTATGTGTGGAGCAGTCTAATACCTGAAAATAAATAAACCAGAAAGCATTTTTTAAATATCTGGGAAAAAGCATCGGTGTATAAAGGCAATATATCAAGATTTGATCAGAGTCACAGTCATTCTAGAAATTAGCTACGGAATAGTGTGGAAAACAAGCTACAACTATATTAGGATTTTCTATTTAATTCTCCTACACATGTTAGCATGATTCAATCTCTACCTCTGTATACATTTAACATGCAAGTTCCAAGGAATTTGCAAAACTCAAAATGCTGTGCTTGAAAATAAATGTGATAATATTTCATGTAAAAATACCGAGCAATTAATTCACTATCATCAACACTGAGAAACGAAATAATTTAATTAGCTGAGTTATTAATTGGCTGACATCACCTTAGTGATTTATAAAACATATTCAGCTTATGCCTGCATATTTCACTTTGTTGGCCATTGCTGAGGTCAGAATTCTCTACAAACAATACAACAAACAAACCCCTACAAACCCACCACATACAGAGCTCTGAATAGTAGGAAGGAAGTGTCCGATTATATATCTATTAGGGCTGTGCAAAAATTTGTTTGTAACTCATTTGTCATATCTATTTCAGAAGATTTGTACATACAAAGTGATATTAAGAAACATAAGAGACAGTCACGCAAAACATGTAAGATTAAAAAGACTGACTTATGACTTTCTGATGAGTTATGTAAGTCTTGTAAATAGCTTCACATCTTTGTCATAGGTGCCACTTCTCCTTCAAAGGAGCTGGGTTTGGTTCCCCCCAAAAGGCCCTGAGGTGGATGGCGAGGTCGGAGTGGAGGGAGAAGCCCACTCTTTCTCCAAAGTGGATGGTGAAGGGGTAGGGAGGGATATATCAGGATTTGAATGGCTGGGCAAGGAAGGAGCCCTCCTGCTGAAAGAGGTCTCACATCAGCTGTCTAAATTTAAGTGACAATTGAAGACCTATCTCTTCTGACAGACCTACTCAATCAATATTTAACTCATCTCCTGTTTTCACAGTATTTTAATCTTTGTTCTGTGTATGTTAATATCTGTTTTTCATAGAAATATGTTTTAATATCTGTAATATATGTATTGCAACATAATATTTTATTATGATTTTTGTAAAATTATGTGTGCTCCTCCTTGAACCACAAGGAGAGGTGGGTGAGAAAAAAAATCAGCAACATTATTGTCCTAGTGAATGATTGCCATGGTGCATCCAGCTAGAAGAAGAAGACCCCATCTACACTGCCCACTTAATGCAGCTTGAAGCTTTCTTCAAACTGCAGCAGGTGGGGTGGGGGTCATCTTTGATGGTCTCCAAGACTGTGAGGTCAAAATGTAATTACATTACGTGAAATAACACCATGACACAGCAGATAAGGGGATAGAGCAAGAGGTCTTTTAGTAGCTTACTATCCCCAACACCCCTCTGGATTTCACCCTTAGAAGCAGGACAAATAAGATTGCTGGGCTGGATGAGATGACATACTTACAAAGACATCTTATTGAGAGCAGAGAGAGACCTTCAGCTTAAGAAAAAAGAAGAGATAGCCCAAAGATTCAATTCGATGTCCTGGTTTCAGTACCTACAATTAAAAGAATATTATAATAAAGACAAGAAAATAGACTTTAGAGGAAAGGATTTTAGAATTCAGAATATAGAGAATACATAGAATTCAGAAACAGTAATTTCATAGAAGTTATAAAATAGGTAAAATATAGAAATTTGAAGCAACAATGAATTCATTTGGAATTATATTGTAAATTAATCATAAGTGTTATTGTTAACGGTTAGGTATGAGTAATAAAAAGTTGGGGTTTTTTTATATGTTCCTTAGACAACTAGATGAAATTCAAGAAGATAAGTTGTGAACAACAGAAATAAGCTCTGTAAGGCTGTCATGGATGGGTTTTGTAGGATCCACCTACTCAAATTCTTTTTCTTTTTCCAGGCACCTCTTTAAATTGCATTTTGTGTTTCCTATCTATCAATCAACCCTATGTAAAAAATACTTCAGAATACTTTTTTTGGGGATTACTTTTCTTCGTCTTTCATATCTCCTTTTTAACATGTATTTTGTGAAATTGAATAATTTTTTTTTTTAAAAAAGGATTAAAATACCTCAAACAAATGCTGGAAGTGTGAAACGCAAATTGGAACATTCTACCGTAAGTGGTGGACATGTCCCAAAGTGAAAGTATATTGGACAACAATTAGAGACCTATGTGAAAAAATACTAAGAATAAAAATACATTTGAAACCAGAATACTTTCTTTTGGGGATTACAGATAAAGAAATCGAATTGGATCATAATAACATGCGAGAAAATGGAAACAAAAAGAACTAGTGACAAAAGAGAATTGGCTAAATAAAATTCAGGAAATAAATGATATGGACAGATTGACCTATGCTTTGAAAGAAGACCAATTAGGAAAACAGACTGGACACTATTTAAAGAATTTATGGTGGAATATGAGAGATAGAAAAATTACAAGAAGCTGGATACAGTCAGAACAGAGTTGAACACCACTATACAAACAAGAACAAGAAGAACAAACTAAGAAAAGGGAAGGAATAGAAGATTAGTAAGAATGCCAAAGACAGAAATACAATGAACTGGAAGTCATGGAGATGAAGACGAGGAAGTCAGCAAAAACACCCCTCCCATAATCCTTCTTACCTTCACTGTCTCCTAAATCTTTATATAAACATCACACTTGATGTTACTCATCTTATGACTTTTTCTCTTTATTCTTTTCTCTTCTCTCCTCCTTTTCATTTCTATTCTTTCCCTGTTCTATTTTCCTTCTCCGTTTCTCTATTTTTCATCCCTGTAACTAACCTCCCATCTTACCTGACCCTTCATCCCTGTTTTGTAAATAATGAAAATATCGGCAATAAAGATGATTAAAAAGTAGCTTTCTATCCCCTTCATAGCCTTGTTGGAACTTTTGCTCAGCCCACTCCTCCACCTTCAATACAGGAATTTCCTCCCCTTTTCCATGTGATTGTTTTAAAAAAATTTATTTATTGTCTACCACACCACTATATCTGAAAGGCTTTGATGTTTGTCCATGGGTGATATCCTTAAATAGGAATTCATTTGGCAGGCAGCAGGGGGAGGTAATGTAAGAGTTTGGTGTACACATTGTCACCCTTTTTATGAAGCCTATCCTTGAGGACTTGCTCTCACTAAGTTCTCTGACTTGTGGAGTGGTGGTGGTGAGGTGCTTCTGCTCTTCATTCCAGTAGATGGCCAGCAGGGCAACAACCACATTATTGAATTACAGTCATGGCTCAGATCTTCCACTGGGAATGCTAAGGAAGTTGACAAAGGTAACACCTGCCCTTGGCAGGTTCAACTCAGTTGAAATAGATTTTAGGCCAAAGAAAGTGGCCTTCATTTAATTCAGTTCTCTGTGTCTGGTTTTGTTTTTCCACAAGTGGTAATCAACATAGTAATAAGGCTTTTTCAGAGAATGATGCCCTAATGTGGTTCCATTTACCACAACAATATCTCCATTTTAGGCTGCAAATTTTGCACTGTATTCACAAATAAGACCAGATACCATCTTAGAATGAGGTGGAAAAAGATGAAAACCATTTCTGATTCCTTCCCAATGCCAAATGCTTTCTTCTAAAACTAGTGCTTCCTCTTCTTGAACAGAAGCTATAATTTGCTGATCTGTTCCACAGAGGTTTGTGTATGTAGCTACACAAGCTCAGTGTTTAATGACATTTGTATAATTAGAGACATATGGAATCTTAATGAAGAGTGGGGACTAATTGCCTGGAGTATGCTCTTTCTCCAATCAAGAATTTGTAAAGTGCACATCTCTCCCCACGCCCTCCAGTGAACTCTGGCTATAAAACAGACCTTGAGAGAAGAGCTCTGTTCGATAAGACTATCTACCTTTTTTGTACTGATGGATGCAACATAATTTGTCCTGCTAATGTTTGCCGCAAAAATGAAGGTTTTTTATTCCTTTCAGACAAGTTGAAGTTGGGTCAAAACCACCAGATAGAAGCTTTATATGTAAAATCTCCTGGAGGTGTTTATGTGCAGCTCTGTGATTTTGAATTCAATGTTTCTGATGAGTGATGCTGACCTGAATATGTTCTGGTTCAGTTATATCCCAGTTTGGTCGTATTTTGTCTTTTGAGCCAGCAGCCTAGAATTACACAGCCTAACAGAGAACTCCAAATTGCCACCACTGTATCTTTCAATGGGTTCTTTTCATTTTTGAAGAATACAGAGTACATAACATTCAGGTATGAATGATCAGGTTTGTGATGCAAAAGTTCTACTATGCTACAAAAGGCTCAACTTGACTGAGTTGTCTGACTTGCACTAGATTTTGTAGATTTGCTCAATGTGATCACTGTTGGGCAAATGCAAGTGGCACTTACACACACACATACACACACCATGGAAACTCATCCTTTCTCAGCCACAGAGGAAGAAAAGGCCAAACCCTCTTGGAAGACACCTTGCTGAGAACACTCTGTAATAAGTATGATTTTTGGTTGCCATTAAGTCAGAAATTATTTGAAGTTACACTACAACAGCTATTTGATGAAATGTTGTCACCATACTACCCACCCACACTCTCTGATCTTCGCTCCAAACGCCTTTCTCCATGTTAGAAATGAAGCAGGTGACAATCAGAGCAATGTGTTAGTTTTTGTTTTCCTGGATATTGGTCACTGTTTATCAAATACCCCCTCTTTGGAGATTTGTCTGGTGCCAATTTGTGGTGGTAAAAGCTTTTTGGTAGTGTGTACGCACACGTGTATGTAATTGAAAAACAAAAACAATAATTGAACTGCTCTTGCACAGTTTTCAGGTAGAACCTTAATCCTATAGGGACACTGTGCAACTGAAGTAGATTGAATAGAGTGATTGAAAGCAGGTGTTGATTTTTTTGAAAAAAGCATCAAACATTCTGCATCCCGCTTTCCTCAGTGGTGTCCGTTGGAATGGAAGTGATAATAAACATCATTCAGTGGCAGTTATACAATTCCAACGGACATGACTAAGAAAGGCCGAAACTGAAATGTTTGATGTTTTTATAAACACCTGTTTTCAATCAGTGTGTGTATATATGTGTGTGTGTGAGAGAGAAAGAGAGACAGAGAGCTTATGAGATGTACAGATGTATTTATATATGGATTATAAAGAACTTTTTTAAAAATCTAATGTGAGAGAAACCAAACCTGTCAAAATCAGCTATTCAGGCCCATTGCTTCAAGTACTTATTTGAACTCCTGTGTATTCATCCATGTTTATAGGGTGGAATTAAGGTCACATCTCTTTCTATTTCTCTCTTTTTTTCTAACAGGTGGTTTATGTTTGTCAGTTATACAGCAGGCATTTACAACATGATCCTATTCATGTTTTGAATACTTGGCCAACACAGAGGATTGACAGTTTCAGTTTGGTTTTCATAAGAATTTACCCAAAGGTACAGATATAATCATATAAAAGATGGAAAGAACTTGGTATTTACAGCACTGAAAAGTATGAGAGAGCAAAACTGGCAGATTTGTCCATCTTTAGTACCAACCTAACATATATAAATATGTCTATTTTATTTTCTCCATTGTTTGTTGGTTGCCACAGGATTGTTCTATCCCATTTGTGTGAAATTTCCCTTAATATCAAAGCATACTCAAATGATTTTTATTTGCAGCAGTTATCTCAATTTTCCCATTTGTCTTTTTTGCTGTTTTGTGAAGTCATTATCTACAGTATTAATACTCATACACATTATTAGTGGGCGAGAGTGATACTAGTCTCATGTGCAAGAGTGGGGTTGTTGCTTTTCTGAAGTGTATTTGACAGCTAGCATAGTTGATGTTGAAGGCAGACAGTAGTCATAATTGAACAATATCTGGAAGAGCAGGTGTCTCTTTCTCTTGCTCTGGTGACAAACCCATGCCTCCCCCATTATTCTAAAGGCTAAACCCAAAAATCAGAGTCCCCAAAAACTGGGTCCGGAAGGATGATTTCCTGAGGCCCCCTCCTGACATCAAAAATAGGAAACCCACACTATACAACCTCACCTGGCTTTCTCGCTTTCATCAACACCAAAATGGGCATAAGTCACCAGTAGGGCATAAGAAATTCTTCCACGAGGCTGAGCACAATAGAATGAAATGTCAGCTGAAAGCTGAACATTTAGGGAGAAAAAAACCTCACATGTGATCTGAAGCTCATCACCACAACCCAGCTCCCCATTGTCACATTTAGAGGGGGAGATCAGGAGATCCAATTTTGTAAGAACAATTCCACTCAGATAATCCATCAGTGAAATTTTGTAAGAACCGTTCAACTCAGATAATCCATCAGTGATCACTGTCACAGTTGTCAGAGGCCACCAGCAATTTTCCTCATTCCAACAGCCCCTACAAGTGGAAGGGAGGGTGGACACAAGCAAAGCAATACATTCAGGTTTTCTCCAATAAAGCTTTATTAAAGTTCCTGTCATACACAACTCAACACAAAGGCTGCTGGAATCGTCACATATCGTGGCAATTTCAGTGGTGTCCATAGGGTGGTGTGGGGAATCTGTCACCCCATGTCCTACATTGTCTGACTCACCAGAGTATTCATCCCACATGGGGAAGCATTGACCACCCGGCTTTCCCCCATTGCTTCTGTTGCAACACGGGAAGTCTTCCATGTTGTTGCCAAGGCAGTATATGCCAGTTCCTAGATAGTTTTACAACAGAGCCCCACTTCTGCATCAAGGGATCAGTGCTGATATGTTCCATCATAAAACTATTGAGGAAAAGGTTCATGCTGCCGAAAACAACGCAATGTGACAAGATCAATAGGTATAAAGCATGCCAACTATAAATGCACATCAAACCAATGTAACTTTTAGCCAAAGAGAAGACAGTCTTTTATGTTTGAAAGAACAAAAAAATACTGGTAGCCACAAAACAGGAAGGCAAGTGAGATCTGGGAATCTTTCTCCTGGAATCCTTTTTTGAACAACAAAACAAAAAAGGCAACTTCTGATTCTGCACTCACATCTGCATCTTGATTGGGTTGGGGCCAGCACACTAAGAATGAACTCAAGATTTAGAATGACATCCTTACCACAAAATGCTGAAAAAGTAAATAAACAAGAAACAGACATTTTTCAATACTATCACAATCTAACAACATACTTTCAAAATATAGGCTACATGACAGGATGAACTATTCAAGTGTTAAATTGGAAGCTGCATCCATTGGCTTTTCTACCTGATTTTGCCCTTGAGTGCATAGTTTAAGGAAAGGTGAATGGACTCTGAAACTCTTTAGTGAAACTATCTGTGGAGATTTAATCCGGTCACAAACCATTTTCTAAAATATCTCTTAATTCCAGGATTTGAACGTATCAGTCATACTTCCTAAATCTTCTCTGGTCTTATAATTTACAATATATCCAATAACCGGTCAAGTTTTTTTAAAAAAAAATTGAATCAAAAACAGCCATACAAAATTTGGTTTATTTCTAAATATAACTTCTGCTTCCAGTTGCACAAAGAAAATCTAGCAGCTACATTTAATCACTTAATGTTGAAAGCCTACCTTCTCTATACAGTTGACCAAACATAATCCCCTAGAGCTATGCTTCTTAGATTTTGTTCCCATCAGGACATCCTTTCGACACAATTTACCTGCTGGGGAAATTCCACATATCTACTTTTAGGGTGATGAAATATAAATGAGGACACGGCCACTTAACCTTTAAAGGGTACATAAAAGAAGCAAATGCAACTTGTTATACAATGAGGCTTAGTGTTGGAAATCAGCCTGTGTTTGTGTTTCAGGATCATGGTGCTTTTGATGTGGGAAATGATGTGGGAAATTATTGCACTGAGGTGCAAGATGGAGATGGTTTGGTCAATGATATTCATGCATAGAATGACAGAGAGACACCAATTCAAAGGGCAGTTTCTCATGAGAATGTCCCTGCAGGACATAGGGATGATGGTTTACTCCCTGACTCTGTGAGATCTTAAGATTTGGGTTTTGAAAACAACTTGACACCTAGAGTAATTAATGAGTAGCAAGATAGGGAGCTCATGGACAGGTGGCTGGAGTTCAGCCAGGATCGGCAGCTAACTCAAGGGTTGTGTCTCTCCTCCAGGCTTCGAGAGATAAGAGCAAGGAACGATAGCCGAGAAAAGCGAAACCCATTTTGGGATATAAGGTTTACCTCAAGGTAAAACTTGTTAGATCAAGCATCATTCCAGAAACCTAGTTCTTGCTCCATGGATGTCTTGCTGAGAAGATTCATGTTAAGGGTACTTGTTCATGGTTGGATTTCTTGGTCTTTTTGGAGTTCACTACAAAAGTTTGGACATTGTCCTTGTATCCTGTTCATCCCTGTTTTGGATTAACCCTGTCTTGGATTGCCTTTGTATTCTATTGGACTATGCTTTTGGATTACAGCTTCAAGGCAGGATTGGACAGATTCATGGATACCAAGGGAATCAGTAGTTACTGAAATGGACATCCAAGTGCCACCTCTGTGTTGATTGAGGCAGGCAGGATTTCCCCGGGTACTGGTTGTGGGGGGTCGGGAGCAGGTGAGGGTTTTGCCCTCCTTTCTGCTAGAGATCCCCGTGTACAACTAGTGGGCCACTGTGTGACACAGAATGCTGGACTAGATGGGCTGAGGCCCGATTCAGCATGGCTCTTCTTATGTTCTTATGTTCTTATGTTTCTGCTGATCTTTCTACTTTATTGGAACTTCTCTATTTTCTTATAGACATTTATTCTCAACTGGCTATTTTACTAAGCTTCAATTACAATGATTGTTTTTTTTCTATTCATCTTGCGGTGTGTTTAAAGTCAGAGGGTTATTCCTGCCCTGGAGTGCAACACTTAGCCCCTGTCTCTTCTTTTCCTGATTTCATTACAACTATCTTAAATAGTATATTGGAGTTAGTACTATAGGGTTAGTAGTCTACATGATTTTTTCCTTCACTTGAGAAATGTTTGTAATTAGAAAATGCCTATACAGGTTGAATATCCATTATCCAAAATGTTTAGGACCAGAAGCGTTTTGGATTTTGTGTTTGTTGTTTTGAATTTAGTAATATCTGTATACATGTACATAAAAATATCTTGGAAATAAGATCAAAGTACAAACATGCAATTGATTTATGTTTACAATACATCTGACAAAGACCCGACGGAGAGCCTTCTCTGTGGTGGCCCCTGTGATCTGGAATACACTTCCGCCTGCTCTCAGGGCCACATCGGCCCCAGCCAGATTCCTGTCTGACTTGAAAACTTGGCTCTTCCGCCAGGCGTTTGGGGATTGACTAGATAACCTGGAGGCTGGGCCCTCTATGGTTCTCTGTACCTGTGTTTTTAATTGATGTACCTGTGTTTTGTTTTTTTTCTTAAATGATGTAAGTCGCCCGGAGCACCAATGGTGGAGGGCGACTCACAAGAAATAAAGTTATTATTATTATTATTATCTTATACTCATAATCTGATTTTTTTTCATTCAAAATGTTTAATCATATAGTGCATGAAACATAGTTTGTATGCACCAGTCCATTAGAAAGTTAAGGTATGACTATTTCCACCATCCACGTGGGCAATTTCAGATTTTGATATACTTTGGATTTTGGAATTCCTTATAAGGGATGCCCAATAGGTAATACTGACTTGAAGCAATTATAATTTTGCTCATTTTCACATCTGGGCAAGTAATTTTCCTACATTGTCAAAGCAGTGTTCATTATCTGCTGAGTTTGTGCTACATCGCTGAGAAATAGAGATTTACCTGCATTCATCATTACATGTGCATTGCCCATGTATGCACACTAATTAGGATGCATGCTAACCATCCTCTATGCAAATGAGAACTGGGTTGGCTAGGGTTCCCACTTAATAGAAGCAATTTGTACATGTCTGACTGTACGTGGGTAGCTTCGTTTATAGCAATCGTTTTGATTAAATTAAAGAGAAGTGCAGAACATTAGCCAACTGTAAACTAAGTGGTTGTCTGAATTGCTCTTTATTGTCTTGCTGTTAGCATTCATCACTTTCCCTCATGTATGTTGAGATACCGATGTTCCATTTGTATGGCCACCAGTGGAGTGGGAATTGTCTTTCAAAATCTTTGCTTAATTGATTAGTCCCCTTGTTCAAACAAAATAGAAATTAGATTAGGTGGATGCAAACTTAATTTGTGTTGCATGCTTTGACTTTTCCTAATTCATTGAGTTTGTCACTGTTAATTGAGCTAATCTGAGCATATTTAGTTGAGGTTATACAAGCAGATCAAACAAATTAAGAAAAGTCATTTTTTGTCATGCCAATCCAAATTCAGATTCAAATGTTTGTTATTGGAAACAAATAATCCAGTTTGATTTTGAAAATTAAAGTTCAAGATGAGGAATAGAATGCAAACTTACCTTTCATTCATATCCTTCTGCCAGCTTCTTCCTATTAAGTGTCTCCATCCCAACAAAAAGAACAATATCCCTCTTCTTTAGTCTCTTGTGATAGATGAATTAGATAAAGCCATCAGAATGTGTGATACTGCTTGAAGACATTCCTATTTAGTAGTAGGTAGTATTGCACTAGAGCAATTCATGGTCTACTACAGCAATTTGTGCATGTCAAGTGAGCTGAAAGAGTACTTGCAAACAGCACATGGTTTACTCAACTATGAAAATATTGCATGCTGTAACAAACCAAAGGGTGTTGTTTCCATATCAGGTTTCACTCATGTTAAATCCTGTGTCAAGGGAATGTATTAGCATGCACAAGAGAAGAACGATTACTCATTCTGTATTATGATACACTGATATCCTGGTGCTGATTCTGTATAATGATAGTGTGGTGTTCTGATGCTGGAGTGTGAAATGGAATCTAGACCCGATATAAAGGCTCACTCTGCTGCACCGTATCCCACTGTTAAGCTTTGCTCAAACTACCATAGTGATCAATATAGTCTGTAGGTAGTTAAACATGGCAGGATGACTTAAACTACGTGAGACACAGGTAGAAGTGGCTAAAATTGAAAAGCTTGGGCTCTGCATTATCTTTTAGGAGAACTTGGAGAGCTAATGTATCCCAAAATTTCTCCCAAACTCTTTGGACATTTGGAAAGACATAACTTCCAATACATTTGTGTGTGTGTGTGTGTGTGTGTGTGTGTGTGTTTTTTAAAAAGGTCCCCTACAGGTCATCTTTGGGCATAATAATATCTCTCTGGCATTACTTCGCGAACAAAGATTCTTAGGAAGGACTCATCCCATGCTTTTTACAAGCATGTTGATGACTAAAAAGGCCAATCTGAGAAAGGCAAGTCCGGTTGCAGAAAGCACAGCAAAATGTCTCCTTGGGTGATGCTGTTTCCAAGTTGTGGTTCTTTCTGCTTTGTCGCTTCTCTTTGAGACCTCTTTGGCGGGTCTTCTCAAAAGAGGCCGCAGCATTATGGATAGTGCGTCCCCATGCCTCCCGATGTGAGGCCATGGTAGACCATTGTTGGTGATCAATCTGGCAGAGCCTGAGATGTTGTTTCAGGGAGTCCTTATATCTCTTTTTTTGGGCGCTTCTCTTGCGCTGAATTATTATTATTATTATTATTATTAATATTGCAAAAGACAAAGAGAGCATATCGTAAAAATACAATGAGGAGCAGAAGAGAAAACTGGCAAAAAAAGGCTGTCCATGGACAGTTCCTGTGAAAAATTGAGACCAAAATTGACAAAGAAAAAACATTGATGTGGCTCACAAATGGAACTTTGAAAAAGGAGATGGAGGACTTGACTCTGGCAGCCCAAGAACAAGCCATTAGAACAAACGCCATTAAAGACAACATTGAAAAGTCGATGATAGATCCCAAGTGTAGACTCTGCAAGGAAGCAGATGAAACAATAGATCACATCTCAGCTGCTGCAAGAAGATTGCATAGACAGACTACAAGCAGAGGCATAACACTGTTGCTCAGATTATTAATTGGAACTTGTGTTACAAATACCATCTGCCTGTGACAAAGAACTGGTGGAATCACAAGCCTGAAAAGGTTACAGAAAATGACCATGTCAAGCTACTCTGGGACTTCCAAATTCAGACTGACAGAGTTTTGGAGCACAATATTCCTGACCTCACGATCGTGTCAAAATGCCAAGTATGGATTGTCAATGTTGCAACCCCAGGTGACAGCAGGATTGCAGAGAAACAACTGGAAAAGCTGACATGATATGAGGATTTAAAGATCGAACTGCAAAGACTCTGGCACAAGCCATTCAAGGTGGTCCCAGTTGTGATCGGCACATTGGGTGCAGTGCCTCAAGACCTTGGCCTGCACTTAAACACAATCGGCGCTGACAAAATTACCATCTGTCAGCTGCAAAAGACTTTTGGGGCCACCAGTCATTTGCACTAGTCTTTTTTGAGCAACAGTTTTTGAGGCTGCAAGCAAGCTTCAGACTGTAATTTGCCCTCCTTTAGATTTTGACAAGGTGTCTTAAGGTGGTAACCATTTTTACTCTCCAGAAGGCTCCAAATTACTTTGCAGGACACCGTGGAAAAAACTGTGGCCATTCACACTATAGAATTTTTAAAAGTTTTCTTTTCATGAAAAAAAGTTGAAAGAAATTATTATTCTTTTCTTTTTAAAATTCTCTGAAAAAATTCAGCTTACAACTTTGTCCATAGAGAAAGAAAGAGAGAAAGAATAAAATCTACTTTACTGCACACTTAGCAGTCTATTAGTGGAATAACTATTTGCCTGCCAACCCACGAAATAACAAGATCACACACCAGTATTTGGGTTTAAATATAGGCAACTGTTATAAACTGTTATTAACTGGGTGGCAAAGCCGAGGTAGTATCCCTACCGGCCTAACCCTCAGCTAGTTAGGACGAAACACCCTGTTCCCCAGTACACCCAATCTGTGTAACCTTTTAAGGCAACGTATCGGAGAAGTCTCTCTCTCTCGGTGTATCAGAGACCATATTTTTTCTATTCCTAGGCCATTATGCGAGCCAGTAAGTTGAAGGTGAACCCGGCGAAGACGGAGATCTTGTGGCTGGGCCGCTCGGGGGGGGGGGGGGTAGCCACCCCGCTGCAAACGTGCGATGGGGTGGCACTCTGCCCTCAGCCATCGGTAAAAGCCTGGGTGTCCGGCTGGACGCCCAGCTGTCCATGGAGGAGCAGATTGGCTGCACCTGCAGGACAGCATTCTTCCATCTACGGTTGGCTAAACGTCTGGCTCCCTACCTCTCCCAACGCGACCTTGCCACGGTAATCCAAGCCACGGTCACCTCGAGGCTCGATTACTGTAATGCGCTCTACATTGGCCTTCCCTTGTCGGCGATCCGGAAGCTTAAGCTAGTGCAGCATGCCGCAGCTCGTCTCCTTCTGTGAGCTTCAAGATCTGACCGCGCGACGCCACTCTTGCGCAAGCTGCACTGGCTCCCGATTGAATTCCGGGTCCTCTTCAAGGTGTTAGTTCTCACCTTTAAGGCCATTTATGGTTTGGGGCCAGTGTATCTGAGGGAGTGACTTACCCCTTATGTGCCGGCGAGATCACTGCGTTCTGAGGAGCTTAACCTCCTCGAGGTGCCTTCCCTCGGAACCTGCAGACTGGCCGCCACACGGCGGAGGGCTTTCTCTGCAGCAGCCCCAATTCTTTGGAACGGCCTCCCCGAGGAGATCCGGGCCATCCGTGCTCTCCTGCCCTTCCGTAAGGCGTTGAAGACTTGGCTCTTTAGGAAGGCGTTCGGCCCTTAATTCCAACTGTACTGTGTGCCGCCCCATGCCGCCTATGGTTGCTCCAGTCTCTCTTTATGCCCCACCCAGCCTTGTCGATGGCTTCTGTCTTGGAATGTTTTTACTGTTTTGATGTTTTAATTTTGTTTTAATTGCTAATTTGTTTTTATTACACTGGTGCCGATGCATCCTCTGTACACCGCTCTGAGCCCCGGAGTGAGCGGTATACCAAATCGAAGTTAATAAATAAATAAATAAATAAATAAATAAATATAATTCACCTCATATCTTTAAATTGAACCTTAGGTGAGTATTTTAGTTGATGGCCTTCACCCCTGAAGGGGGTGCCTTGGGCGTATATCAAATTTTAGCTTTTCCTAACTGTTAACCGTGAACACCTATTTAATGCCAATTTGCCTTGTAACAGTATAGCAGTGTTTCCCAACCAGTGTGCCGCAATATTGGGCAATAACCCGGATCTAATTTTTAAAGCTGCAGATAAAGGAGGAGGAATTGTGTCCATGAATAAAGCGGATTATATGGCTGAGGCACACCGACAATTAGCAGACCGGACTTACTACAAACCCATCAATGGGGATCCCACCACCAAATACCAAAAGATCATTAATAACATCATTCACCATGCTGAAACCATGGGATTCATTGACAGACGCATTGCCCAATTCCTCATTAATCCTCACCCTAAAATCCCAGTCTACTACCACCTGCCAAAGATCCACAAGAAGACCCGCCCGGTTCCGGGGCGCCCCATCGTCGCCTGTACCGGGGGACTCCTCCAACCCCTCGCCATTTACCTCGACACCCTTCTCCAACCTGTCGTCCAGAACAAAACCGCATACCTCAAAGACACCCGGGACTTTATTACCAAGGTAGAGAATATGACCATGGAGACAGGCGACCAACTGATTGTTGCGGATGTAAACTCCCTCTACAACAACATACCTTTGGACCAAGCCAGGGGAGTTCTACAAGAGGCTTTTGAATCCATTACAGACCTAACCTTACCACCAGTTAACTTTCTACTCGAGCTAGTGGACTGTGTACTTGATTATAACTACTTCCGGTTTGATGGACAGTTCTATGTACAACAAATGGGTGTGGCTATGGGGAGCCCCCTAGCTCCTTCCATCGCCAATCTCTATATGCACCACCTTGAACAATTACACATGTACAATGAACCCCAACACCCGATTGCACGCCATATTAAATTCTACAAGCGGTTCATAGATGATGTGTACATTGTGGCCTCTAAAAACATCACGCCCACTTCCCTACATGATTGGATGAACTCATGGGAACCCACCATCAAGTTCTCCTTGGAATCTAGCATTAACACCATCAACTTTCTTGATGTCACCACGTATGTTCACCACAATAAACTACTCATCAGAAGTTTCCACAAACCCACCGAATGTAACTCCTTGTTACACTACTCAAGTTTCCAAAACCACGTGCTTAAGAACAATCTTCCTTATGCCCAGATGTTACGTCTGAAAAGGAACTCATCTACACCAACAGACTACAACCAAGAGTTGAATTTACTATCCGCCAAACTCAGAGCCAGGGGTTATCCTGAATCCGTAATTACGGCCGCCAGCACTAGAGCCTCCAGAATCCCCAGGGAATGGCTCCTCACCAGCAAACCCAAACAGACTCCGAACAGACTCATTTGGCCATTGACTCTAACTCCCAATACCAGCCGCATCAAGCAGGTCATCAACAAATATTGGGTCATCTTGAAGGACATTCCTGGCCTTGCCCAAACCCCCATTGTAGCCCACAAGCGATCCAGAAATATCAAAGACGTCCTGGTACACACACAACTTAAAGCACCCTCATTGAAAAGCATTTTAACTCCCAAAACCCACCCGTGTGGACATTGTGCTCAATGCAAGTTTGTGTTTACCGATAAACGCATTTTTAATCCGGGCACAGAACAGTATATCAACTTCCGCTGGTCATATTCCTGCAATTCGGATTGCTCGGTGTATGGACTGGTTTTGCCCTTGTGGAAGCATTTACGTGGGCGAAACCAAACGGTGTCTCCGCCAGCGGGTATCGGCACACCATTCTCGGATCCGCCGATTGTCTGAAGACTCCCCATTATACACGCATTGCAAAGATAAAAATCATGGACCAGACTCCCTACGATTCTTTGGCTTACAACGGGTTATTATCCCCCCACATCAAAATGCTGAACTACTATTGAGACGTGCAGAAGCGGCCTGGATTTTGAAACGCAATAGCGAGCAGCCCTTCGGCCTGAATGAAAAACTACGAATTCATGACCTGATCCTTTAAGACTCTCCTGAATGCTCTTCTCTTTACTCCCCATCCTCACCTATGATCCTTACCTCCAGTGTGTATTTAATTGTATTGTTTGCATTGATTCTTTGCATTTGCCATGACCACATAGGGGGACACACTTCTCGCCCCATGCTCTAGGTATGTTTATTTGCCCTATATTAAATGTGGATTATTGCCTCTCCTTACCATGTTGTATATATTGCCATATATGGTGTATGATGATATTGATAACTATGATACCATGTTTATGCTTTTATGCTTTGTGGAAAGCTTTATGTATTTCGAGATGACTTACAATGTATAATTTCTCACAGACTTATTTGGTCACCTACCACTGTGGATACCCCTACCTACTTGTCACACAGCCTTGACAAAGACCAGCCAGGTCAAAATGTGGAAAGGGCCCACACACCTGCGTCCTCGTCGGCTTTCGACGACTTCGGAACACCACCGATCACTCCACCCGGTGTTTACCCATCACCACGCATCGGTGTGTGGATTACAAATATATTTGAAGCAACGGCGTTTGGATTACAAATGGATGTTTGCCAATGATTACTTTTTGTGTGCATTAACACTTATTTTCTTTGAATTGAGTGCAATAATATTACTTTACCTCCTCGAGATCCGTGTGTTTGTTTGATACGACTAAGCACCACGCCCTGTTTGTTACATTACAATCATCAGGTGTGCCGTGGGAAATTGGCACTCTCCCCCCTCCTAGCAGCTCTTTCTCCCTCTTTCCCTCCCCAAAGATCCTCACCGAGTCAAAGGAAGGGCTCCGCCGAATGCCAGGGCCAGGCCCACCTTAAGGAATCCTTCAGGAGCCTCAACTCATTATGGCTCCTGCTCTATACGTTTCATAGATCTGTGTGGCCTCTTTCGCTGCCTCCCTCCGCAAAAGCAGAGCACTGGGTGGAAGTGATGGAGTTGGCGTTTTTGTGTTGGCTTGGATTTCTCGCGAGAACAGCCAAAACCGGAAGCTCCACATCGGTAAAATTTCACAAGGGTATGGAGAACAAGCCCTATGAGGAGCAGCTTGAAGAGCTGGGCATGTTTAGTGTGAAGAAGAGAAGGCTGAGTGAAGACATGATAGGCATGTATAAGTATATGAGAGGAAGTCATATATATATTGTGTTCATCAAAACAGGCCCAGGTTTCACACTGAGTGTATAAATACATTTAAAAACATATTAACTATATGTATTACTATGTTAGAGTGTCATTTTGTGTCATTTAGCTTGGTGGTGTGCCCCAGCATTTTACAAATGTAAAAAATGTGCCGCGGCTCAAAAAAGGTTGAAAAACACTGCAGTATAGGGTAGGCAAAAAACCCTCTTAAAACATAAGAGGGGAAAAATTCCTACCTGGTCCCCTACTGGCAACCCTAATATACTGTTTCAAAATTCCTACCTGGTCCCCTACTTGCAACCCTAGTATACTGTTTAATGGGTGGGAGTGGTAGGTCGATGCTCAGCTCAGAATGAGGAAGGGGGCTGGAAAGTGCCGAGAGCCTGGCTCCACCCTCTTCCAAGCATTTCCTGTTAGAATTAATTTCTCTCCATTCATGGGAGGAGGCAAATTTCTCTCCCTCCCCAGCTGTACAGGGGTGGGAAAAGCTTCATATGATTTTATATACCTGTAGCACAGCCAGGCTCGTTTGTGCCTGGAGGGCTGGGAAGCGGTCCCAGGGTTCCATTAGCATTAGGGCCTGCAGCAGCTGAGATTGATTCAGAGGATGAGCTAGATGACTGGGGCGAAGCACAGGGCCCTTCAGATGGGCCTCGTTCGCCCGCTCAGAGCTTGGAATGGGATGAGATGATGTTTGGACCTAGTGAAGAGATAGATCACCAGGTGGACATGGGAAGCAGCGAAGGGAGTTATGAACACCCCGGGGGGAGGAATTCGCAAGAGGCCGAGAATGTAAACATGGACGAGACCGAGTGGGAAAGTGCTAGGGAGGAAAGCTCTCAAGAAGATAGCGACACATCTGCTGAAAGGCAAGGTCGAACCTTTGATAGGAGACGGGACATTGAGTCGAGCAGGAGGGCTTGGTCTAGAGTGCTAGACCGGCCGAGGTCCGTGAGTAGAGATTGGAGACGCAGAAGCCTAGAGCGGCGCGGACCTCGGCCGAAGGATTAAGTATAGGATCCGTGGGAATCCTTCCTCAGTTCTCCGGCCACGTCTTTCCTGAACAGGCGTGAAGCGGAGTGGGACCACCAGCCAGCCGTGGTCATCAAGCCTTGCCTTGCATTTGCCTTGTTTCCTGAGCCGCATTGGTTTGCGGAGCCTTGCCCTGTTTCCTGATCCGCATTGGATTGCGGAGCCTTGCCCTGTTTCCTGATCCGCATTGGATTGCGGAGCCTTGCCCTGTTTCCTGATCCGCATTGGATTGCGGAGCTTTGCCACGCTTCCAGCTTATTGCTACGTTACTTTGGACTACTTTGCTTATAACCTTTTGGACACTCACATATTATTGGACTATTTACTCTTTGGAACTGTGTTTATACTCAATAAAGTAGTTAGCCTTCAGTACGTCTCTGTGTGTGTGATTAAGGGGCCCGCTAAATCCGTGATCGTGACAATACCAGGCTTGTGCAAAAAAAGGGTAAAGCATCGTAATTTGGATCAAATTCAGTAAATTTGTGGATATGAATCAATATTAGAAACATGTAGGAAAGGTGGGGGAGAATTTAAGAATCAAAACTCTCACCAATCATTTTAGCGAAGAGTCTGTAATATTTGGATACCTCCCAAGGTCAGAAGTTATCAGAGAAACATCCTTTTCTAGTTCCTCCAGAGTGATCCCATGGTAATCTCCAGCAGACGTAAACCACAGAATCACCAAGAGAACATTGAGCATTTCTAGGGAGGACATATTTTGTCAGGGAAGATGAAACTGTGGACAGTGGTTCAAGAGACTTACTGTAAGTTAGCATCCAAAGCTTTTGCATTTTGTATTAACCCATGGTTTTATGGGTTGCTTTTATTTCAATGTGCTTTTCAAAATGTGATTTTATGTAGCACAAAGAACCAAGGAAAAACAAAATCTGAAGTGAATATCCAGTTCTGACAGTGCTTTCCCTGTAAACATTTTTATGAGACTCATTCCTAAGGCCTTCAGTTAAGATAAGCTGAATGATTCTACAACAGAGGTTGCAATTTGAATATCACATATCCTTCTGCACTAGTGAATTTAAATGTAGGAATATGCAAGGATTTTTAATTACCTTGTTTCATTTTTCCATTATTCATTATTGACACATTCTTCATTTCAAAATTATGTTAAAATCTTAATAATTTCATAAATTATTCATTCACTAGCAGTAATTGTTTCCATTCACTTTGATTGTCATTTTTGTTCTTTTCAGGTTTGCTACTAGTAGTAACTGCACTTCAATACAGTACAAACCCTCTATCAATTGAGAAAATGTTCTTGAAATTACTGTGGAAACAGGAAAACATGGATAGGAGTGAACCCTATTGAAATGAATGACTTCCACTGGAAGTTGCCATAGATTTGTGTTGGAGGACCTCAAAAATTCCTTAGTGGGGGCATATTTTGTTGAATGCAGTGACACCACAGATACCAGTCATGCAGGTATAAGAGTTGTCCTGAAACAATTCTAATTAATTTTCAAAAGGTTTCTTCATTTTAGTTGTTTTTTAAAGACAACTAGGGTAAATAGATACAATCAAGATAAAATTATGGATAACCATTATAGCCTATATAAAGTAATTGGAGACTGTCGAGCAGTAAGATTATACAGACTGAGTGTAAAGAATGCTATGGTTGCAATGATATCTATACAAAAGAAAAAGAAAAGAGGGAAAGGTAGAGGGAGATAAAAAGGATATAGCATTTGCAAAATCCTGGTCCCAAAATGCCTGAAAAAGGTTGCCATGCAACTTTTAGATTCAAACTGATAAACAACTAGAATATAATATACCAGACATAATTGGTTGAAGTGGTGGTGGTGGTGGTGGTGGTGGTGGTGATCTTGAATTCACAATATAGTTGCAGTGTTAACTACATTGTAAGTCCTCCACTGGAAGCACGGTTGGTTTCTTTTTCCAGAGCCAATCTATTATTTGTACAACTACTACTAACAATAATACCAGCATTCCACTCCCACTGACAGTTGTTGTTTACTGAACTATTCCATAGTAATATAGCAACCAGGACATTCTGGGTAAATGATACAAGAGCCATTATAAATGGCTACAGTAATTAGAGTCCCTGCTACTTGAAAGAAATATGCATATCCATATAGAATGAATGAATACATATTTTCACATTGGAATCCCAGGATATACCAATTTGTTTTTGGGCATTTGTTTCACAGTGATTGATAATTCAGCCAAATAGGTCCCATTCTATTTAATGTTTCATTCATTGAGAACCAAATGCACACACTTGATGAGCAATGATTTTAACCTTCTTATCTCTTTAAGGCTTTGGATTCTGTGCTTTGGAAGGATCAATACTTTCCATTTAGTTTGTTCAGGACAGGAGTCTCGATATATATAAAAAGAATAGAGCTGCTAAAAGTAATTCTCAAACTAGTCAATAGCCTCTAGACTGCAGTGTTTGGACCAATAGAATTTTTTAACATCATCCTAATTAAAATTGAATTTGCACGATGGGGGAAAACAGTACTCTGCATATACTCAGAGACACTACCTATTAAGTCCTTGGCTTTAAACCTTTAGCAATTTTGACACTAAACTCTGAGATGTCTGTTTATTGTTCATATGATGAACTCAGAGATAAATACAGTAGCAGATGAGGTCAGAGGGGCAGGAAAGTGAAGATGCTATAGTACATTGTGATTTCATCCCCCCACCTCCTGGTAGGATTTGAGTGTAGGTATCTGAAAGTATATGCAATGCTTTTGGTATGAAATAAATAAATCTGAAAGTAGATGGCCATGAAATAATACTGCCCTTCCTGGTACTCATTATTGATGGCTCTTGAGGATTTTCCTTGGAGCCTATGCTGGAGTGGGAAGGACAATTAAGATGATCTGTCCCAGGAGATGTCCAGATAGTTACATTTGGTGGGTGAAATCTGTTGAAACCCTGGCTGATGTCTGCAATAGTCAAAAGTCCAACACAGTCACTCTATGGAGTCTCTTCCCAAGTTTCACTTGTTGACTACAGCAATGATAATGAGAGAGGGAAGTTGAGCACCATTACATGTCACTGGGGTACCTGAGCTTGGGGAATACACGATAGCCCTGCAAATAGTTGCAACTACCTGTTCCATCTTGGAACTGTCCCAACTTACCTACATGGGGCCAAAGTGATGGTTTGCTCTGAATTGTTGAGAAGAATTTGGAGAAACCTGAAACATCTGCTAACACATTTTAAGGTCATTTTAAGGGGCCTTGGCTCACGTTAACACAAATCAGCTCCATGCATCACTTAGCTGTCACAGAGCTGATTCACCCCACTTTTAGGATGATGGTTCAGTGTAGATGTGCCCTTAGTCTCATTAACACTAAAGGTACATCTGATGAAAGCATGCCTTTAGGGAGGCTTCTTGGTAGCTGCTCCCAAGTTGTACAATTCTCTTTCCCAAGAGATGCAGCTGGCTCACTCCCTACAGTTTTGTATTCAGAAGTCAAAGAGTTGGTATGCACCTCAGAACTGTGTACCAGAAAAGGCAAGAAACAAAATAAATAAATACTTGCTTGCCAACACCTGAAATAATGAGACCACATAATGTACTGGGTTTCAGTATGGGCAACTTTTATTGACGATTACCTATTTAACCTTGTAACCAAATCTAATTATATGGGTGTCCTGAACTTGCTGTGGCAAAGCCAAAGTAGCATCCCTGCCCGGCCTACCCTTAGACTAAATAGGGCAAAACATCTGGTTCCCCTGATGACCCAACCTTGGCAACCTCTAAGGAAAACATGTTGGAAAAATCTCTCTCAACATTGTTGAAGCCAGACTCCCCCCATTCCTAGGCCATTTGGTTTCACCTCACCTCACCAAAATGAACCACAGGTGAGTGTTTTAATTCATGACCTTCACCCTGGAGGGGAGTGTCTTGGGTATACACCAAATTTAAATCCCCCTAGCTATTAAAATTGATTCCTATTTTAAAAATCACTTCATTCCAATTTGCCCTTGAGAACAGTATAGTCTGGCTCCACCCCTTTTCTAAGTAGTTCCAGCTGTAACTACTTTGTCTCCTGTTCAGGGGAGGAGGCAAATTTCTCTCCCTCCCTGACACAGCCAGGGAGGAAACGTCCCTTTTGCTCAATCATTTAGTGAATGAGCAAAGTAGTAAGAGAGGAAAATCAAGATTTGTGACAGCAAAGAAATAGCTTCATCTAGTCAAACAATAGCTGCAATTATTGCATGTCAAGAATTATATTGGGGGCCCTTGGAATTTGCTGTGGTTTGATTTTAAGAACAATTACAGATACCAAACTCCATGCATGCTCAAGCTCTAGTATATAAAATGGAATAGTAAATTTGTGTCCATTTTTACAATGGCAAAATCAAAATTTGGGTTATTATTACTATATTAATAGTCAACTTTTTCTCAATACATGTCAAAGGAGTGGCTTTACAGGTGGGATTGTGGTGCCAGTGATGTGACCCTTGGGGCATGTTTTGGGGGTGGTGTTTCAAATTGTGGATGATTAAATACAAAATCTGTGGATACAAGGGGCAACTGTATGTGAACTCACGTTACATGATAGAAGTTGATAAAGTTCCAAGTGAACTGTAGACACTTTAACAGAATGATATTTACCACACACAGCTAACTATATTAAGACTATCAGTGAATGCTTCTAATGAGGAGTGTAATAGGGACGTGCTTCATATTTCCATTTTTTCTCATCTCATTTTAAAGTAAGGTTGTTATGTTGCCATGCTATCAAACAACATAAGTTTTCTTTCAAGGCTTGACAATATCTTCCCTCCACATACATCACACAAGCACACTCCATATTTACTTGCTAATTACTTTTGGCATCAGATTTATCACTACACCACTTAAAATGTACCTACAGTTCAGCTTGTTTTTTTTTAAAAAAAGAACACTACACACAGAGCCAATTTATCATTAAATTGCCATATCTTAAAAATAACATGTATAATTACACAAGACACCACTAAATAAATTTCATTATTAAGTATACTTTTTCCCTTCTCCAAGCTTCATTGTGGCAATGAGTGTCTCCATTGCCAAGTGGCAAAATGCCCAGCCTAATCTGTATCTGTAGGCCAAGATAGCTCTGCATTACAATTTTCCCCCTTCCATCCTGTTATGGTTACTCATAAGCAAAGTTGTAATTCAAATTGTCTTATAATCATGTGTCCCCTAAAGTATGCTCCCATAATAACAGAGTTAGGTTTTATCACAGACCCTCCAGATGTTTTGGATTAAATTCCATTAGCACTGCCTATGTGAGTTGAGACTTCTGGGAGTTGAAGTCTCAAACATCTGGTGGACCAACTATTTTTTGTCCTGGCTTTGTAAGACACAAGAAAGCACAATTGCTGTTTTTAATTTCTTCTTGCCAAGATTTATCATAAAGTAGAGTTGAAATTGGTATGAACATGCCAGCCCAATTCTCTATGCACTTCTCTAAACTATATGCGTTACTGTACTTTTTTCATAATCCATTTATTTTGGGAAGCTATTCCAACCCTACTTTAGGACACAGTACAGTGAAAAAGTCTGTCAATTAATTATTTTTTTAAAAAGTGCAGGTTTAGTATGCACCTGGGTTTCAGTTTGCCTCTTGGTCTAGGGCAGAGCTTTCCAAACTGTGTGTTGTGACACATTAGTGTGTCAGCTGTAGTATATATGTGAGTATGGGTGTGAGCCTAAATTAAGATGTATGATTGCAACACCATACCATTTAAAGAAAACATATTTTGCCTGATGAAAAAGCAAGTAGAATTTCAAAAGCTATCATCATGTGTCTTATGTTTATTGGTTGACCAAAATCTTTTTAAAATAAATAAATAAATGGGTTTTGTTTCATTCATTGCACAATTTGATAAACCTTGTAAATCATCCCTGCACAAGTGATGAAACATTTTGATAAAAGTTTATATTAAAACTTCCTTTATGAGTTTAGAGAGGAGTTTGATCTTACCCTCCCGGGGGCACATATTGAAGAGTACAGAGCAATAGCTTGTGAAACAGTAGATTTAACTGAAAGATCAAGTAAAATTAACTAGAAGACTTGACTAGATTATTCAAATTATCAATCATATTTACACAAATATTAATTCATATAGAGTAGTGAGGTTTATTTTCAAGAAAAATGCTAAAATTATATATTGCTTCCTTCCAAAAAAGTAGTGAAAAATAAAATCCCTGCACTCATTGACACATGTCAGTCTAACATGAAACACATCATGTCTTTCAAGTTTCACAGATCTCTGAATTTTGACACCTAATTCCTAAGTTAAAAGAAAAACAGGTGAAAACATGCATACAAACAAAGAAATTATATAGGAATTTGGCACATTGTGGAAATTTACATTCATAAAGGCATACAGTAATATTTGCAAACACATATATACAGTTTCAAGCCCATGAGACTACTAATAAACTAAACAATATTCATTTGGGGAGGGGGTGCTTGTTTTAGCTGTATAAATTACTGTAGAATTGGAATGAAACAAATGGGTACATGGGAACAGATTAAAGTGAGAAAGTAAAAGATTTGTATATCCCTATTGGGCATCAACACTAGTTATTACTTCTTATAGTTCACCCTTGTTTCAGCAAACTCACTAGGTAATATTACTTTTTACATAACCAAATTTTTTATTAGTAGATTAGGCTGCTCTATCTTCTTTACTTTAATTCAATGTACACTCACTTTTCTATTTTTCTATTTTTGTTTAGATAAGATTTTTAATGCCATAGAAACCCTTTATTTTATATAATTACTGAAGAAGATAATAGCAAAGGATGCTATAAATATCCTGACTTTATATCCATTCCTTTATCTCTCTCCACTCCTCACACTTTATTAATAAAAAATAAATATTGATTTTAAATATATTTTTGATTACACATGAGCATTTTGAAATAGTAAAGCATATGTCAATTTACAATGTAAAAATAGTGTATTATTACAGGAACTTGTTTACAAATTTACTTGTATGCCACAGAGCTCTGGAGTTACAGTGACAAACTGGAAAGTGAGGTCTCTATATCTATTTGTTATGCATGGTTGTGGAGCAGGGTAGTATAAACACCATGGTAGACCCCAGGGCTGGTTTGAAGTAGCAATGTAGATTTATTTATTGATTTTATTTTTATTTATTTCGGGATTTTACCCCGCTCTTCTCAACCCCCAAGGGGGGGACTCAGAGCGGCTTACAGTACGGCACAATTCGATGCCCACATAATAACAATATAAACCCCAAAACACTTCAACAATTAAAATACATTAAAAATACATTAAAATACAACTACATTAGCACCATACACATTCACTCTGGATTAAAACAATGTTCAGTCCATAAAAACATTGGCCATAATCACCCACTTTCATTAAAAACCAATCTAAAATGCTGCCTTGTGCTGGTGTACGAATGCCTGGTCCCACAGCCAGGATTTTACTTTTTTCCTGAATGCCAGGAGGGATGTGGTGGATCGTACATCAATAGGAAGCGCATTCCACAGGCGGGGAGCCACCACCGAGAAGGCCCTATCCTCGTCCCCACCAGCCTCATCTGAGACGTAGGCGGGAGCGAGAGCAGGGCCTCCCCGGATGATCTTAGATTACGAGGTGGGACATAGCGGCTGATGCGTTCGGACAAGTAAGCTGGGCCAGAACTGTATAGAGCTTTAAAGGTCAAAACCAGCACTTTGAATTGAGCCCGGAATTGGACAGGCAGCCAGTGGAGCTGACACAACAGGGGGGTCGTATGCTCCCTGTATGTAGCTCCCGTTAGCAATCTGGCTGCCGCCCGCTGGACTAATTGCAATTTCCGAACTGTCTTCAAAGGCAACCCCACGTAGAGTGCATTGCAGTAATCTATTCGGGATGTGACCAGAGCGTGGACGACCGTAGCCAGATAGATGTGCCCCATTTCTGCTGATTAGCCATGATTGAGCATTGTTGAATCTATATCTGTAGCAGAATTAACAGATTTGAGCACCTTTTCCATGCCATCTGGGTACAACAGCTGAAACAGAATCTAAGAAGCTTGACTAGATGATAGAGTATATATTTCTCTAAATGCTGCCACAAAAGCAATATTAAGTCCCTAATAAAAATGAATGTTTTTCTTTTCCAAGTGTCTAGCAGATGATTGAGAGTTGCATTCCTAGCACTTCAAGCTAGTTCCAAATAAATTCTATATCACCTGGAACAAATCTTCTGGGCGACAGCTTGAGGATGACGTGGAAGACACAAAATAAATGTGTCACAGATGTGGGTAATGTATTTAATTCACACAGAAACAACTGGGCCAGAATATACTAACAACTCATGAAAACTTCTTGCTGTAATATTTCAACAAAAAGTCTGAGAGGCAAGAGGTTCAAAAGACCTTTTTTATATAAGCACCCGGGTATGTAATTATGTAGTTGAAAGGGTAAAGAAGAAATTTCTGTGGCTTATCATTTGTATTAAGTATTTCCATTCAGGAAAAAATGCCATGGGTAGAGACAAGTCATATCTCTGGAGTAAAGCTGTGACTATCATTTGTAATTTGAAAACCATTGACTCACAACACTTTAGCCTAACAGCTGGAAGAGTATGTATGTCTAAGGTGGTACAATAGATCATCTTTCATTAACCATGAATATGTGGGAAAGGAAATATGGACATGCAGACGGGAAGATAAATTAATGTCATATTTTGTAATTAAACTGCTCACAGACTATTCCAGAAACATCTGAATTAAATAATGTTGTAGAGAGCATCATTAATTCAAACACAGAGAGAAAGTAATAGGACATTACTTACAAAATACCAGTTAACATTCCTTGATGTATAGTGAGTCAAGAACATTTAAATGAAATATTTTCTAAGATATAAAGGACAAGAAATGTCTCCAGTAGAAGTTTGTTAAATGGTTGAAATGGGCTTTATTTAGCCTATTGTGCCTAATCATTTTTTCTATTCAACTATTTATTCTCATGTATCCATGGAAGTGAGGAACAAATTCAGCACGCATTTTCTCCTGTCATAAGATAAATTATTTCAGTTTTACTCCTTTCAACATTCTGAAGTTGTAGGAGAAAAGGATATCAATCTATGCATAATTTAAAAAAATTTGCCAAAAGGTCAACTTACTCTATTACACAACCATAATGCAATTTATGCCTCTTGTTTGTTAAATGAAAAATAAAATGAAGAAAGCAATTTTACCACTTCAAAATATATATTAGTACAATCCACTAAATCAGGCCCTCCACACTGCTAAATACTAGAATAGCCTTTGAATGTGATTTTCCTGCTTCTTGACAGGGGGTTGGACTGAGCCCATGAGGTCTCTTCCAACTCTATGATTCTATATGGGAGATGTGAATTTGTAAGTGGTGCAAACTACCAGTTTAATAACGGTCTCAGAATCAAATTACAGTGATTAAAACAACAACTTCTGCAACATACATCCAGTTATTTGCAAAATGGTTATACTACTCTTAAGCAGGTATCAAATTGTAACTAGGGATGTAAATCTTGACTTGATTCATTCTGTCTTGATAAATTTACTAACTCAAAATAACAAAATTGACATAATTAATTCATTTCTGTGCCATAGTGATTTGGGAAGAGCAGAAGAAGTATTTCATTCATTACCAGGGGTGTTGTGTAGCATTTGAGGTATGTTAATAGGTTTTGGATGCTTTTAATGACTCATCCTCTAATTTTCTTATACCAAGGAGAAACTTTTCACTATTTATTTATTCCTTACACCGATCATAGCTTACAAAGGGCTACAGCATGCTATGCTACCATTTCAACCCAGGTTGCCATATTATGGACCATCATGACTTAAAATCAAGTAACTCTAATGGCTTTGGAATGTGAAGGATTGTGATTTCTAGTGTTTACAAAAGTGGTGGGGAATTATTTTATTAGCCTTACTGGATTGCAATTGAATATTTATTTATTTGTAAGTTGACCAGTACAAGTGAAAAATAAATAAAACATTCAAGAGGAGGGCAGTTGACTCCTAAAGGTGAAATCTTTTTCTTTTCAAGTTACATCATCATGACAAGTGGAATTCTGCATATCTGGTTTCCTAAAGAATAAATATATTTAATATGACACTTTCTATCCCCAGATAGAAAGTAGCTACTGAAATGGACATCCAAGTGCCACCTCTGTGTTGATGGAGGCAGGCAGGATTTCCCCCGGGTACTGGTTGTGGGGGGTCGGGAGCAGGTGAGGGTTTTGCCCTCCTTTCTGCTAGAGATCCCTGTGTACAACTAGTGGGCCACTGTGTGACACAGAATGCTGGACTAGATGGGCTGAGGCCCGATTCAGCATGGCTCTTTGTAATGATGTCGATTATTGGTGTGTAAATGTTGTATAACATATGTTAAATGTATGTTGTTTTGTGTAGTTCAAAGGAATATCCTATGAATTGTTGATGTGGGTGAGACAGAAGGGAGGCTTGGCAGAAGCTCTGAAGAGCTGTCGCCATAGCAACCAGGGCCAGAGCCTTTTAGAATGTTCAAGGTATGAATTTTACAGTTGGTGAAGAGCGGTTGGAAGCCAACTGCCATGAGAGGGGGGGGGAGTTTGTTTTGAGTTAGTTGGTCTTAAGGACTGTAAGAGAACAGTTCAGTCTTTAGTTAGTCTTAAGGTCTGCAAGAGAGCAGTCCAGTTTTATGGGTGTAGAGACCCTAGTTAAAGATGGAAGAGTCCAGAGGTCTATAGAGGGTTAGTGGGAACCCTATAGTATAACCCCAGTTGTGTTTTGTGTAACAGAATAAGTTTGTGCCTCTGAGGAAGTATAAAACCAATCAAGATTTGTACCCATTGGTGTCATAATAAATTATTTACATCTTAAAAGAAAAACACCTCTGTTCGTTCTTTTATTGGTGGTGGCCCTCAAGGTCAGTGGTCAAACAGACAAATGGTGGCAGTGTGGTCAAGTGGTTACTGAGAAATTTAAAGTCTCTGCAATTCAATGGTTAGTGGGGGGAGATAGTCTACCCTGCCATAAGACAGAAGTTGCTGAGGTAACTTCGAGGCCCCCTTGCATTTAGGGTTAGCGGTTTGGATTCCGAAAGATTGTCCAATCTGGGGCCGGTCAACAAGGGGTTGTCACACTCTTCTTATGTTCTTATGTTCTTATGATACAAATTAAGTATGTTGGATATTGGGCACTTGTTAATGCTGCTGCTGTTACTAAGACAGGCTTGGTTATTATTATTTTAAAATGTTGTAACTGAGCAGGTTTTTACTACATTCTTTTATAATTAATAGTCTGAGCTAAATTGGATCCTTTGCAAGGGAAAATAAATGCTAAATAAATAAAAAGGTTATGTACAATATTGCACAAGTTTGTTGCAGTATAATCATGTTCCTATCATCTCATGTAAGTAGTCACAGATTTGCAATGTTATTGGGTTCAGACTGAAGGAGGTTGCAAATATTGTAATTTTGTGTTTCTTTTAACTTTTCATGCTGTGGGACTATACAGAAACACCTAGCAATTCTTAATATAGAAAAATGCAGTTTATTTCTATTCAGTCATCTCATATTTGCAATATTTCTCTACTAATTGGTGTGACTTAATGAGTTCTTTGAATGATTTCAAAGTATGAAACATCTGGAGTATTGTATCAAAAGAGCTCATTACTACGCTTTCAATAAAGCATGCTCAATACTTACTATTTTCAAGGATCTGTAGGTGTGGACTAAGCAGACATGAAAGAATAACACATTACAAAAGTCTACAAAAAAGCAGTTTTAAACCCCAAAATATCTATAATAAAACTTGTTCTAAAAACAGTTATGAAGGACATTATGACTCCTGTCTTTGACACCATGAATGTGGGCAAATCAAAACAGGATCAAACATTTTAGGTTAGCTTAAAAGGTTAAAGGCCTTGGTGGAATGGAAAAAATTAAGAAGAAATGTTTTAATGTGTAAGAGTTTTCTTTTTTAATAAAACAACATATTGAATAATATCCATCTAAATATGCTTTGCAAGACTTTCTCTTAGAGTGATGAATAAAATATTCACTTTCTGAAAAGTATATCACAGAGTAACTTTTATTTAAAAACACACTAGGTAAGGACTAATCAATACATAAACCAGTCATTACTTGTAATGTTCATTTGTCCAATATCTTTAGTTAATGTATGTTTCATCAATCCATTATGCCATTTTTTGCTTTCATGTCAAACATTTGCTATTCATAAGTAACCTTACAACACACGCAATAGATATCAATCGACTGGAAAGAGGAGAAGATTTGCGGGGATATATACATACAGATCGGGATTCAGGGAAAGAGTGATCGGAAGAGCAATCCACAGTTCATGCGGTATTCCTATAAGAGTTCCTGGATGCCAAAAGAGTTCCAAAGCAGATTATATCCAAGTTTATGTAATTGGCATGGGTAGGATTCAAGCATCCAGAGTCTCAACAGTTACTGTAGAGATAAATTTTATATTATATAAGGTAGGCCCTAAAGCAGCCACCCATTAAAATAGCGTCAAAGCATATTAAAGAAGATACCATAAGATAATGCTAGCTCCTACATCACCTACCTGACTATTCTACCACTGTAGAAAAAACTATGCTAAAACTAGTAACAAGAAACTGTCTCTAATGCACAATTGTAAATCAGACATAGAAAAACTACTGAAAATTAACAAAAGAACTATAAAAACTTCTTCAAACACATAAGACCCATTGTTTATCCGACACAGGCGTGCATAAAGATGATTAAAAGTTAAAAAAGGAACTCGGCAAATAAAAATATCAACTGTTTACCAAAACTATTTATCATACACCATATTTAGCTGACATATCTGACATATTACAATCGGCGAGTTTTAGCCTTCGTGTTTCCCTCTTTTGTTTTAATTGCACATGCAAAAGCAAAACCAAAAAATCAAATAAAAACCCTCCCAAAATACTGCAAGAAAGTATGGGTTAAAATTCATTCCACAATAGTTAAGTGGCTTTCTAGGCCTGCAAAAAAGGAGATTATAAGGCGGTATAGTCAGAGTGAGACCAAGTGACACCATCAAAAGTATTCCTATCTAGATCTGTCACCAGAGAATCGGCGAAAAAAGAAATACTGATAAGTGTTTGAACTGCATTATCAGAGAACACTCATCCCTGCACAAAAGAGAACATATCACTACTTCCAAGTCAGTTGTCCCATTGATTGTATTTTCTGTCTCATCTAGATTAAGCTACTACAGTTTATTAGTTTGCATCAAATCTAAAATTGTACTCAGACATAAATACACAATTTCTACACTTTATTGGTAGATAAAATAGGAATGTGAAACTGGTTATCATCTATGAATTAATGGCACCCATTCCTAAATTGTAAGACAACCTCTGTCAAAAGTTTCATGTTTGGATTAAACAGAATAGATAAAATGACAACACCCCAAAGGATTATGGCCAAAGATTTGAGTAAGAGTTCCCCAGTGTCATCTTTTGGGATCTTCAAGGCAAATAGGAAATGAACCATCACAACACAGTTCATCAAATTCCATCACAGAGAAACATTACAGAATGATACCATGAACAGGTATGGAAACAAAAGCATTGCAGCCCTCCCTCCACTTTACAAAAAATATTGCCATTACTTAGTAAGAAGAGTTTAATCTATCTCTTTTTAGGTGATAACCTGTTTACAGACATCTTCAATTGGATACAGAGCACAGCTTGAATCAACTGAATGCTGAATTACAAGAAGATAGTGATTGGGTTGTCGGTTGCTAAGTTAATGCTTTCATCTATGTTTTTAAAATAATGATTTTGATTGCTGCTGCATGTATATAAAACATTGTCTGAGTGCTTTCTGGTGATGTGGGACATTTAAGAAGAATGGTATACACAACAGAAGATGATAAATAAGTTTTTTCCAACAGATTTTCATATAACATATATCTTGTTTGTCTACTCAGTTTATGCAATATTTTAGAAATTAGTAGATCTTCCAAATATGTGCTTTGGGGAATCTTGTGAAAGCTGTCTAATAATATAGTAAAGGGGGGGAGTTGTTTTCTTTACAATACTTGACAACACTCCTTTTTGATCCAGTGATCACCTCCAGAGGTTTTGCTGTAACTAATTACCCTCACATGTTGCAACACGGTAAATGGTAAACTGAACTTGAGACCTTTCAGCAGTCCCCTCTATAGAGAGGTCCACTTTGACCTTTTTTAAACTGTCTTTATGATGTCAGGCAAGTGCATCTGTATAGTCCCCATTTTTAAATCTTATGTGGGTTTTTTTTGTTGCTATTCTTGTTGTTTTAAGTAATGTTGGCTGAAATCTTGTTGGGAAGGTGTGTACTTGAGACTACTTGATGAAAGACACTGTGAGTGAGGTGCTTTGATGGCCTCTGTGAATAGACACCAGAATAAATTTAAATGATACACCAAGCTATAGTCCATGCAGGGGGAGGAATTGTGAGATATTTAAGGCTACTCCATCCTTTCACAAACCATATTTGCTGCTTTTCCTTGTGGTACCAGATCTGATGGACTCCATACTTTCCTCATTCCATCTCTTCCAGAGTTGCTTGCCTGAGCTTCTTGATGTCCATGTAGAGAAATCAAGGACTGCTGACACTGGGAGACTCTGCATCCCTCTTCTTATCTTATGGATCTTGACATTTATCACAGTACAGTACATACATTTTGACATATTACACACATATATAGATGAACAGAGTCAAACTTTCTAGCCACCAGGGGGAGCTGATACACTCATCTCTCAGCATTTTTCCAGCGTCCCTTGTTTTTCTTCCGCATTCCTCAGTGATTCCTGGGTTCTTTTTCAATGGCCTCATAAATCAGTCAAATTTGCTTCCCCACTTTAATGTGGTACTTTTATCTCCTACTTGACAAATGTAACTGTCTTTCGGGCTGCAAAGGTCGACAGCAGGCTACACTTAAGGTTGAGAACCCACCTTGACTCGGGCAGGTCTCGAACCCATGAGCTACTGGTCAGAGAGATCTTAGCCAGCTGCGCCACATTCCCGGTGCAAGATTGAGACAGGCTTCCTCTTGCCACCAAATTCCTGGTCCTTACTAGTCTTACTAGGGTGAAGACAAAACCAGTTAGGCCCCTTTACACTGCCATATAATCCAGTTCAAAGCAGATAATCTGGATTTTATATGGCAGTGTAGAAGGGGCCTTTGTTTGTGACTTGGATATATGACTGCTGGTTTTGGACTTCCCACTTCTTTGACCTTGCACTGGAATTCCTGCTTGTATTTGTTCTTGAATGAACTCTGAAACTTTTTCAGTGTGACCATGACAACCTGGTCTCAGAACTTGGGCTTTATCTCATTTTCAATGACGTTTGTGTGTGTTAAAACTGCTAGCCTAAAAGGGATCTAACATTTGGGGCTTTTTCTGTTAATATACCAGGATTTTGTTTGACTTTGCTGTTGCCTGAGAAACCTTTGTTTGTTTAACTGGGATTTGGCATAACACAGCATGACCAGAGGTAATAGAAAATAATTCAACTGTTGAAACTGTAGCTTACATATGAAACTGTAGCTTACATATGCATTACATATGTTTATGTACTGATGAGATCTTGGAAACAAAATCTAATGGTTTACTCTCTTCCCCAAATAGGCAAAAATTAAATACTCATGTTTTCCTTTGCTCTTCAAAAATGAATTAAACTCGAAGTATAATATTATATTCTCTTTTTGAATTAAATAACTGTAAAGATCAAAATCACACAATTACACAGAATTAAACAAACGGACAATGGTTGTGAAGGGAGATGATATGTTTCACCACCAAACTCACAGCAACCAAAGGGAAGATTAGTATTTAAAATAACAAATTAACCAATAAACTGAGTTGAGAGTTGAATTAGGTTGTTTTACAAAATAGAAGATTGGAAAATGTAGAAGGGATGCAGAAAAAGCAAAGTGAACTAACAAGCAGTAACTAGGCAAATCATTACCACAGCTTTTTCAACCACTTGTTTGTAAAAGCTAAATTTCACAAAAGAATGAAGATATGAAGGAGAAAATTTCAATATCTTCAATTAGTTCATACAGTTCTTCCCTATAAGCACTGTGACTGGAGTGCCAGTGAAATGTTTGAGATAGACTACATACTGGAAGTGAATAAAGCCAGTGCATTATATGTTTCTGTTACAATTATGTTGGAAACACACTGTCAGGCCTTTTCTTGATTTTTTATGCTGGAAATTACCAAATTGGTTCAAATCATTTTGTACTGTGCTGTTCCATTTTGGAATCAAGGCAAAACAGAAAAAGTTTTTTCAAATCAAAGATGTATAATTTGGGGCTAATTGCCCCAGTTCGTTTGAGAATTTCGAATAAGAAACACTATACATATTTCTTCTGAAAGCTAAAATATAAGTTTAGCATGCTATTATGGTGCTGTTTTTATTATCAGCCCAACATGAACAAAGAGGCAGCATTTGATACAACCAAACATTCAAAGATGAGTTAAACTTGCTCTTGCCTTTTTTCCAGACTCTGTGTTGTGGGCACAGTAAGGCATCAAGTGCTGATCAGCGCTCAGATGATGGGTTATGTAGGTGGCTCAAAAAACCCACAATAAACAGAGCAGAAGGACCAGGCAAGAGGGACTTCTGGTGCCATGACCTGATGTCAATGTTTTTTGGGAAAATGTTGGGTGTCACTGTATATCCTCCTTTCTACCCAATCATCCACCTGGGTAGTAATGACTTGAGACTGTTGACGGGTAGGTGCCTTGGCAGGTAGTTCATGATATGAGAATGATACAGGATAGTTGACCTAAAATGAAGGGGTGGCAGAGTCTGGTTTAATAGTTAAACCTATGTTTTAAAAATAGAGTATCCAAAATGGAGAGGAGGAGGAGGAGAGCCCAGACCAGATGGGCAAGGGCAACCCTCGATGCTGCTGCCCCATGCTCCTCTCGCCACTTTTCGAGGCTTCCAACAGAAGCGGATGCCTCGAAGGGCAGCGAGAGGAGCGTGGGGAAGCCACAACAGAAAGGCCTGCCCTCCTCCTCCTCCAAGGTCTTCCTCCTCCTCTCCATTTGGTGGTCCTCAAATGGAGAGGAGGAGGAAGAGCCTGGAGCAGAAGGGCGATGGCAAGTCTAGCTGCTGCTGCTGCCTAACTCTACTCTCGCCACTTTTCAAGGCTTCCAACATAAGTGGAGGCCTCGAAGAGTGGCAAGAAGAGGGTGGCATGGGGCAGTAGCATCAGTGAGGCCTGCCCTCCTCTTGCCGCCCTTCGAGGTCTCTGCTTCTGGTGGAAGCCTCAAAAAGTGGTGAGGGGAGGACGGAATGGGACAGCAGCAGTGAGGTCTTCCCTCCTTCTCCAGGGTCTTCCTTCTCCTCCTCTCTGTTTGGAGGTCTTCAAATGGAGAGGAGGAGGAAGAAGAGCTTGGAGCAGAAGGGCGAGGGCAAGCCTAGCAGCTGCTGCCGCCCCACACTCCTCTCGCTGCTTTTCGAGGCTTCCAACATAAGTGGAGGCCTTGAAGGGTGGCAAGAAGAGGGTGGCATGGGGCAGCAGCATCAGTGAAGCCTGCCCTCCTCTTGCTGTCCTTCAAGGCCTCTGCTTCTGGTGGAAACCACAAAAAGTGGTGCGGGGGGACAGCGTGGGACAGCAGCAGTGTGGTCTTCTCCTCCAGGCTCCTCTTCCTCTTCTTCTCCATTCTCATCTGGCAGTGCCTCCAAATTGAGGTGCAGGCCTTAAGGCGTGGTGCAGCTTCTTCTTCCTCCTCCTCCTCCTCACAATCTCCTCCTTCGGCCTCACCCCTCCGCCTCCTACGAATAGCTGTGGGGGCCCTGGGGGCAACGCTGCAGGGTGAGTCCTGAGCAGGAGCATTTCTGTCAGCAACAATGGCGGCAGGGAAAGCCACCCTGACCAAGCCCTCCTGCCTTGCTCCCGGGACCCGGGACCCGGCAGCTATTCCAGGGAGTTGGAGGGGGCAGGGCCAAAGGAGGCAATGTCACAACCCCTCTGAAATAGCCAGGCAACCTCTCTGGGGGTTGTGACCCCCAGGCTGACAACCGCTGACTAATTACATTCTTTTAGTGAAAGAAAGGCCTGTGGAACTGCTTCTTTGGGACCTGTAATCCAGGGGATGGGGAAAGAGATTTTTCTTGGAATGGTCCAGAGTGCTAATCGTTTGCTTTAAGTTCTCTGACTTGAGGGGAGGTACATCTTGCTCCCTTCCTTCTGTTTCTCCCAATTTTTCAATTCCACTGTTAAATGGGCAGCACTAGATGCAGCCACATGGTATAACTGTGACTAATTAAATCAATCAATTTAAACCAATCAATATGGCACTTATGCTAGGATGCAATTGAACATGAGCAGAAATCACCTGAGATTATTGCTAATCCCCCCTTTTTATAACACTTTGGCTATTTAATGCTCCCAACCATAGAGTCACTGTAGCATTGTTTCAAAGCTTCAACTTCCTCAGAAGAAAAATAAAAGATTCTGTCACTTGTCTGACAGTGATTGTTCCAAAATGGTGTAGTCACTTTATGATTGCAATTGCAGGGTTTAAAATATTGGTATACAGCATCTTTTACATACAGAAGTATAAAGGGGGAAAATGTTTATAGACAGTGATGAAAGATAACCTGAAATTATTTCAGGTAATTCCTTGAGTTTTTAAATGCCTCGGGAAAAAATACTTCAAATTTCCATTTTCTATTTTCTCACATTATAAATTCTTTCTCATATCATCCAGTTATAAGTGAGGTGATTTTCATATATTGCATGGGCTATTAAATCAGTGTTCTAAAATGTTTCACTACATCAGGATAACTATGCCTGAAAAATATATACAGTAGAACCTCTACTTAAGAGCTTTCCCGTTTAATGACATTTCAAGTTCTTAAATTGATCCTCGGTCCTGGTTTCACTTAAGCATACAAGCAGCATTTTGAGTTAAGAGCTAGTGCCAGAGGGAGGTAGAGTTCAGGGCTTTAGGTCTTCAAAGGGAGCAGTCCCTGTGCCTTTTGCTCTTGTCTGCTTTTTGAGATTGCTGTCCACTTTGCTCTTGTCAACTTTGAAAAATTGTGGGTTAGTTGATTTTGTGTGGTTTTTATTCCTAGTTTGTTTGGCTTCATGAAGAGAAAGGGAGGGAGGGAGGAAGAGAGAGAGAGAGAGAGAGAGAGAGAGAGGGAGGGAGGGAGGGGGAGGGAGGGAGGGGGGAGGGGGCTGGACTGAGCACAGCATGAATAAAATGATGCTTCTGCCTCTTCATTTTGTACTTTGTGCTTCCTTACCACAACTGTGTGATTCTACCATTTTAAAGTTTTTCATTGTTCCATGTGAATGTGAATTTATACACTATTTGTTATTTATAAAGTACATTTTCCTATTTAAAAACACGTAACAAAAGGGTGGTTCGGGGGCAGGTAGAACAGATTAATAGAATGTCAATGCATTTTAATAGGAAAATTCATATTGAGATAAGACTGATTTGAATTAGGAGCTCAGTTACAAAACAAATTAAACTCTTAACTCAAGGTCTCATTATGTGTGTATGTTGTATACACACACTACTCACCATCTCATTTTGGTGTGTCCATTTACATGAAAAGGAAACAAAATGTATAAGGAGATATATATCTCAACCCACAAACTTGCTTTCTCAAGGGACTGTCAGTCTCCCAAGCAATCTGGCACTTATGCTAAGATGCATTCAGGAACCCCCTGAGAATATTAATACTCTCACTAAAGCACTTCCCTTGTAATACTTTGGATTTTTCCTCTTACCAAGAGAACCTAAAAGGCAGGAGAGATCAGCAGCATCAGTACCGAGACCATGGCAGAGGCCATTCTTAACATGGAAAGCACACTGTCTGCTTTCCATCTTAAGAATGGCTGCAAAAAAAGGGGCTATACTAATTTGGGAGCTGATCTTAGGATTGTTATTTGCATTCACTTTAGTAACAAAAGAGGGAGTAAATTGTCACTATTGTATAGTACCAACAATTTGCTGAAATATAGTAAGATCAAATACACTGGTCTTCCTCCGGTCAAAGACAGGAAATTCCTAGAAATCATGGAGCAAATATAAAATTCATAAGCAGGAGCAAAGTGTGGAATCCAATAACAGTAGCACTGTTTTTGTTCCCTAGTCCCAAATGCAGGAAACTATGGAGAAAGCAGATTTTCAATGTTCACCCATCTCACAAAATGGTTTAGTGTGAAGGTGGTTCTCAATGGCAATATTGTCCATGTTGTGCTCTTCAGGGCAGCATTTTAGTTTTGAATATTTAAGATTATCTTCAGCCTCTATGGTTATGCTAATAAAGTAATAACGATGATCCCAGTCTAGAATAATGTGCTGGATAGATGTGAGCAATTTGGCCAAAACGCATACCATATTGGGGTCCATTGTCAGTTGACCCCTCATTTTGTTTACTGAGAAGTTACTCAAAAGGGAAGGGGTTTGCCATTTTCATCCGGGAAAGATAGAGCCATTTTAAGGCTTATCTGTATGACCTACCTCATTTTTAGACCCCATTTACAACTTCAGGCCTGCCCAGTTTCAAAACAGTTGATCAATATACTATTTTTTAAAGAATAATTTTAAGTTCTAACCATAACATTGAAAAAATATATAACAGAAAACCGCAAAAGAGGGTTCTGAGAATTGTAGTCGCCAGTTGTGTCTATTCTCAGCCAATCAGAACATGGACACCACCAGGCTTTTTTTGGCTGAGAAATGGAGAGAGAGAGTAACTTGAACTCCAATCATGCTCTGAGAGGAAGCATGATGCCCACTCTATCCAAGTGCTGCTTGAAAAAAGAGATCCCAAGACCCTCTCTGGAGGAGGAAGGAACTTTCTAAGAAAAAATGGAAAGAGGCTGTTTCTGCCAGGGGAATGTGTCAGATCCCTGCCTCAGGTATTGCAGACTTAACTCCTTCCGACCCACAACTGATAAAATCTGGCTCTTTTAATCGGTTTTGCTGGGCTTTTCGTCTCTCTTCTCCCCATTCTGCTTTGAAATATTATACAAAAAACTACCAATCATTTTTATTCAAACTGATTTGGGCCCAAGTCTAGTTTTGATCCCCATGAAACTACCTGTTTCCTTTGGAATGGTTCTCTCTGGCATTACTCCGCGAACAAAGATTCTTAGGAAGGACTCATCCCACGCTTTCTACAAGCACATTGATTATTTCGTTTTCATATGTTGGATGTGTCCTTTGAGCATGTGCAATGGATTTTTCTGGTGGAGTGCAGCGTGCACAGAACTGGCCTCACCATTTAAACCAAAGGTTCATCTGCTGGGCCTAGCAAGCTTGGACAGTGGCAGCGAGGTCCTCAGGTTGTAGGTTTGATTTGAGTTTCCTTCTCTTAGATGGTTGACCTTACAGGGTTCGACGAGCACCATCTGCCCGGGTTTGAAATTAGAGTTTTCCTTCTCCTAGGATGGTTACCAAAAGGCTAGAGAGCCCATCCTGCCCATTGACACCCTTTCTCAGACCCTTTGGTTGTGACCTGTCTGGCATGGGAGGCCCTACCGGTGGCTATTATGCCACCGCCAGCATAGCTCACAACTTCATTAGGGTATGCAAACCTCTCCCCCACAACAAGGGGACGCCAACGGAGAGTTAATGGTTAAATACCCTATAATGGTCTATCATATACTTGAAGACACATGTACACTGACCACTAAAGTTGTGTTGGAACAAATTTAGGAGAAACCATTTTCACTGTATACAACTCTGGAACTAGTTTGATTACATTTAACTTGGAAGCTAGATTCAAAGTACTCTACATTTTCCCCATTTCTGGGGAATATGTACACCAGCGGCATAAAGAGGGGGCAGGTAACAGGTAAGAAAAAAGGCAAACAATTACCTCTTCCAGGGGGTCAATTAACCTCCTGCTAGCCAGCCATATACTTGAGGCATTTTAGCAACTTCCTTGCCCCATGTTCCAAATTATAAAAAGTGTTTCATCAAGGACAGGTGTCTACAAGGTATTTTGCATTCTGCATAACTGATTTCACCCTACAATCTGGGTTCTATTACAGCACATTAACTTTCCTGCAATTTTCTTCAATGCATTGAAACCTCTTTATTTCACACTGTATCACACATTGGTGGTGTATGTTTTGTACCTGCCACAGTTTCAAGTCATCTTGAAACTACATTAAATGGTCAGTGCAGATGCAGGGCTTAGCTATAAGGTGATATGCAAAACAGAGGAAGAAAAAAATGAATTAAAAGCATTTTGGTGTTCTGAACTATTTCCCAATGCATGCTAGTGATACGAGCAATGTTTCCTTCTTCTGAATCTCAGTTCAGTTTAGAATTCAGATTGATTTTATTAAGCATAAAACCAGGCCAAAGAAAAGCTAGATCAATATTATCAAAGCACCAAATCAGTTCTATAAGTTAATTCACTTTGCACGACTCTTTTTTTAAAAAATAATATTGGGGTATGTACAAGCCAATGTAAAATATTTAAATGACAACAATAACAACTCTAGCTTTTTTTAAGGAGAGTAAAATACTAAATTAGAGTGTTGGCAGAAATAATGGCATTTTAAGGAAGTCACTGTCATATTTGCAGATGAATTAAAGTGTTGGCAAGATTTTAAGAAAGCTTCCAAATAAGCACTGTATTCTAAGTATCTTCAACACAAAACTCTATATACACATATAATGTAGCGCACAAACACAGTGAAAATAACACAGTCACTCACGATACTCTCTGTCACCCTTCACAGAGTAAATACACTCAATGTATAGTTCAGTTCCTTTATGGTGTCCTTCTGTGGTGTATCTTCAGACCCAATGGTCAAATAAATTTGTATTCCGCGGCCCGTTGGCCAAATAAATCCAAAAGCAAAGCAAAGTAAATCCTGGGTGGCCCAGGGTATGGCGTGAGTTCCAATGCGCAATTCCACTCCGTTTGTGGTAGTCGCTGGGCAGTCCACCTACGGGTTAATCCTTCTTCGGCTACCGACCCGTTTCGATATTCTCTTCGTCAGGGTGGCCCCAAATACAGAGATGCACAAGACTATATGTCTGAAATATAAACATTCACAATAGTATCCCAAATACACAAAAGAAGATAGTAACATAGGGAAGGAGTATAATCTCGTTGCTTACCAATATAAATCATATATGTTGCTTAATAGCAAGGCTGATATCTCAGCTATTCCATGTATCGCCCAAATGGCGAGACCGCAATCTGGTGACTGCTGAGGCTGAAAAGCTGCTTAAGTGCCTCTCAGTGGTGCAAACTAATTAACATACAATACAGTTAGATTACCAGAGTTCCTTAAAGCAGCAGGTCTGTAATGCTTAAATTTTCGTTGAGGCCTACTGGTTGCTCGCATTTAATGCGGATTATCCAGGCACGCTCACATTTAAGTAAAGTGGTTTGACTATCTGCGTGTGGTGGTACTGTCACTTGTTGTAATCCTACGAACTTAAAGTCTGGCACTGATGCATGAACCGTTTGAAATGCTTATACAGGAAAGTGTCCTCATTGCCTGTTAAAATGCGGTTTTTATGTTCTCCTAATCTTTTCCTTAAAGATCTTTTGTCATACCAACATAATATTTTGGACAAGAGCAAAAAGTAAATAAATGCATTTTTCCGAAGCACAGGTGAAAAACTGTTCCAGCTTAATCGGTGTAGTATTGTGAGGTGGTGTTATAGTTTTCAGGGGTGATACATAGTCACACATATTGCAATGCCCGCATCTGAATGTCCCTGCTCGCAAATTGCTTTTAATGGCACGATTTCTAGTGTGGTCAGTTCTGATGAGGCAGTCTTTGATATTCTCAGTTCGCTTGAAAGCTGGCATAGGTATTTTTCTCCAGGCCCTTAATGTCAGATATTAAGGGCCAGTGTTGTTTAACAATGCGAATCACCGCTTGACTTTTAGGTGTATAAGTTAGTGGCCATATAAGCCTGTCCGGGCCGCTCTAATAGCAGGTGTCAGTAAATCTTCTCTTCTCATCAGGTCTGCCTTACGTCTTGCCTTTGTTATGATGTCTTGCGGGTAACATTTCTTCCTGAAGTTTTCCATAATCCTGTTGGCTTCTAATTGGTACTCACTTTCCAGTGTAGAGTTTCTTTTGGCTCTAATCATCATGGAATATGGTAAATTATTTTTCAATGCTGGTGGATGGAAACTTTTATAATGCAACATAGCATTCTTGGCAATGGGTTTAGAATATGGTTTAACCGCTAACTTGTCACCTTGTTTATAGACTGTAACGTCTAAGAAATTAACTTCTCTTTCACTGTATATAGTTGTAAATTCAATATCAGGATGCCAACTAGATAGCCAGCGATCACAGTCCTTTAGGTTAGTGTTGGGGCGCACGAGAAAGAGTACATCGTCTATGAAGCGCCACCAGTGCGTAATATGGTCTGAAAATGGTAACCAAGGGATTATTTTTGACAATGAATTTATCTTCTAGAGATTTGACAAATATATTGGCTATGGAAGGAGCGGCCAAAGATCCCATGGCCACGCCCCTTCAAACTTAAAATAATTATAGTCCGTTATACAGTCAAATAACTCTAACAGAAAACCGGTGGGTGGGTGTAACGGTTTTACTCTCTGGTTCAATAGGTCTTCAATGGCTGTTCTTGCTTCCTGTAATGGTACATTTGTATACAGAGAGGAAATATCTGAGGTGGCTATGGTGGTGCCATCAGGTATGATAATGTTTTCCACTTATACGGACTATAATTATTTTAAATTTGAAGAAGAGTTCTATATTCAGAAAGGGGGTGTGGCCATGGGATCCCCGGCCGCTCCTTCCATAGCCAATATATTTGTCAAATCTCTAGAAGATAAATTCATTGTCAAAAATAATGCGGATTTACCATTTTCAGACCATATTACGCACTGGTGGTACTTCATAGACGATGTACTCTTTCTCGTGCGCCCCAACACTAACCTAAAGGACTGTGATCGCTGGCTATCTAGTTGGCATCCTGATATTGAATTTACAACTATATACAGTGAAAGAGAAGTTAATTTCTTAGACGTTACAGTCTATAAACAAGGTGACAAGTTAGCGGTTAAACCATATTCTAAACCCATTGCCAAGAATGCTATGTTGCATTATAAAAGTTTCCATCCACCAGCATTGAAAAATAATTTACCATATTCCATGATGATTAGAGCCAAAAGAAACTCTACACTGTATTGTATGTTAATTAGTTTGCACCACTGAGAGGCACTTAAGCAGCTTTTCAGCCTCAGCAGTCACCAAATTGCGGTCTACGCCATTTGGGCGATACATGGAATAGCTGAGATATCAGCCTTGCTATTAAGCAACATATATGATTTATATTGGTAAGCAACGAGATTATACTCCTTCCCTATGTTACTATCTTCTTTTGTGTATTTGGGATACTATTGTGAATGTTTATATTTCAGACATATAGTCTTGTGCATCTCTGTATTTGGGGCCACCCTGACGAAGAGAATATCGAAACGGGTCGGTAGTCGAAGAAGGATTAACCCGTAGGTGGACTGCCCAGCGACTACCACAAACGGAGGGAATTGCGCATTGGAACTCACGCCATACCCTGGGCCACCCAGGATTTACTTTGCTTTGCTTTTGGATTTATTTGGCCAACGGGCCGCGGAATACAAATTTATTTGACCATTGGGTCTGAAGATACACCACAGAAGGACACCATAAAGGAACTGAACTATACATTGAGTGTATTTACTCTGTGAAGGGTGACAGAGAGTATCGTGAGTGACTGTGTTATTTTCACTGTGTTTGTGCGCTACATTATATGTGTATATAGAGTTTTGTGTTGAAGATACTTAGAATACAGTGCTTATTTGGAAGCTAAATACAAGTGTATTATTTGAATTCCCTCTATGTGTTATATGTGAGTAACGATAGATAGTAACTGCACTGCATTGTGTTATAAGATTTTAAGAAAGGTTTTGCAGGTTTGTAGTATTATAGGCATTCTTTTGGATGTTCTGGCATTGATTTGAGGGGTTTTGTTGTTGTTCTTTTCCTTTTTTCAAACATTCCAATTCACAATCCAAAAAATCATCCTAGAAAAATATAATGGTAACTCTTAGAGAGTTAAGTTAAATGTCAATACCATAGCCATCCTCCAAGTAGCTTGCCTCACAAAATGTGTGACCTCATTTTAGTGGAAAATACAGACAAATTGTTTATATATATGAAAACTGCGGCTAGAATCACCTTTGCCACACTCTGGAAACAAGAAGAAATTCCCGAAATAGAAGATTGGTGAATGAAAGTAAGGAAAATTAAAGACATGGACAAATTAACTTTTTTTTAAGTAGAAGAAGTACTCGGGTAACCTGATTAAAGAGACAAATTGGGAACTTTTCCAAAACTATGAAAAGTTATTGAGAGAAAATAAACAATAAATATAAAATGGAGATTTTATTTAAAAGAAATACAAATAATGTAAGCTTGGAATGGAAGTCAAAGATTTCAATGTATTTTTGTGTATTTTTCCCTGATTTAATATTTTAAATTTTATTTTTTTCTTTAATTGCTCTTTATTACTCTTGATTTTCCTACTTTTCTATCATCTTTATTGTTCCCCCTCTTTCCATGTATAAATAATGGCTAAATAATCAATAAAAATATAATCAAAAATGTGTGACCTCATGAACACATGTCCTCATGAACAAAAAGCCTCTAAAAATCTGAATAGAAGCCAGTTTCTCATGTTCGGAAATAACTAAAAGGTCACAATTAATTGAGAAAAATGCTTTGTTTTTCCTCTTATAAATTACCTTTCATGGAATGCACTCATCTTTCTTATGCTTTTTGTTTACTTTCTATCCACATAGCTCTTCCTGTGCCTTCTTCAATTCCCTCTCATTCCCTAAGGCTTCATGCACATCTGCTCACTTTCCACAGTGTCCCCTTACTTTATTCTGCCAACCCCTGGGAAAAAGATTTGTGCATCTGCTGATTTTTCTCCCTTTCTTTAGCTCATATTCCTATTTGAAAAATCAAACCAGATATGTGTGATGTTGCACACCATGGAGCAAAGGCAATTGTATGAAACGAGCGTTCTTTCATAATCACCTTGCCAACCTGGTTCATAATGATCCATGTCCCCATTGCTACTAGTTCTTTTTTCCTGCTTTTTTTGGTTCTTGTTCAGAGGTAGAGCCAAAGACAATATGCCCACTGTAATGTTTTACTCCAGTCTAGTCAGTTCCCAATATTATCAAAAAAATCAGACCCCCTCCCAATAGGTAGACTTGACTGAATTCCAAGGTCAAATATGAAATTTATTTTATATCATTTTACATTTTATTGAGTTACACAATTTTGAAAAATTAGCATTCCTCTTCCCCACCCTTTGCCTCATTTTCAGTGACCCTGCCAGAAGGGATAGCATGACAACACATTCCGAAAGATATTAACTCACCTTTCATAAACAGATCACCTCAGTGGAGTCAGACAGGAAATGTGTACACATTAATCCAAGGCTGAAACCATTCCTATATGTATGTTAAAAGCTGTTCAACAGAAAGAGCCCTTAAACAGAAAGATATAACACCCATCATCACCAAGAATCACTCATGAAACTTACATAGTCCTTTTCATATTTCCTTTTGATCTCTACATATATGTTTATTAACAAAGATAACTAGATGCACTAAAGCTGAGTAAACTTGTGTGCACTCATAGAGTCCAGCACTTATTTCCTGGGAAACAAAAATAATATGTGCCTATATTTATACCTATGGGTTTTTTTTCCTGCCTTCCCATCAACTGTGAGTTTGGAGCCATCAGGAAAGGGCAACGGCAGCATGTGAAGGTGATTCTATCATGTAAAGTAGTTTTCCAGCTTCCAGAGATGATTCGCTGCCAGAAATCAGCATACAGATTAACTCTGTATACTTATTGAATTACTGTATTTCCGCAAGTCTAATGTGCCATGGAATCTAATGTGTACTCCAATTTTCTAAACCCTGAAACTCAAAAAATATTTACTATTTCTTGTGAATCTAATGCGCAACCTTAATTTTGGGAAGGTAATTTAGTCAAAAAAGATGAGCATTAGAATCGAGTAAATATTGTATTTGTCTTTACATAAAAGCCCATTGTGTTCTCTGGAGCTTACCCTTTGTGTAAACTGAATTGGATAGTTAATCTCATCGTGAACTACTCTGCACATTACCCATCACATTGCACCATTTTGCACTTTTCTCAGGGGAACATTCCAAATGAATGAAACTTCAAATCCACAAATGACAGCTGTTTATTCTTCCCAACCTGGAAAAAAACCTGACCACCAGTGACATCAGGAAGAATCCCAAGCCAATGAATGCCCAGATCCTAGCTGGGCCAGGTTTTCAGCCAATCAAGGGAGGATGTGGGTATTTTGAAAAGGCTGTCAGAGTATATAAAATGTACTGTACTTTGCTGCATGCTTTATGTTAGATCATTTAAGAGTGCAGACTCTGTACCTGACATCCTTTCAAGTCTGAAAGTAATAAACTTTGTACCTGTTGCCTTCAAACCTGGTTTATGTCTTGATCTGGCCTTTTGGAAGTAGTGAAACACACCAGGATTTTAATCCACCTTTTTGCAGTTAAGCTGAAATCACTTAACATGAACACCAAAAAACCCGCAACCAAACAACACCCCCCCCCCCCCCAAACACACTTTGTCACTTTCCTAGCATCTAATGGGAAGAGGATGAATTAATGCATTTTTGTTTGCTTTGATGCCTTTTTATGTATAAAAGAGGACTGAACTGTTTCCCTTTCAGATCCAGATTTACTTATTTCAAGTTATTTGTAGAGTGCTCTTTACCTAATAAAACTTGGAGGGAGCTCAATAATGTTACAACATTAAAAGCATGATACACTATTCAATGGCATCAGGAGACAAATAAGAGTAGCAGATAAGAGGGGGGGGGGGAGAACAAATTAAAGTTGTGAAAACTGAAAATTCCTGACCAAATGAGCAAGTCTTGCTTAGTGTAAAAAGTATATTCTGTACTTGTTAAACTGTTGTTGTTGTCGTTGTCATCAACATTCCTCATTGTGTCATCAAATAATATCTGATTTACAGCTACTTTAAGGCATGGGAAATTTTTGAGCAAGATTTGTTCAGAAAGGATTGCCTTTACCTGTTCTGTCTTCCAGACGTTTCATTTGCATTGCCCCATAGTTATGTTATAGAAAACAGCATTTTCCTTTTGCATTTTACCCAGGGACTATTCCAGACACAGTTGCACCCTGGTGGCTGGTGTTTGCAAGTTTTCTGCAGCCAGTTTTGCAGAACTTGCTAGGTGCCCTGCAAAATGTATCCCTTTGAGTTAAAAACCCCGCCTTTTTTCCTAGGTACCATCCTCCATTTTGAGATTTCTCTTCAGTTCTTTCAAACAGGGAAAGAACTCAGATGTGTTTTGGCCAGCCAGGTTGGCTCTGAAAGGGTCACCGTATGTAATGCGTGCTAACCTGCGTGCTTGCTTATTTGCTTGACCAATAGCTGGGGGACTGCTGGAGCCAGATAGGCTTAGGGTACCTTGCAGGGATTAGCTCTGCATGCTGTATAGGAGCTATCTGGTTGCCAGCCCAGTTTCAGGTCACTTTTGAACTGGTCTTAGATTTAGAGACAGGAAGGAGTGGTTCCTTCAATCAAACAGCCTAGGACCAGGGTGGGAAATATTCTCGGGTTTCCTGCCATTCAAAGGGGAGCAGAAGGAATCTTTTAGTAACAACCCAAGGCATTTTCCTGTTTATTTTTGTAACCGTAAGCCCCGTGCCAAGTCATTCAAAGACTTTGTTCTTAATAAACCATTTGTTTAACCTTATCCTGGAGTGATTTTTGGGTTGCCGGACCACCTAGCTTTTGCAGCAGGTGTTCTGCAGTCCACCAGGCAGAAAGGACAGCACATCTACAGTTTTAGTTTTGAAGACACCTGATGTCGGCATATTACCTTCCTCTGAGGCTGAGAGAGGGTTCTCATAAAGATTTCAGCCCTATTCTCCTGGAGTTCTAGTCCAAGATTCATACCAGGGCAGTACATTGGTTCAGCCAAATACTAGAGAGGGAGAAATTCTAAAGGCTACATCCACAAATGGACAGAGTGAAATGATTATTTGGTTTCAATATCCTTTTCAGCTTTGCTCAGTATAACAAGTAGAATGAAACCACATTCCCTAAGAAAACAATAATGATGCAGAATAAGCAAGCACACATGAATATAAGTGCACAAAACATGGTGGGACTTCCAAAAGAAAACTTGCAAAAGATTGTACTGCAACTTTCAATTGAGTCTATGCAGGAGTGCAGTCTGAAAGCGCCATTTCACACATCTTCACTCAAAAAAAAGTTCCATTACAGTCTGAAAGACATATGTCTGATAAGTTGGTACAGAATTGCTGTCATAAGGACTGCATTAAGAATAATTTCCCCCAGATTATTTTAAAGGGTTGTACCGTTGAAGGTGGAAGTGACGGTTTTGTTGCATGTTAAAGACTGACAGATACATTATAGCATAGATTTTTGTGCATTAGAATGAACTTTACGAAGAGTAAGAAATGCCCTAAAATAGCAGATGAAAAATAAAGTGTAAACACTTGAGGATTTAAATTCCCTGAACATCAGAAAGACTGTGTGAATGTATGAGAGCATCCATTCTCTTTCTGAACCATTACCAGTGTTGTCAACCTATTGTCATAGCTGTGGGGGTTTTTTTTGTATAACAGCCTCCCAGGTGTACAAAAAGGGTGGTGTAAAATATAATAACTAAACTACATGTTTTATATGGATCTTGTCTGCAGGATCTGTTGATCTCTCCTGATTACATAGGGTCTGGTAAAACCAATCCAAGAGAAAGATGGAACAATAGCTTTCTCATAATGAGGGAATAAACAACTTCACTGCTGTCAGCTAGCAATACTTTCCAATTCAATAACTGAATGTGCACTGCAAATCTTCATGTCAAAAGTTAAGTGGGATTCTTCTATTCATGTGCATTTTAAGTAGAACAAAGCAAAACTTTATGCCATTGTAATATTTAGAACATCTGGAATGTACTTCAAATAATACTGCAATGTAAAAACAACCAGAACTAGCAAAATTCCAATTGAATATATATATTTAAAAAATAATCACATGTATGCTACCACCTTCTACTATCTTGAGAGGCCATTTTTTACTCTGCATTGGACATCTGCCAGCTGACACATATTTCTTCAAAGCAGACCTCTGCCATTTACTTTTTCAGCTAAGTGTTGTAAATGCTTGGGTCCTGGCTATGTCTTTTGTTAGTACATTTTAAATAGCATATGAAAGGTTTGGGCTTTGTGCCATTTTTTAATTAAGAACTTGGTATTAATTAGCATTTCATTATTAATAGCTAGCTACCTAAATGCCATTTTTTTCAAGAGGAAGGGAAGAAGGCAATTTATTAAATAAATATATACTGAATAATAACAAGCAATGCTGATAAAGATCCTTATATGAAACCTTTTCATTTTAGTATTAAATGTTGCAAAATGGCTGGTTGACCAAAATGAAAAGCACCAGATGGAGGGAAACACTTTATAAAACATGGTAACAAACTGCTATTGGCAAGGGGAGAGGAGTGAAAAGACTCTATTAATGGCTGGAATCACTGGGTTGTTATGAGTTTCCGTGCTGTATGACCATGTTCCAGAAGCATTCTCTGCTGACGTTTCAAATGGATCTATGGCAGGCATCCTCAGAGGTTGTCAGATCTGTTAAATACTAGGAAAATTGGGTTTATATATCCGTGGAGTGTCCAGGGTGGGAGAAAGAACTCATGTCTGTTTGAGGTTGGTGTGAATGTTTCAATTGGTCATACTGACAAGCATTTCATGAACAAAATCTGGCTACCAGTATTTAAAAAACTTTAAAATCGTAATAGTAAATAAAGTACAAGACTCAAAAAAGGGGAGTTCCAGACAAGAAACAGTCACGGCCAACTAATCCCCTTCCATTAAAGGATTCCCCCAGGCAGTAAGAAGCCTGATCTTGTAAACTGCTACATCATTAAATGCTAATTAAATGCTAATCAAGGTGGTCAATTGAAACATTCACACCTACCTCAAACAGACAAGAGTTCTTTCTCCCACCCTGGACATTCCACAGATACATAAACCCCATTTTCCTAGTTTCCAATAGATCTCACAACCTCTGAGGATGCTTGTCATGGATGCAGATGATACGCCAGGAGAGGATGCTTCTGGAACATGGCCACACAGCCTGGAAAACTTGCAACAACCCAGACACTATTAAATTTATTTTTGCTAAATCTGACCATATATGAATATCCAAAATATTTCCCAAATGATCTTATTTCTGTTATTCTGTTTTTCCTTGAAACTCTTTTAGCAATGGTCTTGGCATAAGACCTCAACAGGAAAAAAAAATCCTTATTGTGCTTGTAAAATAATACATTTTCATTCTCACACCTTTAGAGAAAGCATTTTGATGCTGAATAATAAATTGAGGGAATCAATTACTTCTCAATGCATAAAAACATAATTTTGTCTTTACAGATAATCAACTGAATAGAGATGAAACTGAAATTGAATCCATTGATAATAACAAAGATGAAACTGTGACAGAATTATAGAACTTTTTTCTCTCTACCAATGGATTCTATAAATCATCGACTAGAAAAACACAGAATCAAGGACATAGAGCAGCAACAGTGTATGCCTGGGTGTAATATTTGAACACTGGCATTTTATTTGAAAGGCTGACATTGTTCATATTTGATTTGAAAGCTGACATTGTTAATGTTACTTATGTATCTGTAAAAAGAAATTAAACAGCCCACTCTCCACTGAAGGACCTTGACGCTAGTATCAAATTGTGAATACTGCAAAAACATCCATTAAATTATGTTGGTACAGGCACACTTTGCATTAAAATGTCAATAGAAAATAGGTTTAATGGTAGTGTACTGCAGATAATATTTGTGACTTTAATTTAGGCACAATATTTTTCAAGCTACCTTTATTAGTTCTGATTTTTTAAAACTCTTTCTAAGGCAAGAGCTGTTTTAGTGATTCTTTCATAAAATCTGAGTCTCATAGGGCACATCTCGACAGTACCAACCACAATAAAGGAGGGGCTGTCCAGACAACATTCTGGACAGTCTTGAATTAATTAGCTACAAATCAAGAAAACCCTGGTTTGTCGTGAATTAATTAGATAGTGGATTTATTCCGCACCTCCTTGGAAGGCGCGGGATAAACCCACTATTTCTGTTTAAACCCACACCTTATCGGGCTAAATATGCTCAGGTGCTGATAATGATCATACCATTTTCAAAAAGAGGCAGTAATCCTAACTGACAGCATTACCATGGCTGAATGAATCAGCTTTTATTTAAGTACTAAGCATGCAAAGTACACTGTTTGTGTTGTGACCCAGCTATGGCAGCAATAAAGTCCAGGAGTAGAAAAGGATAACAAATGTTTATTTAACAAGACATGGGAGTTGGTCTAACAAAAAATAGTCTTTCGTCGGCTGGAGAAAAACCCTCACTAAACCCAGGAATCCCTAAACCAAAAATGCCGAAGATAAAAGAACTATAAAACAAATAGCAGACATCCGTCTGTGGTATCCAGTAGAGGAATGTTCAAGAAGCGAAGTCAGTCACCAGTCCAAGGTCGTCAGGTAGGAGAAAATCAATCAGGATAAGGAGGAGACGTCACCGGGTCGAACAGGAGCTAAGTATATTAACAAACACATAACTTGCAGCCCCCATACCACCCAGCATCTGTCTCCCTCCAAGTAATACTATACCCAGTTCAGTAGCAGCCACTCACAGTATTCACATGAGGATCAAGAGGCACACGGCAGTAGCTAAACAAAAGAGCAGACATAAATCCAGAAACCCCCCACCTTTTCCCCAAATCAGCTAGAACTGCCATAGCAGCTCTCCCAAGAACACAAAATGAATAAAGAACCCAATAACTCACGAGTAGTTTGGAAAATCAGGAACAAGAATACCAGGAACCAGGATACATGAGCTAGAACAATAATAACTCCTTGACCACCGCAGGGATCAAGCCAAATACTCATATTTCTTATAGGACTCTCAATCAGAGTCCTCGGAGACCCCACCCAGCTCCAAAGCATCAGCATTCCTATTCCCTGCAGCTGTAGCACCAGGCCCAGATCTCCAAACCAGCCAAAGCTCTTCTTGGCTTAAAGGGACCCCCAGCCTCAGAAAGTAAAGACGGCCAGTCCCGGTCCGTCTGGAACCCCAGAAACGTGCTGGTCCCCGAGTCCGCATTACATACATCCCTCACCTCCTGCACCAATGCCGAATCCAGATCGGTATCACTTTCCTCTGACTGCAATTCTGCATTCCCTGTGAAACCCTCAAAAGAGCCAGACTCAGAATGCTCCCTAAGTAAATGCTGGATTTTCCTCCTTTGTTCATTGTCTTCATTAATGCTCGAGGCACTAGCACCCTCTTTACTCCAGCTGTAGGAGCCTGGTCATTCAGAGCCGCGCCACAAACTGAGCTATTGCTTGATGTTACTGCCTCCACACCTCCCTCCATGCTACTACCTGTAGCAACTAGAGGCTCATTCACAACAGTTTGAATGGGCAACTCTGGCAATTTCACTTTCTCCACCATTTGATTTCCAAAATCTCTTGTTCTTTCCACAAAATATGTATTTATGAAAAAGAATCAAAGAAGGTTAACCTGTCAAACTGTAGCCTTGTATATATTTAGGGACTGTTATTCTCCTAGTAGTCAACTTGCCCAGTTTTTAACTTCCCAAATCTGATAGGTAACTGGAGAAGTTCTAATAGCTGCACAGACATCTATATACATAGTAGTCCAAGATAATGCCTAGGATGGAATAAAACAAAGAAAGAAAGGGAAATACACAGAGAGAAAGAAATTCAAAGAAGGAAAGGAAGGAAGGAATTGAAGCAGGGAAAGAAAGAACAAAGAAAAGCAAGAAAGGTGTATGAAGGAAAGACAGGGAAGAAACAAAACAGGAAAAGACAAAGAGATGAAGAGAAATAGGGAGGAAGGAAGGGAAAAAAGAAATAGAATAGAAGGCATTTAGGAAAGCACAAAGATTTATGAGCAAAAGAACTTGTAATAACTTCTGACAAGACTTTCCTTTTTGTGCTTGTTACTAAAGCAGTTAGAAAAAAACCCAGAATATGTCTTCATTGCATAGACATATATTCACAGCTAATTTTATGTTAATTTCCTGCTATCTGCATTATTCTTGATGAATATGTATAGTGGGGTTGTTTTATGATGATGTAGTGCTCTTTTTATAGCCAATCATTGTAATGGATCCAAACCTACACTGACATGCTCATGGATTGCTTAATTTGGTTTTCTGTTTTCTGCTCACAGAAAAGTATTCAAAATCAAAGGTAGAAGTGAGAAGTGAGGAAAGATTAATCTCTGGCTCATGATCATTTAGAGGACCCACAGAGAGTCTTCAGAAGGTCCATGAACTCTGTATTTTCCCTTCCTTCTTAAAAAAAAAGGAGCCATGAAGCTGGCGGTGGATGAGATGTTCCGAGTACATGCAGCCTTATGTCAACCTGGATGGATGAGGCTGGAGGAAGTACAGGTCTGTTGATGGATTTAGCAGCTAATGAAAAAGCAGTACATGCAGACTTCTTTAACAATTTTGAAGATATATTTGACAACAATAATATTCAGTGAAAATCATCTTCAGCTATGCAATGCAAGCTACTTAAGGCTTTTTTTTGGTAGAAGGTGATCAGAAACCAAAGGAAAGTGGGAATATTGTTTCCGAAACATGAAAGCAAACAATGAAGTGGCTATCAGTGCTTGGAGAAGAAAAGTGTGGACATGTTTCCTTTAGGAGATAGGTAGTTGTGCAGTTTTTGAGTCTTGCTTCAATAAAAAGTGAATAAAATAAATTGAATATTTATTTTCAAGGGTTTTAAAAATTACTTCTTTCATTAAAATGATTTTTAATGAAACATAAATTCAGTAAACAACCCCTTCCTCAATAATACTAATACTACTAATAATAATAATTTCATTAGATTCTTAAGCAGTTCTGTGAACCAAGAATCATGGTAGAGTCAAACTGAAATGAACAGAATTCATGTTTTAAGTTGGAATCCCCAAACTGAGACTTATGGGCCGGAAGCGTCCCTCCAAGGTCATTTACCTAGTCACTGCCCTAAACTTTAGACCTAGAGTCACCTAAATCTGAAATCACTTGAAGGCACACAACAACAACAAAAACCCTAATTAAATTGACTATCTTATCAATGAAAAGCAGGTCCACATTTCTCATTGAAATGCTGGTAAGTTAAAATGGTTCTTTATGTCATATATATATATATATATATATATATATATATATATATATATATATATAAGTGTAGTGTGCATAGGAATATATATAAAAAGTGTAGTGTGCATAGGAATTTGTTCATGTTTTTTCAAACCATAATCCAGCCCCCAACAGTCTGAGGGACTGTAAACCGCCCCTCTGCTTAGATAGTTTGAGGACCCCTGTTTTAAGTGAATCAACAAATTGGAAGTTAGGCATCCTCCGTGTAAATCCAAGCCTTTGTTTCTCTTATTCATGTTGATGATAATAAGTTAAGGTAAAACCTCACAAAATTCTCACTTTCTTTCACACACACATAAGCACACAACACAGTAACAAGATACTGAGAAAATGGCATATTGCACATGATGTATAGACTATGGTTGGTTTTGTTTCCCCTTCAGAATTCTGGGGTTTGTGGTTGAGGAAGGAACCTTTAACACTAAACTACTAACCCCAGAATTTTGCAGGAGGCATAAACTGGCATAAACCGGATTTTAAGTGGATTTTTTCTCTAGTGTGATGAAGAAAAGACATAATGCCAAAGTAAAAGATTGGAATTCTCAAAAAGTGATCGTAAGCAGCAACAGCAGAGCTACTAGCACAATCTCTCTATCAAATACCAGGACGCCACAGAAGAATGGCGGAGCTTGCCCTGGTATATATAGACCAGCTTTCCAAAATGACATGTGATCCAGATTCTCCTTCTGATTGGCTCTGGCAAAGCTAATGGAGGGAAAACCTGCACACAGCTGTTCTTGTTAGTCATGGAGCAGCCGAATGCAGCCGAAAGATCAGTTGCCACCTGGTCCATTCCGCTTGAGCCTTCAACTAGGTCCTGCCCAATCTGTTTTCAGTGATCTGGCTACCAGATCTCCGAAATTTCTCAAATCCCATATCACAAATCAGAATCATGCACAGCAATAGAAAACAATGGTTTTGTGGTCAACATGTGGTCAACATGTGTAACTAAGTTTTCTATGAGGTGATTAATTTCAACTGAAAATTTCTCAAGCTTTTCTCTCATAAATTATACATATGGTGAGGCAAATCTTATTGACAATAAGTGCATGGAGGAAGGCAGACTTAGGTCTCATTTCTTGGCATGATTTAGATCCTCATCCACCACACAGAGACACACTATTCACAGCATGCACATAATGCTTTATTTACATCTCAGCACCAAAGGACATTTTAGATAAGTGTTGTGGCTTTTTTGTTGCTTCCATTACTGTACAGGTTTCATTTCTTGCATGTTGTCTTGTTGCTCTCAAAATGAAGAAATGTGTGAATTGAAAGACAACTGCTGGTTGTCTCAAAAACACATCTCCATTGCAGTGGTTAGTCATCTACCATTATAGGAGCTCAATCTATTTCACCTCCAACACAAGGCTTTTTCGGAATGGTTATTAAGGTCTGCTTATTATGTCCTCCCCTCAAAATGTTTTACACACACTACATTCCTGAACCTTTCATTTTATCCTCAATCATGCTGACCCCAGGAGGCCTCATTAACTGACCTGCCACAGAGAAAGTTCAATTTCATCTCATCAAGCACAACATTATAGCCTTTACTGTAGATAGTACTCGTATTACACAGACTGAACTGCACTCCTTTCTACCCTCTAGGTTCACAAGAATTTTTTTGCAAAGTGATTGTAGGCAACTCCAACTATTTATGGATTTTTTTTAGCCCCTTTGTGTCTTTGTTGTTGCCATACTGTGAACTGGCAACTGTACATAGAACTGTTGTGCAGTTACATTTTTTCAGTGGCCCTGCAGCAATGTCAGAAACATTAATGTGCTGATCTCCAAATTGTGGGTCGAATGACGAGGATACAAGAGGACAAGGTAAGTTGCTTTCAACATTATTTTATATCAGAGCACCAACAATAGATGCAGCCAGATTTAAAAGCAGTCAGGGTGTCTCACACTCCAGTACTGACACTTTAATTAGAACTCAGATGTTGGAAGATGTGGTATACTCACAGAAGGGATGGGCCTCCTTTCTCTTTTGCTATTGTTCATTTCATTTCATTTCATGATTCTATTCCTCAGTTTAGAAATTTAATAAGTCATTTTCCATATTTTTTTCACTGATGACTGACATAAATATGATACCCTGTTTCCATTTAATGAATAGGTTGCTGCTGATGATTGCAATTTCTTTTACGTGATTAGAAAATTGATGGTCATGTAAATGATGGTGCTGTTCGCCATTTATGACGTGCCAATTTTCTGCCAGCCCAGAAAAATCAGTGCCATTTGCTAGTAATAGAGTGATTTGCTAATTAACATTAGAGCTCTCTATTACCATGCCCAAAGTGGCTAAACAACAAATGACTATATAATTTATTATTATGTAAAACCAATTCATTTTTCGTTAACCTTCTCTTTTATTCAAGCTGTATTTATGTTGACAGAACCATCACAGTTTTTCAAGAAATCTATCCATTGAAAGAAGGTTGCTTTTCTATGTTAATAGACATTGGGCACAGTCCAACCAAAGTTATGAATGCTTAAATCCAGTTAATTTTTACAGGGAAGTTTAGCAACATGCTATTTTTGTTATCATTGAAATTATAAAATCGGACCATTCTCTTGTAGGGAGTAGCAGGAAAAAATACTAGTGAGTGAATGGAGTGTCAAATTTTTCTTCTTTTTACTTCCAAATTTTGGGAACGTGTTGTTCTTCGTTATTGTCTTGAATCCCACCCCTTTTTTCCCTTTGAAATCTTTGAACTCTTTCTTACTTTTTTTCATGACTAACTATGAAATAATGGGACAGACACAAACATGGGTTGAATAAAGATCAATTTCTTTAATCTATGTCTTAATTTTTTTAAAATTTGGAGCTTAAAGGAGAAGGCAGAAGGGATTCAAAGCAATAACCTGATGTGGAGCCAGATGAGCTTAGCTGTCTATCCTCCTCCCAAACCTACGCACATACACACACAAACACACACAGTCACCTGAGCTCTGAGTATGGACGATCTTAGGGATTTCTTTCCTTCCTTTGGTCTCATGCCCACAAACCCCATATTCTCTGTGAATGCAATGCTGCCCTGTCTTCGTGATGCAGGGTGGAATTATGCAAGGTGCAAAAAGGGATGATCAGTATACATAAGGAACATCTGAGTTACTGCAGTGAGTTGGAGGTAGTCAAGCCAACTTATGTGATGAAAAAAGTTGAATGCTTTTTTTATCATTTACTGCTGTATTATAATTTACTGCAGGGTGTATTGTAATGTGTGAAAGACAAACCTGATCAAACACAGGATTTACCCTACTGACCACCAACTATGAAAAAAGCTGATTTTTCTCCATTAGTTCTGAAATATTGCAGCCAAGGAGGTAGCATTCTATAATTAATAGCTATATAGCTATGCCCCTTCTCCTTTGGCCTTTGATTATCACAATTCTTTATACCCTGTTTTACTGACATCCTGTGCTCATTAGTAATCATTTTAATATATAGTTTAAATAGGATAGGTTATGTAAATCCTGTATCTGAGTCTTCTTTTCTTTTGCTTTATTATCATATACCGTTCATTTGAAAGATTAAAGAGAGGCTATTTGGGTTTCATATAAAACTGACCTTTCTCTACATTTTGGATGCTCCACTTCTTTCTGTCATCCATTTAAGTATTCACATAGCTTGAGATGAAATGCTTTAAAAAAATATCCAAACAAAGTACAGTTGGACATTAATTTTTCATTCTTTATGAAAAGGTAATGATCTTATTTACTAGTATTTCGTAGTTTAGCCTATCATTTCCATAAGGAAGATGAGAGGGAAATACTTTCTGGGAAATCTAAATTGTAACTTAGCCATGGTCTGTCCCAAAAGTAATTATAATGAAAATTTTTTTGCATGATGCAGAAGGGCCAGTAAAGGAAAGGAGGGATTGAGACAGGTGGAGGGGGAAACCAGGCACCCATTTTTTTTACATTCCTCAGTTGAAACCATGCCTTTGTTGCCATTAATATGTTAGCAACGTGCAAAAGCAGTTTTGTGTCTTGTCACAAGTGAAAATCAGAGGAGTTTGGTTAACGTCCTTCAAAATCAAGAACTAGGAATGATGCGGCTTGTGTTAAGGATGCTCCGAATGCTTCCTCACTCACTGTACATCCCTGACTTGGCTCTGTAAAACTCCTCTCCCCAAACTCATAACCCACCCATAGAACATCATTTTGGAAAATATCCAGATAATTCAATAATTAACTGCATGTGTGTGTGTGTGTATCCCCAACAAGAATTAATGCAACCAGTCATATCCTTCAGGCTACCCTGGTTCCCATTGATGGCCCATTTGGTCCCAAAACACACAGAAAATACTTTCCTCATTTTTCTTCCTTTAAGGCTACATTTGTATTTTCTAGCTAGCCAACCCACCTTATCAGTGTATTACATTTTAGTAAAGACTTTAGTACATTCTAGTCTACATTTCTACCACACCCATCAATATCAATCAATATGAATAAGTTTTATTGTTCTAGCCATAGGCCATGACAAATTAAGCGCACATATTAGTGACATACAAAGTACACATCACAATATAAAACTTCAGTACAAATATTAAAATTCATTAAAACTGACTCTTTAAATTTCAGTCATGTCTACAACGCACTGTACACCCATCAAAGATTAATAACTTAACAACTTTTAGATCTAAGCATTTGGTTCAGATAAGAGTTTAAGAATACTGACTAGATGTTCAACTGGAAGATAAGAGGACAAGTTGGATAACTTTGTGTTCTGTTCAGCATATGTAAACATAACAACAAAAGAGGATGGCAGAGGAGACAGAGTGAGAAAAAGAATTCTCTTGATACTTGCCTTCAACATTCAAGATGGGATAGAGCATATTTAAACTTTACTAATTAAATATCACACACTGAGAAAGCCATTATTACCTATGGACACAGTAGCACATTTTTCGATTCACTGAATAGCAGCAGATGCCGTTCCAACTCTCCTGATGTTTCAGAGACCTAAGCAGAAGTGTTATGCTCACAATTACAATAGTCTCTAGTTTAAGTACAACCACTGCAGAAAATATTGTTCAGCAATCAACTTTTATTTTTCAAAAACCCAGAAAGGATTTATATAACCACTTTATGTAGATAATAAGGAACTGAGCATAAGCAGTCAACCTTTGCTAACTCTGAAGACACCATCATAGCCTAATTCCTACACCCTAGCAGACGGGGGCAGGGGGAATTGTACAACATTGAGGTTGCTGTGATGAAGGTTTTCTGCTGCTTTTTGCTCATTACCCTTCCTGGCACAAACATCAAGATAGTTTTTATAGTGCTAGTCATAAAAAATGACTAGATAAGGCAACATCCACTTTATTGATGCAATTCTGTAAGAGTATAATCTTGCTTAAACTTTAAAGTGAAGTTAAGCATTAAAATTAATTGCTTAAAACCCACCATTGTTGTAATATTGGATTAGATTCATATAACTAGTTATCAGAACAATCCTTTACAGAATGGGGTGCAGAAGATGAACTATCATTCCTAATTCATGTGGCAGTTCATTCATTGGGTCATTCATTTATTTAGAAATCCTTTCATTAGTTCCTGTGGGGAAAAATTCAATATGCCACCTGTTTGGCTGGTTATGTTATTATCCAGGGGCACTAATCAGAGGTCGTAGGTATTTTAATCCAATCAGATACTTTTTCCCCTAATTTGTTGTGTGAAAATCAAAATCTGAGATGAAGGACAAATAATTGACATACATTGGTCTTGGTATCCACTGTTGCATGGTACATTTTGAGGTTTTACATATGCAAGTTTCAGTATTTATTTTTAAAAATCAATATTGTTTTTTCTTTAAAATAAATAAATAAAAATAATTGCATAAATCTGAAAATTGTTTGTAAACTTGCAAAATTGTATTTGCAATATTCATTTATAAAGTGAAATAATAGCACTTAAGGGAGTGGTGCACATTCATACAGTCAATAGACTTGTTTGTGCTGTGATGCATTGCATTGTGGGCATGCCTACCTGACAGTATTGATGTTTTGATGTAGATGGGGTTGTCAATTATTTCTTGCTCACAACTAACAGTACAATTTTGCCCGTGGAAAAAGAGAGAAGTGCCATTTCATTCTCATGAAACTGAATAAAGAAAAACTTTGCTGAACCTCAAGGCCACTTGATAACTCAGAGAAGTTTTCCTGTTGCCGAATGTCAATGAAAAGGTACAATAGAGCACCTGTTTGTTTGTTTTGTTCTGGATTGTGACACTCTAGAAATGAATGACTTAATATTGAACAATCGGAACAAAGATGCACGAGGCACTGTCTGACTGATTTGTTTCTTTCCCTCTATAGAGAGCACAGATCTACAGCTGTGGTCTGAGATAGCCAATATGAGACTCAACCAGCTATCAATTCCCTGCCACAAATGTTGACATGGATAAAGCCTCACTGCAGTCTCATCTTCTCATTGGAAGACAGCTTCACATTTTGTTCTCTCTCCTTGTGTTTATTGCAGTTTAAATTATTTGAGTTTACTGAGACAAGTAAAAAAACTTTGGGTATCCTTTAGAAGCTTATTGCGACTTCATTCAGTTGAGAACAAAGGATCACAAAGTAGTCATTCGCAGAGTTATTTGGAATTTAGTTCCACATGTTGGCAAGTGTCTGGAGCATGCAGTCAAAGTGGAACATATAGTGGTGGTAGTAATAATAATAACTTTATTGTTACATCCTGTCACCACTGATATGAAGGGACTTGGGGTGGCTTACAGATGGCAAAAAGTGCCTTAAAACAAAACATAAGAGTGACCACAATATAAAATACAATAAATCATGCATATATAAAACATTAACCGAGACGTAATAAAACTGCAGTTCTCTAACTCTGGCAGAACATTGTTGTAAACATGGCCAAGTTGTAAACATTAGGAATAAAATAATTTCCAGTGATGGTGGTGAATGCTTTACTGAAACCTAAGGAATATGACATTGCTGATGGACACAGAATATTTTGGAATGGGTTTATCTTTCTGAAATGACACCATTCCAGAATATATGGCAAGCATTATGAATTTGATTCTATACTATCACTTCATTTGAATAGGTGTACTGATGGTATAGGGGAAAAATAATGCCGGGATCACAAACTTCGCATTTTAGTTCCCTAAAACACACACATGAAGCTTTCCCTCACTGCACAGTGGTGAGGGAGAGAGGTTTGCCTCCTCCCACGAAGGAAAAAAACCGGTACCGGAAGGAACTTCTTGGAAGGGGGCGGAGCCAGGCACTTCCTGGCCCCCTTCCTCAGTCTGGAGCTTGACTTCGAAGAAGGAAGACGTGCAAGGTCTGTCTCGGAGCACGGGGGAAGGGGGGCTTGTTGTCTCTCCCCCACCTCCTCCTTTTCACCCTCTTGGGCCCAGGCTTGGATCCACGGCTTGGGTGGGAGGTGGTCGGCCCCTTGTTTTGCATCTCCTTCTTCCCTTTGCCTGGGGAGGAGGTTGCACCCAGGCCCTGCCACCTTCGCGCACATGGTTCCTTCAGCCTATGGGCCCAAGGATGGCAGGTGCCCACGGCCGGGGTGCGTCCGTTTTGTTGGTCTGAGCTGCAGCCCCAGCGAGCTGCCAGGGGCTGGGCTTCTCCAGTGTGCATGCTCCTCTCGCCTTGGAGTGTGCTGAGCGTGGTGCTGTGTGCAGGTCGGCCTTTCCGGCCTGCACACTCCTCTCAACTGGTGTGCACCCATGCCATGGAGTGTGTCACCAGGTGCAGCACTGGATCAGCACCCGGGTGCCTTGCACAGGGCCAGGCACTGGCCAGCCTTTCCGGCGTGCATGCTCCTCTCGCCTGTCAAGCGCCCATGCCATGGAGCTTAACGCCGGGCGCAGCGCTGGATTGGCGCCCTGGTCCCTTGCACAGGGCCGGGCACTGCCGGATTTTCTGGAATGCACACTCCTGGCGATTTTATAAAAATTAAAGAAAGTCTAAAAGAGATTAAAGAGATTGTGAGGAAGCTGAATGGATATTGTGCGTCTGTCTTCACAGCTAAATATATAAACACCCATGTGTAAACTAAGGCTTTCAGGAAAAGGGAATGTTGAATTGAGGCAAATGATAGTGAAAAGATAAAAAGCTGTGAGGACACTAACAAATTATGAGCAAACAAATGAGATGATATCCACCTGAGATTTCTTTACGTAACTCAAAAGTGAGGCTGCTAATTATCTAATTAATTATTTAGCATGTACACGAGATCTGCTTCAGCTGTGAAAGACTGGAGATGAGCTAATATGAAAGCAATTTTTCAAACAGGGATCCACTGGAGATCCAGGAAGCTAGAGGACAGTTATCTTAAACCGGTGGAAATATGTGAAATTGTATCTTTATTCCATATAAACTGATTAAATCATGCAGACTGTTAATTAGTTTTAACAGGAGTAAATCCATTATAATTAATTATTTAAAGAAATGGTTACTAACAAATTTCATCCATTTCAAAATGACTATCCTCCAGGAGCTAAAAAAAATAGATATGCATGCATTCCCCTATAAGTGGTCTGAAATTGCAAGGCAAGAATGATGTCCTTCTGTTAACTATATAATCCAGTTTGATGCTAGCTACAAACTGTGACAACTACAAAACTCACACCACCCAAATGTGCTGTGACATGAACTAAAGCATTTGAGATGTATCAAGCCAAAGTCCGAAACAAGTCACTTAATGCACTTCAACAAGCCCCAAATGTAAACCACACTGCACAGCAAAATCAGCTCTACACAGGCATGTAGCCGGGGGGGGGGATAAGGGGGCTTCAGCCCCCAAATTCTCAGGGTGGTCCGCAAAAGGCCTTACTGGTACATTATTTAAACTGTTATGTTTATTCATATCATGATCTGATCACCATGCTCATTATATCCCACATTAATGGGGTTATTGGGATAACAATACAAAAGGCTTGCTAGGGTAGACCCTCTTCCACCAGGTCTCAGCCCCACCCCAAACCAAACTCACCCCGAATCAAAATCCTGGCTACGGCCCTGGCTCTACAGAATGTGAAATGCATCATTGACACCTGATCACACTGGAGCTCTTTGTAAAATTTGGAATGATGGGATGAGAGCTGCCAAAAATGCCTCAAGGACATAGCTATGCAGCAGAGGTCCAATTGACCACCTGGGACAGGCAATAGACTATTTCCTCCACTGCCCTTTTGCCCACCTCATATATGCCTCCATAGCAGCGATGTATCTCAACAGGCTAATGGGGGGAAAATGCATTCCCTGGAAGCTGTCAAGTTATGAAAACTAAGGATTCTGGAACCAGTTTGAGGCCAGCTTCTGTGATTCCTTCCTGGAATCAAAACTGTTCCAGATATGAAAGATTAATTATCTGCATAGCAAAACTGGTTTCTGCCAAACTGGTTGCAAACCAACTTTAAGGAGTCAGTGTAGATGAGCCCTAAGGTATCTTAACCGCAAGTGTAACATAAGAAACTTAATAAGTGTTGCACTCCAGGGAAGACGGGGACTCTCTAGACGGAATCACACAACACTAGTACTAAAATATAGTCATTTATTAAAAGTAGATAATCAACAATGCAATGCAGAATTAAAGGATTCCAAGGAAACTCATCTGTAATCCAACCAGGAAGGTTTCAGGAGCCAAAACCAGCAAAAGCGAATATAATCCAAGGTATCCAACCAGAAAGGTTTCAGGAGCCAAAAGCAGCAAAGGTGAATATAATCCAAGGTTCCAGGAGCAAAAGAGTCCAAGAGTCTTTAAAGTAGTCTAGAAGAGTTCCACAGGGCCTAGCAGAATACTTGAGTCCGGGAGCATGAAGCAATCTATAGCAGAGAAACCTCTTAAGGACCGACGTTGCCTGGAACTAAAGCATAGCACAGCAAACAGTATCTAAATAGGCCAAACCAAACTGCTTTTGATTTCCTTAATTGGCTGTTCAGGCTCAGCAGTAAACAGCCTTGTTGGAGAGCTCGTTAAAATTCCTTTGCTGCCGCTTCTGCTGGCTGAACTATCAACACAGGTGCTACCGTTATCTATCTTAGACTGATTCCCATAGGAACCAAGCTGAGGAAAATTCCCATCCCTTTGCAAAGAAGCTCCCTGCGAGGCCCCTGCAGCCAAAGAGCTTACAAACCCAACAATAAGCAATAAATAAGACTATGAAATAGAGTCATAACTAACAAGGGAAAAATATTTTCACTGTTTGCACACTATATTACAATATGCATATGTAAAAAATAGAGTATCATCTGAAATTATCAGTGACTTCTTATCATTAAGAGTATGTACCACTATTTTGTAATCATGTTAAGAACCTTACTACCAAACATTTCTGAGAAGAACTTTAAGACTCCATCTGTTTAGCTACCACAGAGTAGCTTTTGAGAAGGGACATACTTAAAGAGCTAGATTTTTATTCTTCCTTCTGCTCTCATTTTGCAACCAATAGCTTAGAAATGCTAAGTTAAGACTTTGAAAGCAGCTAATACTTTCTGCTGAGTGGGATGGGAAGACCCATGGGACAACTGATTATAAAACTTTTGACTGCATTTGCTGATGAAGGCACTAGAAAGACCTTGAAGTCATTTTCAATGCTGTGAGAGGGCTAAGCACAAGAGGGCTGAAATTGTTTTAATGAGTTTTGAACTCATTTGAATGGCATTATTACTATTTAACAAGGTAGTGTAGGCTCTATGAACTTCTGGAGTTTTTGGTTCACCAGAGGAAAATCCTAGGGGAAGAGATGACAGACATTCCATGTATCCCTAATATGTCTGTCTGCCTGCTTGCCTAAATGCATGCCTATCCATATAAATATCCATCCATTTATCCATCCAATATTTTCAACATGAAAAAATGAGTAACCACTCCATCATTCCTTCCATTAATGAAGAGTGACAACCTGAAGAAAAGAGCCTTCACTATGTGTTGAAGACCTCCATGTCTACCTTTATGTTAATTCTGCAACAATTTGTGTCTCTGCAACCTTAAAATATCCTATCTGGTAGAGTATAAACTTGAATCTTTTAATACATAACTTAATTTACAAGACTGGAGATGAGTTCTGAGTTTTACTTGTATGGTATTTTACCCTAACTTACCCTAAGCCATACAAAAAATGAAGAACGTTAAGGCCACCAGCCCAGATGACATACCAATTGAAATTTGTAAAATGTTCACTTTGGTGCTACCTTTCTAGCATCACTATTCAACAAAATCATAACAGAAAAATGACACCCACCTAAAGACTGGGCTACCAGTATAATCATACCAATTTGGAAGGGCAAAGGAGACATCTGCAATTGTTCGACTTACCACACAATACACCTATTATGTCATGCAATGAAAGTATTTGAAAGAATGCTGGATGAAAGGCTAAGAAGTCACACAGCCATTACACCAAAGTGTGGTTTTGTCAGGGGGTGTGTCACAATAGATGCAATACATGTTGTTCAGTTACTCATGGTAAAAATAGGGAAAAGAAGTATCCACTGCACTTTGCATTCCTTGATCTCGAAAAAAGCATTTGATGGGGTTCTCCATATCCTGTTCTGGCAAGTACTATGGTCACATGTAATATGGATAAAGCAGCTATATAATAATACAGGTATGGTCTCCTGCTCTGCAGGGATTTCACTACCCTTCAACATCACTAGTGATGTACATCAGGGAAGAGCACTCTCACCATTACTATTCATACTCTGCATAGACACTGCTACAGCAGATTTGCGGACTATGCATCACTGGAAACACCTATATGCAGATGACATAGCAATTGACCACCAAAACCTGAACATACCCAAAACAGAATATCTGGAATGTGGCCTTCAAACTGGAAAAAAAACCCAAATTAATGGACAAGCACTAAAGAAAACCACTTTATTTAAATGCCTAGGGTCACTGGTCTCTATATATGGTGACACAATGCCAGACGTATGGTCATGAATAAATTCAGCCTGGTTGAAAAAAGCAGCAAACTACTGGCATTGTGTGTGACCCCCAAAAAATGCCTGAACAACTCAAGGCTAAGATCGACACTGCAGTCATCCTCCCAGTAGCCTTCTACAGGGCTGAATGCTGGCCAGCAACAAAGAAACATGAACAAGCCCTTAACACAATGGAAATGAAAATGCTGAGATAGATACTTGGCTTGACACTTCTTGACCATATGCCAAATTATGACATCCGTCAAGGACTAGAAATAAAAGCAATCAGCAGGAAGCAAGACTATGGTAGTACGGCCATATCATGAGAAGAGAACCAGCAGCAGCACAAACAGCACTACATTTGGAGATTGGAAGACAATGACCACGTGAATGGTCAAAGAAAAGATGGATGGATGGACACCATCAACAAAGAATACGTGCTGAGACCTGAGGATGCACAAAACAAAGCCCTGTGGAAATGACAGTCACAATGCTAAGCCCTCCGTTGGGAAAATAGGTTAGAAAGAAGATGTATCTTACCCTAAACCTTTTAGTTATCTCACTTTGTTGTACTTTGGAAGGAAGGATAAAATAATGTGTGTCATCTTATGATCCAGCAAGGTCCCTTTGTTTTAAAGAATCAGAAAAGCAACTATATCACTTTGAGTTTTTTTCTTGCAGAAATGGGATATTATGAATATCATAATATTGTTGCTGTGCTATATTCAGCTTAGTGGGTAATAGTTTATACATATGTGAACTCATGTGTGTCTGGAATCTGTAGTGTAGTGAACAGATTGCTTGCCTAGAACCAGAAAGACCTGGTCCAGTAAGACCTGGTGTGAACTAGTACCAGGGAGACCTTATATTGCAGTCTTTATTTGGCCATGACACTCACAGAATGAGATTCAAAAATTCACTCTCTCTCATCCTAAGCTATTTCACAAAGCTCTTGTGAAAATTTTAAGAGATGTTGTTATAGACATTTATATCACTTGGATTTGGCTCATCAACCAGGTGGGTTAAAAATTGAATATGTAACAATATATTCAAGTAAATAAAACATTATATAATTTAAACAACACAAAGTCAAAAGCAATGAAAGGTTTTTAGTTTGCCGCCAAAATAGGCATAGACTTTACAGAGTCCTACCAGAGTTTCCAGTTCTACACCTGTAAAGATACCACCTATAATATTTCTGGCATTTGTTTCTTTTTAGTATAAAAATAAAGGTGTCAATAACAGCTTTTATTTCATGAGACACACAAGTAGTCATCTTTTCTTTTGCTGTGATAGTTTACAAACTCAGGAGAGAGTATGTTCATTTTGAATTTTAGTTTACCTATAAGTACGGACATATCTATTATTGCACTGCTAAGTATGATAGGACAAATCATGAAAATGCTTCAATATATATAAAACAAGCATGTAATTATCAAATTCAGTAGCAGTGAGAATTAAATACATGATTATGTATATGTATATGTATATGTATATGTATATGTATATGTATATATATATATATAGAGAGAGAGAGAGAGAGAGAGAGAGAGAGAGAGAGTGTGTTTTCAGTAGGACATTTGAAAAAGGACCGAAATATGTATTGAGTTATATCTTATTATTTGTTGTTGACATGGTTGCTGTTGCTGTTGCTGCTGCTGTTATGAAATGTATGGAATGGGGGAGCAATCAATTGCTCAACGCTAGTACATTTATTTATTTCCACTTGTTACACTTCTTATGAAGCCATTTCTGAAACTCATTCTGACATTCCCTTTGAATCCTTCATAGTATTCAGTCTCCTGCTATGGCATGTTTCTGCTTACTTGCAGCCAACTGTTCAGAGAGTCCCTATTTCATCCTGGCTCTAAAAAATTACATGTTGGAGCTGTAGGGTTCTTCTTTTATGTTCAGCATGATAAGAAAAAAAGCACCATTCAAGCTTTTGTATCCTAACTCTCCTTTCATTAAAGAAAAGTCTGCTTCCCTCTTTATTAGTGCTTAACCTTTTTTGGAAGAAGCACACATGCTTGCCTCATATTCAACTGGATGGGGGATGGTCTATCTTGCAGAGCCCTAAATCCCAGGAGTTCCTGTACTTCTAAACTTTCTAATGAGGATCATGTTCTTAAAATAGTTTGGGCATGACTGTGATGCAGGGAAGCAGGAAATAAACATGTGTGTGTGTATTTGGCAGATATAGGGCACATTCTACTCCCTCCTCTCCCCTTTCCCTCTCCAAGTCACATAGTTGCCTTTGCTGGCATCTCTAGAGCTCTTTGGTCACCATTGCAATAAAAAACAAATGATCAAAGTATGTGTGTCCACCCAGCAGGTGACTTAATGATCAGGACTCTACTGACACTGCTGTATGGCTTAGATAAGTTTATTGTAATCACCATGACAGAATCTGGGGCTGCTTCAAAGCAGCAATGCTTCAGCCTAACTTCACATTGTGTGGCCCATGTAGATGGTCCATGAGCCACTGAGTCCATCTAGACTTCTGGTGAATCAATAAGAACCAGGATCATCAATCTAAGAAACAACTTTCAAAGCTGTGACTATTTAGCTTGGAGAAGACTGAGAGGTGATATGTTAGCTATCTTTAACTATTTTTTTTAAAATGTCATATATAATATGAAGCCAGGTTTGTTTTTTTTGCTACTTCAGATACTAATTACAAGAAAAGTGATTCTACCTAAATATTAGGGAGGAAATCCCCAAGTGATACAGCCAGAGCTTTTTAAAGGAAGAATGGAATTATATCCTGAGCAGATAAAACAACAATATTGTTGTTATGGCCAGCTTCTGAAAGTGGGAAGGAGGAGTAGCTGGAAGGGCTACTGGGAAAGATGAAGGTTTCCAGGTTTCAGCAGTCACCCCAGCTTAATGTAGTCACTGCTGAGAACAAGCATTTGGCAGTGATAGACATTCCCCAGCAGTCCGAGCAAGCTCAGCAGAACAAGCCAGTGAGAAGTTAAACATGCCCTCATCTTTAGAACACAGAAGGGAGCATGCAAAGTTTTGCAGGTCCACACGATTAGTGGAGAAGCAAGTTCTCAACAAGCAACAGCTGAGATCTTAGGATAAGAGGCTCAGTCTGAAGGCTTGTTGTGGCAGTCATTGTTCTCTGAGTGAATCCAGACTCTGCTACTTGTCTTTTTGAACCATGTAATGCTCCAGCTTTAACTCTGGTAATTGAACTTAGACTACTGCTTTGCACTGTTATTATTTGAACTTTGGGTTTTGACAATGGAACAATGACTTTGGCTTTGTTTGCATTAATTTCTGGTATTTGCCTTGTGAACTATGATAATACCACATAATTACAACAATCTGTGACTCTGAAATCACAAATCCACAGAGAATTATTTATTTATTTATTTATTTATTCAGTTTTATATTCCGCTCCTCCCAGCAGGCTCGGGGCGGATCACAAACACAAAATCAATAAAAGCATACAATAAAACATACAGTAAAAACAGTAAAACGCGATACATAACCAAGATGGTACAAGGCTACGGTTCCTTAACTACGACGAGACGAACTAATTGAGTTTGGATTTACCCAAACGCTAGCCTGAAGAGGGCCATCTTACATTCCCTTCGAAAAGGGAGGAGTTCAGAGACCATTCGGACATGGTCAGGGAGCGAATTCCAGAGTACTGGAGCCGCCGCAGAGAAGGCTCTCTGTCTTGTACTGGACAGATGACAGGCGCGGGACGATGGTACAACCAATAAATTTTGCTCTTCTGAGCGCAGTGATCTCGGGGGAACATACGGGGTAAGGCGGTCCCTCAGGTACACAGGCCCTAGACCGTGCAAGGCCTTGAAGGTTAAAACCAGCACCTTGAAGGCAATCCGGTACTCAATGGGAAGCCAGTGCAGTTGCCGGAGGATGGGAGTAATTTGCTCCCTCACTGGTGATCCCACCAGCAAGCGAGCCACGGCGTTCTGCACCAGCTTGAGTTTCCGGATTGTCGCCAAGGGAAGGCCAACGTAGAGGGCGTTACAGTAGTCCAGCCTCGAGATGACCGTCGCTTGGATCACCGTGGCCAGATCATCCCTGGACAGGTAGGGGGCCAGTCGCCTAGCCTGTTGTAGGTGGAAGAATGACATCCTGCTGACCATGGAGACCTGGGCCTCCATAGTCAGCAAGGAGTCCAACCTGACACCTAGGCTCTTAACCAAGGGTGACGGGCTAAGTGGCTCGCCATCCAGGGTAGTCAACCGGCACTCATCCAGCCCAGGTCGACCAGGCCACAAGATCTCCGTCTTCGATGGGTTCACCTTCAGCTGGCTGGCGCGTAGCCATCCAGTCACGGCTTCCAGGCATAGATGGAAACAATCGGGTACGGTGTCCGGCCTGCCGTCCATTCTCAGCAGAAGCTGGGTGTCATCAGCGTACTGGTAACACTCCAGACGAAGGTCGCGGGCCAGCTGGGCCAGGGGGCGCATGTAGATGTTGAATAATAAGGGCGAGAGGATGGCCCCCTGGGGGACCCCACAACTTAATGGGAGCCTCCCGGAGACCTCCTCTCCCCTCTCCACACGCTGTCCCTGGTCCTGGAGGAAGGAGGCCATCTACCTTATGGATTCCATTCCAGTTTATTTGTTCTCATGTAGTCCATTATGCTATTCAGACACTAGTCTACTCCCTGCAATGTTTCAGGTCCCTTCTAAATGCATACTTTCTCTCAAGGTATGCTGTATCAGCTTCATGTTGCTCAGAATCATAAAATCATAGAGTTGGAAGAGACCTCATGGGCCATCCAGTTCAACCCCCTTGCCAAGAAGCAGGAAATTTGCATTCAAAGCACACACACACCCAACAGATGGCCATCCAGCCTCTGTGTTAAAGCCTCCAAAAAAGGAGCTTTTACCATACTACAGGATGGAGAGTCCACTGAACAGTTCTCACAGGAAGTTCTTTCTAATGTTTAGGTGGAATCTCCTTTCTTGTAGCCTAATGCCATTGTTCAGCGTCCTGGTTTCTTGGGCAGCAGAAAACAAGCTTGCTCCCTCCTTCCTATGACTTGTTGTATAAAACGTGAAACTGATTTGGGTCTACTTCAACATGAACCACATCAACAAAATATGCAAAATGTTCTAGAGGTCATCTGCATTTTGGGTGAGTGTAAATAGTTGTGCTGCTTCCTATTTGAGAAAACACTATGGTTGTTTACATGAGCTCCAGTAGCTCAGCAACAGGGGATGATACCTACCTTCCCCTGATATTCTGGACTTTGCAGTGCCCACCAGGCATAAATATGGTGGTGATTTTTTTTCTTGGCACCAGAAGTGATGCAAGTCAGAATGATATCATCAGAGAAATTCCTCTTTCTATCTTCCACTCTCCTGTGTTACTTTGTCACTCTGACTGTCATCATTACAGGTGTCGAGCAGTAACTAATACCATTTTTGCGCCTGGTGGACCCCAAAATTATGAGGACAAGGCAAGGGCGGTGGTCCAGTGTCACTGAACCAGTTCTGGTGCTGCTGGCCATGCAATCACTAGGATTGCTCAGGGGCATGTAGTGCAGCCTCTGAGCCAACTTGGTTGCTGACTTTGTGAATCATGATGATGCTAATCTACGAGAATACCCTACTCCAGATCAGCATTGCAAGTTTCTGATTCAGGTAAATGTATCTTCAGTTGATAAAGAAGACTAATTATTTAGTTTAATTTATTTTTCATAAGAACTTTAAAATATGAATAGTAGAAATGGAGATAACTTTATCTAACAAGATTATAAATGAGTGAAAGCAAATCTGACATATCTGTGCCTCTTCCTTTCTGTTTTGAGTCACTGAAATTGCCTCATTTTGCATTTTCCTTTTGCAAAATCACTATTCCCTCTTCCATTTTCTGAGGGAGAATTATTGTAGGAAACATACCGAACAACTGTACATAAGCCTATTGCTTTATTTAAAACAGTCATCCTAAGCTATAGATAAGAATGTATGCTTTTTCTCAGATACAATAACAACGGTACTGTACTGATTAGCTCTACTGAATAGTGAGTTTTTCTTTGAGGTACACATCTCCAAAGGCTATTTCACTGCAACAAACTAGTTTTGTGTTCCTGGGTGCTGGTCCAAATATATGATTCAGACTCCATAAATTGGAGTTGGGTTTTGCTTAGTAGATAGTTACAACTCACTTCAGAAGTTAGTGTTCATACAATGTGGAGCATGAAATGCTTTGCAATGGAGCTCAATAAGCATTAAATCTGTCCTTAGTGTGACCTATCTCTTTCACCCAATTATAAAATGTATTTGTGTTTCCTCTTTTTTAAAAAATGTTTTGTTTGCAGTCCTTTCTTAAAGGGAAGAAACAAAGTCACAAACAATTTCATGCAAAACAGAAAAAATAATTTGCAGGAGGAGGAAATAGAAAACCCTGGTTCCATTGGCAATAGCAATTGTTCCTTCTTTGGATCTCTTTGTTTTACCAAAGTGTATGCATTCTTGCTGTCAGTACGGATTAATCATCAGAAGTGAATAACAGGTCCATTTCAATACAAATCCAATATACAAAGCAAATTTCCCTTACATAACTCATATATGCCGGCATTCTTTAATTTGACAACCATTGTGCAATGATATGTTCCATTTAATTAAAACCTTAGTCAATCAGATCTGATTTTGATTTAGTCAAAATTGCTATTTTGTATTGATGTGTTTGATTTCCCCTCTCTTTTTGAGAGTATAATGAACACTAGTTACGCCGTTGCTAAATGGGTTAAGCTTGATGAGCTCAATTAGAACTTCAGCATTACCAACCAAGTATAATAGCCTCCTATCTTGCTGTCCAGAGAAGTCAATAAGAAATTATCCAAATAAAATAGAGTTGTAATGAAATTGAATTCTTGAAGTAGCATAATAGCAGTAAAAGCAGCAATTTCCTTAAGTAACATTTGTAAAACCATTCTCCATTTTATTGTAAAAAAACTGGTTTTAGCAATTTTGTTAGGTCAAAAGCTGTCTTGCACATGCATTTTCATCACTCAACAATTGTAGCATTGGCTGCTGATTTATGTGTTCAACCATTTGGCAGAAATATCTTTTTGAAGTACAATGTTTAATACCTGAGCATGGTTTCCACATTCTACAAGAGAAGGTGAATTTTTTTTAGAAGAGCACAATGAAGTTGTGTGAGCTTTTTTTTATTAAGAAGCTGAAGGCCACATGCATATTTTAAGTGGGACTGGGTGTCTCAATTTCCTCATCACTCCACAAAGCAGCTTTTCTGGTGCCTGTCCTGCTTTGTTATCTGAGGTATGATAAAGTAGGACATGTGTCAGACTGTCTCATATTATACTCAAGGCTTTTGGTGGGTTAAGTGTGTGGTCCCTGTTTCAGATGAAAAAAAATGCAATTTGCTGAGCAGAAAAAGTATTTTTATCCCCAAAACAAGAACATACAAAACTTGTACATTATAAAATTAAAAATGTGAATAGGGTTTAAAAAAACCTCTATGGTGGGGCTGTGCACAGATCAATTTCTGAAATGGGCTTCCAGCTCACTTGTAATGGTATCGGTGCCACTACCATTTTTTTCATCTGCTACTGACCACGCAGCTGCTGACCATAGCTACTTTTGGTTTCATTTGGATAAACATGGGCTGCAGCTGGACACAAGGATGAGGTTTCCCTGTGTCGCCCTCTAGGCCCTTGGACTTGACCTCCCTGAATAAACCACACAGCAGCTGAGGTACAATGGGTTTTATTGTGAATAAAAGGTATAGGAAAGTGTTTGGAGGCAATTCTATAAGGCCGAAGCGGCCTCTCTCACAGAAGCATCCTTCAAACACGAAGTTGGTACGAGATACTCCCAATGGGCATCTCTGGGCAGTTATAGTGTCCAGACGCTTTGATCTAAGTGTGTCGAGTGTCAAAGTTCCATGATTGATGACTGTCTATATGTTTAGCTACTCAGTCTCTCTGGAATGCACAACTCGTTAGCAGCTCGCAGCTGGCGAAGGGGAGCCGGACTTGAAGCATCTCTGAGGCACTTCGGTTATCAGGGGAGGCCCATTTGAGTAACCTTGGCCTGTCTATGTTATGCATTCAGTACCTGGCTCCCACGGGAAAGGCAAAGGGGCCCAGAGGGAATTTCTGGAGTGAAACAAGCTGGCTTGAAAAGTTCTCTGGATCCGTCATGGCTGCGGTCTTGCTCAAGCAAAACTGATGCCTGAGGCCCTTGAGGTGTGACACCCTGGGAGCCCTGCCTGTTGAGCCAATCAGAATAGATGAAAGCTGTGACATGTTTTTTACCCATGTTGAATCTATAAATACCAGGTTGAGCACCTCCATTTTTCTGTTGCAATCTGACTTTTGAGAGGGACAAATCATGCTTCACTCTGCTGGTGATCTTTCTCAGTGCTGCTTGCCGCTCATATAAATTATGGCTTTTGTGGAACTGTGGATATTTATGACAGCTAGCACTGGGCAAGAATTGTGCCCTGCTGCTGCACCTATTTCTAACTGGAAAAATTACAGGGCAGGACTGTGTATACCTTTTTGGGGGTTTTAAAAGGAGATTTTATTTCTAGAAACTTTGAGAATTTCTTAAAAATCGGTGACCCAAATGTTTTGAAACTTGGGAGCTTGAAAGTGAAAACTGATCTTTTGGCTGTCATGTAAAAAAATGGCATTTTGCCCTACCAAATTTAGGAAAGTACCAAAAAACAGAAGGGAGGCGCACTGAAATTGGGACATCAAATTCCACACCCCTACTCCATGTTTTTTTTCTTTTGAATGTTTTTAAGTGGGAAGTAATCTGTGGCACACTGTGTTCTTGAATCAGTGAATACACATATTTGTCCTGTGAAAAGATGGAAGATAAAAGAAAATAAGAAAAGAACAATATTCAAGGGGAAAAATAGAAGGTAGGAAGTGATCAAACTGTCTGGCTGGTGGTTATTTGATTGTTTGTTTGATTGATTATATTTGTGGATTGCTTGAAATCTGTATTCTAGGGATTCTAGGCTTCTCATCCAACCAATTGTTTCCCTTTTTTGGCTCAGCTTTTTCCTTCCTTGCTCATTGCCCCATACCTTTGGGATTGTTTGCTTGAATATTTGTGAACTGTTCTTTTCCTCATTGTTTTTAAATCTAAACTGATTTTTTTTTGTTTTCAAAGCTCTTGAAATTTGGTTCAATGTTATTTAGCAGTCTTGCATATTTTGATTCCATGTATCAGTTAGTTTGCTTTGTATTATATTGTTGTTGTTGTTTTTAATTTCATCTGAATGGCTTGTTTTGAAACTGTATTGCACAGTTTTATGTTTTGTTATTCCCCCTTCCTTATCTATGTGTATGTGTATACATATATATTAGATTTTATGCTTTTCCTTTTTTGTTAATGCAGTGCAAAGTGTAATATATATATATATATATATATATATATATATATCATGCTGATACACAAATAAACAATATTGATGTAATGATAATGATAACAACAATAGTAACAACAACATGGTGGGTGGTACAGGTAAAGTAGCCCCAAAATTGGATATTATCTATATCATGGGGTTTTTTTTACAAGTAGCATGGCTTCATTATAATAAAGCCTTCAGGCTTACAATAGTTTCAGTTCCTGAGATGGAATGAGAAGGATCATTGGCCCCAGTTTACCTTTGCTCTATCTATACAGAACAACATGACAGACAGTACAGATGGAAAGAACATTGTTTTTTTTTCATAATAAGTTGAAAAACATGTCAATTTACTGCAGAGAAATCCTGGTGAGGAGGATTTTGGACTCAGAAGAGTCTTCACAGTTAGGGACATATATGAATTTTGCACTTTTTGCACATAAAAAGTTGTTCTTGTACATAAACTCTTGTTTTATAGACACTGATGTCATGTGTAAAATGTTGCACAAAATAGATCCTAACCAGAAAATTGTCTTCAATAACTATTTATTTATTTATTTATTGGATTGGATTTACTGGATTTGTACATCGCCACTCCCAGAGGCTCGGGACGGTTTACAGCACAATGAATAAAATACAATTGGATAAAAAAGAGTAAAACAATAAAAGCAATAAAATTCAATAGCACACAGTAGACCATTGATGGGGATCACAAGCATTCAAAGGCTTGCCTAAACAAGTGTGTCTTACATGCTCTGTGAAAAACATTCAAGTCTCGCAGAGCACGTGTCTCCGAAGGCAGTGTGTTTCACAATGTTGGAGCAATTATGGAAAAGGCTCGCCATCTAGTAGAAGTTAGACAGAAGGATTTAACACTTGGAACGGCTAGAAGATTCAGATCTTCTGAGTGCAGTGATCTCGAGGGGTTATATGGATTCAGGCAATGAAGCTTTTCAATTTTTTTGCATTGAAAAAATGTTAAAGTCATTTGTAACTTCCTTCAACAATAAAAGTAACAATAACAAGTATTCCATTATCATATTCTTACAAACAGTTCCAAATATGAACTATTTTCATCTCGGAAAGATAGCAATGCAGTCTCACAAATAAAGTATAGGACACTAAAACTCTATGTAGGGAATTTAAACACATCAAGGTATTTACTACTATGTATGGTGAATATGTGTTAAGGCAAAAGAATATAGGAGACTGATACAAAATTTTATATGAGACATCCAAAATCAAAATACATCTACTGGTATATCAATTTTTTATTTTAAAAAATGGGACTCCCAAAACCAAAAATGAGAATGCCAATAGCAAAGTGACTATATGCACAAAAATTGGGGAAAATAAATAACTACCCTCAAATGAAAACTGGATTATAAAAGATCTGGCAGAAACTGACAAGTTATCATGATTTATAAATGAGAACTATATTTATTGTTTAGAAACAAAGAAAAAGAAATAAAATATAAAAATGCTTGCTGGTTTTTTTTAATTAAGTAAAATATTGAGATCGTAAAATAGAATTAAAAAGTTGTCTAAGATAAAAATCAGTGGAATGATAATACAATTTTCATTATAGGTTTTTAAGATGGGTGGTGGAAAATCTATTTTAAACTCTTTTTTGTTTTTTTATTATTATGGGGGCAGGGGAAATTAGTTCAAATGGATGTATAGATAATATAAGTCATGTATTTGAAAATTAATGACTTGACTCTGGTTTTTATATGAATGGTTCGGAAACAGTAAAAAAGGTATTAATAGAAAGTGTAAGAAAAATGTACTTCAGTCATACAATACCATTTCTATCATTCTTTTATATCGTTGCTCACTAGCTGGATAGTAGCTATCACAAGGCTAGCACATGAAAGGCAAAACAATCAGCCATACGACCAATGTATTCATAATCAATTGGGATGGATCTGATTTGGAACTGGCCCCACTGTTCACACAGCCATTCCACTATCCATGTGGATAGCACTTACTTTTTTTGACATTCAGTGCCATAGCAGTGGCCCCAAAGCTGCAGAGACCTCCTAGCCCTCAGTTGTCAACTTTGTCTATATTGGAAAGGGTGAATGTAACTCGAGGATGGGAAGTAGGGTAAGCAGGGGATCATCCATATTTGACAATACACTGCTGAAGGGGTTTGGGAGCAGCACCATGAATACCATGTCAGAATCTGAGGCTGGTTCAAAGCAAAATGCTTCAGAGATCAGCCCCAAGGTTTCCTGCCCATATAGATGCTCCCTGAGTGACACAGGGCCTTTTGCTTTGTCAATCTGCTCTGTTTTTCAGCAGAGTGAATTAAAAGAGATAAGCAGGAAACCCATGCATGTCTCCAGAGCTTAATGGAGGCAAGATAAAAATGTAAGCAAAACATACAACAAATATTTTAAATAGCATGAAACATGCATTAAAACGATTTTGAATGAGGTCTCTAGCAGGGAAAGGAATTAAAGCAATGGGCAATATTTGTTAGGCTGCATCATAACATTTTATTTAAAAAATGTTCACAGTGATATGGATGAATGATACTGAGACATATAACTCCTTTCACAGGAAGGATGCGCAGGCAAGTACCAGACAGTTAATATTACAGGACCACCAAGGATACTTCTATCTTTTTACAGGTTCAATAAACACAAGGGATCATATTATTAGTGCCATGTTGAGAGGAAACAATGGGGATTGAGAGGGCACTAGTATTTTATGTTTACTCCACAACCTTGTCACATCCACCACTGCCCGGACATTGCACACCCAATAAACTTCTGCCATTCTTTAAAGGCATCTGTAATCTCATGGGCCTTTCGGGCAATATCGTAACAGCAATATATGACAGCAGCAATTTCTGCTTTGTCCCCCAAATGACCAAACCAATTGAAGTGGTTTGAAGGAGAATATCAAATTACATTTCAGAGATTACTCCTTTCCTCAGGAGTTTGGATTTTGCTTATCAAAAATCCATGTGGATACAAAGAGACATGGATCTGGGGGTTCCTTTCTTTCTTTTTTCAACACAGGAGGCAAAATCAGCAGCAATTTCCAGCATTTGTTCAATTCCCTATACAATATTCTCTTTCTTTCAGTTCCCCTTTTAGCTTGGAGAATCCATATACATTTACTTCATGTTTGATTTTCTTTCCCCATGCAGTTTCCTCACTTTCTGCACAATAATGTACTTTGTTTGATTAATGAAGGTGAAACTGCCTTAATTGACTCCATTTCAGATGTAAAGCCCTCTTGGGATATATTTATGAGCTGTAAGCTCTTTTACACAGCCTCAAATCATGTTTCTAAACTTAAAAGCGATCAGCGTGGTCTTGGCATCAGCTGGCATTTTTTCTGAAGAGATGGCAGGGAAAAAAAACAATTTTGTGCAAGCAGTTGCTAGGTTTCTACCAGGATCAACTTGCTGTTCTCCATGCAGAACAGCCAAAGCACTGAGCAGCTATATTGAAAAACACAGAAAAATGAAAAAGCCCTGCTGTTTCTTGCTTTGTTACCTTTGCAGTAAAATGTGAAAGCAAGACAGACAAATGAGCTGGCTTGAACTGGGAAGATGATCCATAAAAAATACATTGTTTTGATCCATAAAAAACAAATACAAATGGGGGGGATTAGTAATAGAAATACTTACAAAACAATTTCCAAAAATTTCTTAATTGTAATGTAATTAATAATGAAATTCGTTATTATTCGTGACGTCAGCTGGGAGGGAAGAATGGAGGGGCTGGATCAGTCCTAAAGGCCACTAATAACATCATAGAAGCAAGCTAAGCTATATCAACAAATAAACAATTAATGCAAATGAAATGCACAGATAAAGTATGAGCTTCTTCTAGCAGGAATATCAACCTTCTCAAAAATTGCTTTTCAGGGTGACTTACAGACATATCACAGTGCTGTGCAGCCCTTCTGCCTGCTTGGAGGAAGGAGGAAAAGTGCGTGAAGGCTTCTCCCAAAACAGAAGCTGCAGACCTGAGCAATCGATTGCCACAGCAATGGATCCGATCTGAAACCTATCCCCTCTTCTCTCCCCTGGTTTTTGGGTGTTTAAACTACTTTTTTTGCTTTTAGTCCTCCAAGGGTGCTCTAGGAGCTCCGGTTTTTCTCTATGGTTTCCCTTGCTTCTGTACTTTTCCTTCACTCCATGGTCTTATCTCTCCCTCCTCCTCTTCTTTCAGCCTTTTTTCTCTCCTTCTCCTTTCCTTCTATCTATCCTGGTTTCTAGGTGTTTAAACTACTTTTTTGCTTTTAGTCCTCCAAGGGCACTCTAGGAGCTCAGGTTTTTCTCTATGGTTTCCCTTGCTTCACTTCATCTAGGAGGTCTTTTACTTTAATTATCCTCCGACCAGGCAGAAGGGCTGTGCAGCACTGTGATATGTCTGTAAGTAACCCTGAAAATCAATTTTGGAGGAGATAAATATTCCTGTTAGAAGAACAGAGAGGGGAAGATATGATCTATTACAAAAATGTAAGAAAAATTGCCATCCCAGGTTCGGCAAAGAAATTACACTTCCGGGTTGAGCCACATGGGTAAAAAAACTTTGAAATTAATTTGCATACGAAATTAAACCGATTTCAAATAAATTTGAACCTGAGATATCCAAGCCTTTTATATGTGTGTGTGTGTGTGTGTGTATGTATATGTGGTATTGTTTATTCGTTCAGTCACTTCCGACTCTTTGTGACCTTATGGACCAGCCCACACCAGAGCTCTCTGTCAGCTGTCACCACCTCCAGCTCCTTCAAGGTCAAGCCAGTCAGTTTAAGGATACCATCCATCCATCTTGCCCTTGGTTGGCCCCTCTTCCTTTTTCCTTCGATTTTACCCAGCATCATTGTCTTTCCCAAGCTTTCCTGTCTTCTTATTTTGTGGCCAAAGTACTTAATCTTTGTCACTAATATCTTTCCCTCCAATGAACAGTCAGGCTTTATTTCCTGAAATATGGACTGGTCAGATCTTCTCGCGGTACAAGGCACTCTCAGAATTTTCCTCCAACACTACAGTACAAAAGCATCTATCTTCCTTCACTCCGCCATCCCTATGGTCTAGCTCTCACATCCATAGGTTACTATGGGGAATACCATTGCTTTGACTATGCGGATCTTTGTTGCCAATGTGATGTCTCTACTCTTAACTATTTTATCGAGATTGGTCATTGCTCTCCTCCCAAGAAGTAAACGTCTTCTGATTTCCTGGCTGCAGTCTGCATCTGCAGTAATCTTTGCACGTAGAAATACAAAGTCTGTCATGGCCTCTACGTTTTTCTCCCTCCTTTTGCCAGTTATCAATCAGTCTTGTTGCCATAACCTTGGTTTTTTTGATGTTTAACTGCAACCCAGCTTTTGCATTTTCTTCTTTAACCTTGATTAGAAGGCTCCTCTGCTCCTCCTTGCTTTCAGCCATCAAAGTGGTATCATCTGCATATGTAAGGTTGTTAACGTTTCTTCCAGCAATTTTAAACCCAGCCTTACATTCATCAAGCCCCACACATCGCATGATGTATTCTGCATACAAGTATACAGTATCTGAGGACTGAAATTGTTGAATTCTTAAGAAATCTGTAATGACCTCATCACATTAAGAGAGATGAGCATGGGTGACCATCCTTTTAACATAGAGAAATGCCCCTCTGATGTTGTCAGCCGCCCTGTGCTTCTGTGTGTCTCCATGCTTGAAAAGAGGACTAAATGTCCTACAAGGGGGAAATTTCTCAATGTGATAAGGTTGATTGCCAAAGTTCCCACCTTTCAGGACACTTCTACCTCTTTTCAACCATGCACGATTGCCATAAGTAGTTTAACTCATGTGATGAGCTCAGTGCCACTTCGTGTTTGAATAGAGCCTGAAGTGTCGTATGACTGGGATATTTCTCAATGTGATAAGTTGGTAAGTGTCAGAGTGGTTTCTTTTTCCTGTGCTGCAGAATGGGGTTGAAGAAGAGCTATCTAGTGCTTTCTCTATACCTTAGACCAAAAGTGGGCCCATATGACCTGGCCCATAGGAAGGTGAGTAGAGAACTCTTCCATTTGAGCTATCGTGGAGGTGTTTGTGTGGGGGAAGGAGGATTTCTTTCTCTTATAAAGACCTGTGACTTGCAAAGGAGTGCCTTAAGCTTGCCTCTCAAGAATGGCCATAATGGATGAGCAGCCCTAGCATTGGATTGCCCCCAGGATCTGGTGTTTTGCCAAAGAGAGTCTGAAAAAATAACCACATCACATTGCCCTCCCTTCTACTACTCTATTCTATTACTCATCCTCAGACATGACTAAGGTCCCATCTACACTCACCATTTAATGATCTCATCAGATGGAGGTCCATAAGCCAGGGGACAGCAGGGGAAACCATGGGGAAGGTGGCAAATTGGTGGGGCAGTGGGGGAAACTGTGAGGCAGTTCCTCACATCACCCATTTACCATTTCATTGTGCATCACCAAAGCTGTGTCATTATTTCTTAGTACCCTCATCAATAGGCATTATTTTATGGATCTTCTCTCAGTTGTTGCTGTTGTTTTTTCTATGTTCCTTGAAGTTTCTGACTTATCATAACAGCAAAGTCAACCTATCACATGGGGTTGTTGGCAGAATTTTTTAAGGGAGGTTTTGCCTTTTCTTCCCTTTCAGGCTGACAGAGTGTGTCTTGCCCAAGATCACACACTGGTTTTCCATGGTTGAACAAGGATTAAAATCCTGGTCTCCCAAATAATAGCCCAATGTTCAAACCACTACATGCTGAGGAGACTGGGGGAAAACATATGAAATTCATGAAAGTTTTATTAGCAATTTTCAGCATTTATTATGGGAAAGTTAAATTATAGGTAGTACTTTTCCTCATGAAAGAATTGTGCTATCACTCTGATTGCCATATCAATGTCAGCTCCAATTGGAAAAGCAGCTTTTTGATACAGGATGTGTGCAACAGTCATTTTTAAAGAACTGCTATTTTACAAGAAAAGAATGGGTATAATCAAATGATCAGCTTAGAGAATGCTACAAGCTAGACAAGTTACTTGCTATCTGATATTAAATTAATTTGAATCAAAGCCTTGGCAGGGCTAGAAACTGTTGGATCTTCAGTTTGACATGATCTGATACAACAATACCCAAGGTGTGGGTTGGTATGTTATTAAACCAGGAATTAATTGGCATTGATACAGATGATATTGACTCAAAAAGAGTGGAGTGGGTGGATGGTGAAAGGAATTGACAGTCTTTCTCAATGCCACATAGAAACTGTATGGGGTATAATTGTATCTGGCATTCTGACTCGGTGATGAGACAGCCATTGAATTGTTTCTGGTGTATGCTTGCTTCCAGCCATTTTATATTACGTGCAATTACAGCGCATGTATCAGACAGAAATGTTAACAGAAGGTTTGATTCAGCTGGAATTTTTACTATTCATGTCAGTTGGTATGGTCAGCTAGAATTTCAAAAAGATTGTAAGAAATTAAGGAGTGTGGAGTAAAGCTGGAAATTAGAAAAACTGATTTAGACATTTTAATCTGGCTCAGGTTTCATGCCAAAATCCTATACAAAATATGTCTATCAGTAGAGTTCTCTGCTGATATTTGTTGAGATTTACAATCCATCATTTCCAAAAGTTAGTCAAAGACAAACAAACCTCTTACAACCTCAGCTACCCATTGCTAACCAACCCAGAGAATAATGAGGATCATAGGAGGGAGACAGATTGTAATATGGATGATTCAATTTAACTGTCCCCAATATAATTTTTATTTGAGATGTGCAATGTGGGGATGTGGGCAACCTGGTGTAGAAACAGTTGGGGGTACTGCTCTCTGCCAGACACCCTCCCCAGTTTCTCCTGAGAAATCTTTTTCCAAAATGTAGGTTTTGCTCACAAGCTAGTTATCTTCTGGAAGGGCAACCCAAGGATCCTTATCCTCAAGTCTCATAATCTCTTGCGAGGACAAAACTTTGATGTCAGTCCTAAGGATAGACTCATTCTACAGTGCTCTGGTCACATAATATGCAGGGGTAGTTCCAGAATCCTATCCCTCACCCAATGGATGCCATAACTACTTACTGGACATTTAATTTCTACCCCAAATACCTGTCAAATGACAAGCTATTTAAGAGTCCTTACTAGTCAATTATCAAATCTCCTATTGACAGTGCAGAATAGAAAAAATGTGTAAAATATAAAAATTCTTATACAGCTACAAAATGACAAGCAAATTTATACTGTACCAGAAGTAGGAGGTGGGGTGAAGATCTTCCAGCCAAAATACAAAGTGCATGGTGTGGCACAGGAATAAGTGACCTCAATTCTGATGTCTGCCTCTCTAAATCTTGGCATGTACTGTTAGAATGAAGTTTATCCATGGCCTCTTTCTATTTGAAGCCAGCAAAGTGATGTTCCCCTGTCATACTGCTCTGGTTGGGTCAAATTGGACTTTCATTCACTTTTTAAAATAGCAAATCCAAATAGGCCACTATCAAACCATTGTATTTATGTAAGTATTAATCTTCTCTCAACTCACCAGCACCCCTCCAAAATATTCAATAGATAAAACACCATTAAAACATTAAATGACAACTAAAACCAATTAAAACACACCATGTCTCTCTTGTAAATAGCTCTGAAACAGTTTAACAACTTTAAAAAAAGACTTTTTTAAAAGCTTGAGCAGATACCTGTTGTATGCCAGCCTGTTCAGCCTGTGATTGTGTCTAATGATCAGGTTGCTTTGGATAATGGAAATGACAACGTCCTTCATGTTCCATTTGATTCCTATGAAGGGAATAGGGATGCTGTCCATGAAGATGTTCCTGAAGGGAATGGGGATGATGGTCTGTTTCCTGGGCCTGGTTTTAGAAATGTGGGGTCTGAATGTAGTTCAGAAGATGGGCCAGAGAGGTCTGTATTGCTGTAAGAGGATTCTCAAGGTATTGAGCCTGGGAAAGTCTCTGCACCGCAGTCCCCTGGTCAGTTATCTCCAGGTGCAGATTTTAATGAAACCTTGAACAGAAGAAGTGTTTTTAGCCAGCAAAGATAAACAAACCAACTCTGGAGTGCCACAAACACCCCCCCCCCAAATAATAATTGAGATTGAAAGAGCTGCCAAAATAGCAATTATAGATTCATTGTCTTCTATAAAATCAGAAGGGATGGAGCCAATGAGATAAAAACATGTTTGAGAGGACCCCCCACTTTGTTCAGATACAGCACTATTTTTAAAAGTATGATGGGGAGAGTAACATAGAATTTATCTTGTTCACACAAAACAATGAAAATGGAAGGCCTTTTTACACTGGCTAAAATGAGGGTGGAATCAGCATTTAACAAGCTAATTCCAACCACATTGTGCAGCCACATATGGGGCTGAAACCCTGCCTTTATGGCTGGTGTGTGTGTGTGGAGGGGGAAGATAGCTATCCATACCAATTCATGCTCAGCACCGATGGGTGGATATGGCTACTAGTATCACACACCAGAACTGGGTTGGACACCTTTGAACCCACAAATACACCAAAGTTCTTTAATAAGCAAGTGGTTTATTGATAATTTCAAAAGCAGTTGTCAAAAAATAAAATGCAAAAGTATAAAAGAAGTTCATACAGCAATCCAAAGGCAGGTAGATTTTTTAAATTTATTTATTTATTTAGATTTATTAATCGCCCCATCCCATAGGCTCGGGGCGACAGGGAACAACAGCAATACAACAGTACAATACAAAGTAGGAAGGGAGGGATAGCAGTGAGGGGAGAGAATGGGTGGAAGAGAGCATAAGGGGAGATGGGTATGGAGGCCAGGGGCGGCAGAAGTCCTATGAAAGCATCACCTTGCCGTCGAAAGAAGGAAGATTGGGAGGCCCTAATGGAACCATCAGTGGCCAATTGCAGGTGGGATGGGGTCCCGACCTGCCCGCAGAGTCTCTTTGTTGTCCTTTATGCACCCAAAGCATGTCCATTGGGGCTCCAGCTGCTTATAGCGCGAGCTCCAGATAGTTCTAGGCAAAAATGTCCTTTGAGTCCTGAACTCCATTGACTTAGGCCATCTCCTCTCTGGTAGGATAGTAGAGTGCCTAATGGCTCCATAGACTTGGCGATCTCAAGGGAAAGCTGATCTTGTCCCATATTTCATGGTGGGGGCCGGGACCTGCCATTTGTTCCTTGGTTTCCGGCACCGCCTCTTCCTCTTCCGGGGGCCTTGCAACTTCCGGCGTTGATTGCTTCCGGATTTGAAGTCCTCCAAGGACGGGGACTCCTGTTGCCAACTGCATCCAGGTCCCATTTCCTCCCTGGACATAGGTACATGGCCCAGATGAGCGTCTCCAAGGTCAGTCGCCATATTGGACCGACCTTCCTCAACAAGCCTCCCCTGCCCTCCCAAAACACCTTGTCGGCGGGGGTCCAGGGGGGCAGCCAGAACAGCCGAGATGTCAAACTCTGCTGGCGGTGAACTGCCCGGCAACGGCGGGCCCCCAAGGCCTGTGACCAGCCCATCCATACAGCTGTGTGGAAGGGGCCTTAGAAGCAACAATATAGCAACATGTGGTGCAACTAGTGCTAGTTACATCTTCACATAAATCAATCTCATTTATGTCTACACAGAATTGAGCCACATTTTGTCTGGTGGGGTTAGCTCCCAAATGCATATGCACAGAGTTATAGCCAATTATGTATATATGTATAGAATTGTAGTCTTCCTATTAACTTGAGCTAGATAACATTCTAGAACGAGTAGCTTATTGAAATAAATTGATATAGCCATTAAAAATAGTAAATGGAAGTTTTTCCATGGGAATGTGATGCATTGACATATGGCAACTCACATTAAACACATGTAAAACTCTGCATTTTTCTGTAGAGAAATTAATTTAAAGCATTCAGTGCTTCATGAGCAAATATTTAATAGAATTATAACTGTCACTATTATTCGCATGTTCTTTCATGGAAATGGCTGAGAAGCAATACATTTTTTCAGGCAACTTGCAATGTCATGGCTGGCCCAAGATTCAGACCAGACACTCATTTGTATCTCTGCCTCCTAGACACTAAACATTAAGAGTAAAAGTATGTGCATGAATAAAAGCATGTGGAATAATATCAAAATATGATGATTTCGGGCAAGAAAAAGGAGGGCATTCCGGTTTGCATCAGGTCACTAACATCAAGGGATGCTGTAATATGTCAAACCTGATGTGTCTGATCTAACAGCAGTGATGCTAATTAAAAACACAAAGCAATACATTGCTAGCAAATTCATGATACTTGATCTACTGACAAATTCTTGAAAGATAATTTACTTTTCTAATTAGCCTGTTCCTGGTATTTTTAATTAAAAAGTAAAATAAGCTTTTTGGAAGAGTGAAAGCAACAGAGGTGTGCAGGGCTGTACTTTGATTTACCATATCACAGTATCTAATTATGTTGCATATCTATCAGCATATCTGCATATCAATATTACAATTGGATCATCATGCTTTTGATCCATTTACTAGGTCAAATACACTTTTTCGCTAAATAATCTGGCTCTATTAGCTATCAAACTGTGTTGGAGAACATCTCTATTAACAGTGACAGTATAACTCCAGACAGCTATTCTCACCAGCTAGTTGGGAAGTGTGTAAAATCAGGTTGCTATGCTTGTTACATTACAGCTGCTCCAATTGTATTTGATGCCTACAGATTTAGTTCCATTCCTTGTTTTCCTTGTTTGGATATGTCATTGTTTGTTTGTTTTAATTATTGCCTTTACCTTTGTTATTGTTGTCCCACATTGCCCTCCTGGATGGTTTATAGCCTATTTCCAGCTTGAAGCCCTTCAAACCAACTGTAGCCTTCCAAATGCAGCTTGTATGGTACCTTAAAGATAGAAAAATCAACAATATATCATGTTGTGCTACCTTTCTCTTGCAGTTGTTGTTGTTGTTGTTGTTAATTGCCTTTGAGTTGGGAAAAAAGAATGGGTGTCTTTCAAGACACACCATTCAAGACAGCTCTACTCAGCTCATTCTCAGTTCTGTCTCCTGAGAACCAACCTGCAATAAAAGGAAGAAAAGGACAAGAAAAGAAGGAGAAAAATGGAAGGAGGGAATATGTGGCTGATGAGTGTTTTTTAATCTAACAATAAGTTGTGAAGACTACATGGTGTTGCCTGTGAAGACTGGTCAGAAGCTTCAACTGGTCCAATGGGTGGCAGCCAGATTATTCACTGGAGCAGGGTAAAGGGAGCATACAACTCCCCTGTTATGCCAGCTCCACTGGCTGCCAGTCTGCTACCAAGCACAATTCAAAGTGCTGGCTTTAGCCTATACAGCCCTAAATGATTCCAACCCAGCTTAACTGTTTGAATGTATGGACCATCTATGGACCATCTTGGAGATTGGGGAGGCCCTGCACTCAGCTCCACCTCCCTCATAAGTGCAATTTGTGGGGACAAGAGACAGGGCTTTCTCAGTGGTGGCACCTCGGCTATGGAACTCCCTCTCCAATAGGGTTGCCATATGTCACTTATTCTAAGGGACGTCCCTTATTTTGGCCCTAAAAAATGTGTCCCTTATTTTCAGGCCCTGTCCCTTATTTTTGACTAGCAGGACAGGACTGGGCGGGGTTGACCAGAGGAAGGTGCGTGCTGCGGTTTCTACAGCAATACCTGCCCCAACTCGCAGGGGATTCCAACTTGGAGGGCAGCCTGCATCCCCAGTAGTTGGAAGGGGAATGGCGATACAGGACTTTTTCAAATCCCAATACAGTAGACTAATTAACTGTTTGACCCAAATCATGAATGTTGGATCATGTTGGATAAAGATAGTTTCTGGATGCTTGAGAGTTACTCTTAAAATAGGCCTAGCTGTGCATCCCAATACTATACAATGCTGTTTATCCCATACTATATTATACCATTAACTATTGACATAATCATGAAGGTGTACTGTCTTATAAAATTTATTTTATTTTAATGTTTAGATATATACTATAATATAATAATGATATTAATACTGTTTAGACAGTGCACTTTTAAAGTCAGCAAAGTCAAGTACTAAATACAGATGGAGAAATTAGGTAGTTCTGATAATGTTTTTTCTGCGTGGCAAAGCATGCAGAAACATACCATGTCCTGTTAAGAGGGTGTAAGTCAGTTTATTTTCTGAGTTTCAATCATTATCTTATTCTGTTAATAAAACTATTTCTACCTAATATTTTCAAGTTTTTAATGAAGTGTCCCTTATTTTAGTGAAAAATCCAGTAAATGTCCCTTATTTCTTATATCAAAAATGGCAACCCTACTCTCCAATGAAATTAGTTCAGCACCCTCCCTCCTGACCTTCACCTTGGCTATTGCACGAAGCCTTTGGGAAGTAAGCAGTACAAGGAATGCCATGGAATTATGTGCAGTAGATATGATATTTGGAATAGCCTGGACTACGATTGTTCAATCGTGTGATTTTAATGTTTATATTGATATGTTTTAACCCAATGTTTTAATGTTATATGATGTTTGTTTTATGATTTAATTGACGATTGTATGTTATTATTGTTATGTTAGATTTCTGGATGTGAGGCATTAAATTTTGCCATAATGATGTTGAAATCCACTTTGAGTCCCCAGCTGGAGTGAGAAAAGTGATATACAAGTGAAGTAAAAAAAAGACTTGTAATCTTGTAGAATTGACTGCCCATTATACTCTCATACTATAGAGCAGTGTTTCCCAACCAGTGTGCCATGAGCGATCATCAGGTGTGCCATGGGAAATTGACACTCTTCCCCCTCTTAGCAACTCTTTCTCCCTCTTTCCCTCCCCAAAGATCCTCCCTGAGGCAAAGGAAGGACTCGGCTGAATGCCAAAGCCAGGCCCGCCTTGAGGAAGTCTCCAGGAGCCTCAACTGTGTGGCCTCTTTTGCTGCCTCTCTCCTCCCTCCGCAGAAGCAGAGCACTGAGCGAAAGTGATTGAGTCAGCGTTTTCATGTTGGCTTGGATTTATCGTGAGAACAACCAAAGCCAGAAGCTCCACGTCGGTGAATTGGGCAGTGAGCGAACCTGGGAGCATTGAGAGGCTGAAGCATTCACAGGTTTCCAAGAAACAAATTGAGCCTCTCCCCTTGGAAATTTATTTATTTTAGTACTTTACTGGTGTTTTTGAGAGTTGCCTTCCCCCCCTCCCCAAGGAACTGTTTATAACAGCTTCATGACATCCATAGTTAACTGGAAGCAAGTTTCACTAAGGGTGAAATTTCACAAGGGTCTGGAGAACAAGCCCTATGAGAAGCGGCTTGAAGAGCTGGGCATGTTTAGCCTGAAGAAGAGAAGGCTGAGACAAGACATGATAGCCATGTATAAGTATGTGAGAGGAAGTCATACATATGTTGTGTTCATTGAAACAGACCCAGGTTTCACACTGAGTGTATAAATACATTAAAAAAACATATTAACTATATGTATTACTGTGTTAGAGTGTCATTTGTGTCATTTTGGTTGGTGGTGTGCCCCAGGATTTTGTAAATGTAAAAATTGTGCCGCGGCTCAAAAAAGGTTGAAAAACACTGTTATAGAGGACTAAAGAAGTCTCTCACATTTGAATATGATGAGAATGTGTCAGAAGCATATCTTTAAAGTGAAAAGATGGAAATAAAGATATCATTAAAAAAACATCCTATATAAGCACATCCCCTTTCCTGAAAATGTGCTAAAACTCTGTGTTGTGACGTGTATTAAGAATTCCTGTCTACTAAAATGTGCAGGTTTGCAGCCCAAGCCAAGCTTTGTTTCTCTCCTCTTTATTTAAAATTGCTGGGGAGAAATTGTAGCTGAAAATATTGTAAAAAATACTTTCATATTGGCCCATTCAACCTGTAAAACATGAAATATGCATTCTACAACAAATAGTTATTTATTTCCTTATGTAAAGTCTAAGAGAATTCTTTATATATCTAATCATTAGTTCCCCAACAATTTGTAAAGTGAAAAATATTGCTGTCAATTCATTCTAGAGTTCTGGAATATCCCAACTTTTAATGAGTTTGTACCAAAAGTTTGGTGCCCATCCGAAATTTCAGCAGTGCTGACAATTGAAGCTGGAATGCAATGCTAGTGATGCACATTTGGTGTTTGTGTGTATTATGCCACCCACCCAAACTAATAAAATTTCATGAAGAGAGCAAATATTTTTTGGGGGTTTTTTTTGCTGATGCACAGCAAAGAGGGGGGAAGAAGGGTCAGCTACAAACAGTTCACGTTTTCTCATTAAGTGCCTGACTTTTGGCAATCAGTCTCTACTCCTATGCAATAATAAAATTGATATTTTATTGTTATATTAGTGAGTATGGTAGTTTTCAAGCTGTCTATAAATGTGTGTCCCATTTCTGAATTAAAATGTTGGCAAAGGCATTTTTCAGTGTTTATTGTGGAGCCCTTGAAGCCTAGTGTTGAAGCTTGGCCCTAAAACATTGTAAGTAATTTTATGTTTCTGTGTGGAAATTCAGACTTGAAGCAATATGTAGGGGTTTTTTGGTTTTTTGGAATTTTTTGTGTGTGTCAGGAGTGACTTGAGAAACTGCAAGTCACTTCTGGTGTGAGAGAATTGGCCGTCTGCAAGGACATTGCTCAGGGGATGCCCGGATGTTTTTGATGTTTTACCATCCTTGTGGGAGATTTCTTTCATGTCCCTGCATGCGGAGCTGCAGCTGACAGAGGGAGCTCATCCACACTTTCCCTGGATTCGAACCTCTGATTTGTCGGTCTTCAGCCCTGCCTGCCCAAGGGGGCTCCAATATGTAGTTAAAGTTTCCCTAACCTATACATTCTTGTGCAGCAACTTTATACCAACTGCAAAATGTCACCTAAAACATGGTGGCAAACTCCTCCTAGTCAGTGATCAGACATAAAGATCAATCTGGATACTGTTCAGTAGGCTTGTGCACTGATTTGGTTTGGTTGGTTCCCTTCAGTCAATCTGGCTTGTTCGTCTTGCCATTATGGTAAGGCTCACCCACCATGTTTTTCTGGGGTGAGAAGGCTGCCAAGCACAGTTTCTTCCCTTTTATTCAGGGGTATGCATAGCTCAAACCCAAACTTCCTTGAAAGGAAGAAAGAAAAGGAGCCCAAGAAGGATGCTTCCTTAACCTTGTTCCTCAAACCCAGGTTCCCCTGAAAGGAATAAAGGAAAGGACCCCAGGAATGGAAAGGGGAGCCTCGTAAGTTCCCAATCCCTGACAATGGGCTGGTTCTTCCCATATCTTTTGGCTACCTAGCCAAAAAAAGATTTTTTTCCATTAGCCGATTTTCAGGAGGCTCCTGAAAACAGATCTGAGTACTCAGCAGAATTCAGATGCCAAAACTGGATCGCCCTACAACTGAATTTCACAAGCCTATTGTTCAGGGATCCTTAATTATCTTTTTGCCCTTGCCTTTGTTTCCCTGTACTGTCCGGCAGGTGGCAATATTTTTTTAAAGAATATGCCAGGTGAGATGGAGCCTTCTTAAGACTGTGAGACCTATAAAGTTCTTACAAAGAGGGGAGAGGGCATCCAATGATTCTCTGTGTACAAGTGGTGGCCCTTTGGAGTGCCTGAACACAAGCAAAAACAATCTATGTAGTAGGAAAAAAGTTTCCAAAGAGCATATGTTATGCGATTAATAAATAAAAAAACAATGTATTGCTCAAATCAGTGGCATAACAGAAGCAGAAGGAGCAAATACTCTCAAACATAACAGTTCTAAGTTCCACTGTGTATAGGCTTCAGGTATAAATCCAATGGAGCATGGAGTCCTAAAAGTATTTATTTTATTTATTTATTTATTTTTGGTATTTATACCCCGTCTCTTCTCTACCCCAAAAGGAGGACTCAGGATGGCTTACATAGGCAGTAATTCGATGCTGTTACATAAAAGTTAAAACAGTAACTATAAACATAACCATTAGACATTAAAATGCATAATACATACAGAGCCCACAAGCCAAGTATACATCACCCAGTAACGTAGGATATCGAAGGAACAAATAGCAGGTGGGAAATTCACCGACGTGGAGCTTCCCACCCACTATTTGTTCCTTCGATATCCTACGTTACTGGGTGATGTATACTGTCAGTGTGTGATTTTCATGTTATCTAGTCTGCCATCGAGTTGGGATTTTCTGCTGCATTCTCTACAGTCTGTGAGACCCCAGGATTTGTCGTTGGATTTGGTTACTAGCAGAATTCTGGAGGAGATGGACAGATGGCGTTTTGAGGAGGAACAAAGCAGAAGCTGGAAACCTGAGGTGGCACGTTTTCCACAGGAGATGGAGGAGGAAGATTACCATGAGGTGCCGACCTTGGCTGCTGCACCCATAGTCAAAACACGGCGGTGTTTCGGGTGCAACAGAGTCGGGCACCTGTTGAGAAACTGTACAGCAGTAAGTAGACTACAGCCCAGAGGGGGTGCCAGAGGAATTGGAAGTTATGGTGGGAGAAGCCGTGCTGATGGGACTACAACCACCACACCCATAATCCTGATTGGTGATGCAGAGACTAGTAGATACAATAAAGTAAAGTGGGTTTTAGACTCGGGAGCAACCCACCACACTGTGAAAAATATTTGCATGTTACAAAATGTTCAGTCAACCCAGGGTTCGAGCTTGACCCTTGCAGATGGATCAGCGAGAGAGTTTTCAAATTATGGGACTTGTTTCATTTCTTGTTTGCAAGTGAATTGGGAAGATATTTTGTTTGGGATCAAAACCAATTTGTTGAGTGTTGCCACATTAACTGAACATGATTTCAAAGTAGTGTTTAAAGGCATTTACTGTTTTGTGTATAATTCGGAAAGGAAATTGGTTGGCAAGGGGTGAGAAGAAACAAATTATATGAGATGTTTGAAAAAGTCAATGAAAACAGAGATAAGAATGTAGAAGTTTGTTGTGTAAGTAGTCAGATACAGCATGACAGATGTATACACCAGTTACACAGAATTTTGGGTCATGCTGATATGGAAACTCTTAAGAAAACATTTAATTTAGATCCCAACTTTCAGTTAGAGAGCTGTAACATTGAATTGGATTGTTCTGTTTGTGCAGCTGTGAAAAGGACACCCATCAAAGTCCACAAGAGTAGTAAAATAAGAACAAGTGATTTGTTTGAGAAAGCACATGTATGTTGCTTGACCTTTTGAAGAGAGTTGGGGAAGTTCCAAATATTCTTTGTTTTTTGTTGACCGATTTACCAGGTATGGATTCATTTATTTTTTGAAAGAAATAGTGGACAAGATCACGAGATGGTTAGACATGGTTGATGGGGTATATCAAAAGAAAATAAGCACATTCTTTGTAGATGAGGGGGTAGAAGCATGTACCTCAGAAGTGAAACAACTTCTAAGTTCAAAAGATATAGAATTTGTGAGAACTGAAGAACTCAAGGGAGAAGAGGGCATCGCACAGACACGAATGAGAATACTACAAAAATGGAAGCTTGTGTCTTAAAAGATGGTCAAGTGGGTGACAAGCTTTGGGGTGAAGTTTTGTCTACGTGTAACTACATTGTAAATAGGTTGTGGGATGTTGGTCTTGATGATGTACCATTCCATAAGATGTATGGCAGGATGCCCGGTTACAGACATATGGGCATCATAGGGCAATTTGCCAACGTTCTGATACCCACAAAAGAGAGAAAGAAAAATGAGTCCAAGTTCAGGCGTTTGATACTTCTGGGGTATCAGAGAGGAGGTTACCGGTTTCTAGAAACACCACACACAATTAGATTTTCAAGATTGGCATATTTTGAAAAACCTAAAGATTGGAAGCGTTTGCACCTTAACTTTGGAGAATTGTCTGTGTTTCCAAAAGCTAGAGAAAATGTAAGTGAAAGGGATGAGGGGGCACCCAGTACTGTTAGTCAACAAGAACAGATGGTGAAAGGGGAAACTAGAACTCCCAATAAACAGTATGGACAGGAAGGCGCAAGGCCAAAACAAAAGGAAGTGATTAGAAGAATAAAACAAGATAAACCAGAATCCACCACACCAAAACAAAAGGAGGTGATTAGGAGAATAAAACAGGACAAACAAGAATCCATCACACCAAAGGAGAAAGAAGTGATTAAGAGAGTGAAACAGGAGCCAGAAGAAGAAGTAATAATAGAAACAGTCATTGCTGAAGGAGTAGAACGAAAGGCTCTTGTGATTCCTTGTTTGGCACAGAGAAATAAAGGGGTAGTTAACAAAGCATTAATTAGAGAGAAAAAGGAAGATTCCTAAGTGCTTGAGGAATACATGTGTTGCTATGTACCTAAGGTTATTCATATGTGTGTGATTTATGTGTAAAGATTTAATATTTGCTTAGGAATGCGTTATATGGTGATGGATGTCCACATGTAGAAGGAGTATGTTTAGGATTGATAGTATTTGTGAATAGACAGAAAGATTTGAAATTCAAAAGGGAGATTGTCAGTGTGTGATTTTCAAATGTTTCTGCAATTCAACCATTGTATAAGATGCTGTGTTGTGTAACCAGGCATGTACAGAGTTAAAACAGCACAAGTGGTGTCCAGCACTGTTTTGACCTTCAGCTGTGTAAACATACTGATAAGGGAGACGCTGAGCTGCTTGAGTCAGTCGCCATGCTGATCCTGCTGTGAAGTGCAGGCTGCTGAATTGCTCTGTGTGAGAATGCTTTACTTTGCTCACTTAATCAATAAAAGAACTTTCTAAGTTCAGACCTGGCTTCGCTTCATCACTGGCGCATGGACATATACTTGGCTTGTGGGCTCTGTATGGCACCTTTAATTCATGTGTATTGACGTACTTATTTACACTACTAATATATTGAGAATATTTTGGTATTCATGCTTCCCTTTAGTGTTTAGTAATACATAAAATACACAAACATTAGTTAAAAACAGTACAAATCTTAATTATCAATATAGCCGTATCATTCTATAAATCACCCTTATATGTATATGTAGATTCAAAGTAGTATAGATGGAACACCACTCTCAAAGAAGTCTTCAGAGTCAAAAAGTAAATCAAGTTCAGTGAAAAATGGAGCACTGCTTCTCAAGGAAAGTCTCCAAAGGCAAAATCCATATGGCCGTCAACAGGGGTGCCCAGGTATTTTTATACCCTGCTTCGGGGAAGATAATCCCCTTCTTCAGGAGTAAATAAGTCTGGACTCATGACTACAATAAAAACAAAAATAACAAGTGTTTTCCAGCAATATTACATGATTACGGAATTACAACAGCAAAGATCATTCATACATCAAGCAAATACTCACATAATGCTGTGTAAAGTGGGTATATAGGAGGGACTCTGACGATAAACATTTTATTCTGGATTTACTGTATGTTCAGAGATTCTAGTTCTCAGATGCCTGGCTGTTTTTCCAATATACCATAAACTGCAGTTACATGATAAAAGGTAAATAAGATAGCTGCTTTTACAGGTAGATAAACATTTAAGTGTAGTGCACACATTGTTCCCGTAGTTGGGTACCTCTTTAGTTTTCCATGATTGTGGACAGCATTTACAGTGTCCACAGGGATAATGACGTCTAAAAATACTTTTAGGTGTGGTGGTGGGAGTGCCTACCTGTTTGCCACTGTGTTGTTATGAAAACATGCACAAATGTAGTAGGTTAAGATGTTATAGCACAGTGGTCTCCAACAGTTTTTCATTCAGTTGTTTGTTCCTTAGAAGTCTCAGATAGTACAGTCTCTGTTAGGTCCTCTTAGCCAATGCTGCCATATGGGTGCCCCAGGTCAGAACCTCCTTATCAGTGACACCCATGAACTTAAAACTGGCCACCTGCTCCACTTGATCTCAGTTTATGACCAAAGGCTGAATTTCTGGTCTGTTCTTCCTATAATCCTCTATGAGCTCGTTGGTCTTATTGATGTTTATTTATTTATTTATTTATTTATTTATTATTCGGGCTTCTATGCCGCCGACTCCCTGAGGCTCGCGGCGGCTTACAGGAGCCGAAGGGCACAGTAAAATACAGGCAATAAGCAGTTAAAAACAATTAAAAACAACAGCAGTATAGTAATTAATAACACAGTTAACACAATGAACAGCACATCATCCTCAGAAGAACGAATAGATGGCGGGGCATGGGCAGGACTTACTCACCAAAGGCCTGCTTAAACAGGTATGTTTTACAGGCCCGTCTAAACGGAGCAAGTCCTTCATAGCCCGAGTTCCGGCCGGGAGGGCGTTCCACAGCGTAGGTGCTATGACAGAGAACGCCCTCCGGGTAGCAGTCAGCCTTGCGAGTTTAGCTGAAGGTATCTCCAGGAGATTGGAGTCCTCAGACCGAAGTGATCTCGGAGGGCAATATGGGGTGAGACGGTCCCTCAAATACGCTGGCCCCAGGTCGTGTAAGGCCTTAAAGGTGAGGACCAACACTTTGAAGGTGATCCGGTGCTCAATTGGCAGCCAGTGCAGATCCTGCAAAACAGGTGTTATGTGGGCGCCAGCTGGCGTGCCAGACAGGAGCCGGGCGGCAGTGTTCTGCACTAGCCTGAGCTTCTGGGTCACCGACAGAGGAAGGTCAACGTAGAGCGCGTTGCAGTAATCCAGCCTTGAGATGACTGTGGCTTGGATCACCGTGGCCAGATCGTTCCGGGAGAGATAGGGGGCCAGCCTCCTTGCCTGTCGCAGATGAAAAAGCGATCTTGCTGACCGCAGAGACCTGGGCCTCCATGGTCAGCTGGGAGTCCAAATGGACCCCCAGGCTCTTTACGGAAGGCGATGGGCATAACACCGCACCGTCCAGGCTCGGAAGCTGGACATTAACATCACCCGGGCGACCCAGCCACAAGATCTCCGTCTTCGCCGGATTCACCCTCAACCTACTGGCTCGCAGCCATCCAGTAACGGCTTCGAGGCAGTGTTGGAAATTATCGGGGACAGAACCCGGCCTGCCTTCCATCCTCAGAATGAGCTGGGTGTCGTCAGCGTACTGGTGACACTCCAGCCCATAACTCCGCACCAGCTGTGCAAGCGGCTGCATGTAGATGTTAAATAACAGAGGGGAGAGAATGGCCCCCTGGGGGAACCCACAGAGTAGTGGGGAGCCCTCGGAGACCACCTCGCCCCTCCTCACACGCTGAGACCGCTGGTGGAGGAAGGAGGTCAGCCATTTAAGGGCTGTCCCCCTCACTCCAGCCACGGCCAGGCGGTGGATCAATAGATTGTGGTCGACCGTGTCAAATGCTGCCGTGAGGTCCAATAACACGAGCAGCGCAGACCCGCCTTGGTCGAGCTGGCAGCGGAGTTGGTCTGTGATGGAGACCAGAACCGTCTCCGTCCCGTGCCCCGAACGGAAGCCGGACTGGAAGGGGTCTAGCCATGTTGCATCATCTAAGAAGGACTGCAACTGCTCCGTTACTGCCCTCTCAACTACCTTCCCCAGGTACGAAAGGTTCGACACTGGTCGGTAGTTGGAGGGAACCCCTCCAGGCACGATCTAACAAGCCAGGAGGGGCACGGGTCGAGGAGCAGGTGGTAGGCCTAGTTGCAGCCACTATCTTATCAACAGCATCTGCGTCCAGTGGCCGAAACCGGTCGAGGGTGGGCCCGGCGGAGAGCCACGGGGTCTCAAGTTCTCTTACTGTCAACCCGGCGGAGGCTGAGTATCTTGTCTGTGAAGAAGCTCTGGAAAGCACCGGCAGTGAGGGCCTGATCACTATTTTTTGGGACAGTAGGGACCGTCGTCAAAGACCGAATTACCTTGAACAATTGGGCCGGGCGTGAGCTAGCAGACGCTATTGAGGCGGAGAAGTACACATTTTTGGCCGCCTTGACAGCACGCTCATAAGCATCTTTGAATAGCTTATAAGCTGATACTGAGGCTCCGTCATGGAGTTTCCTCCACACACGCTCTAGTCGTCTCCTCTCCCGCTTCATCGACCTAAGATCTGCTGTGTACCAAGGAGATCGATGTTTGCGGGGTCGGAGACGACGCCTGGGGGCAATCTCGTCGAGAGCTCTAGCAAGAGAGGAGTTCCAGGAGTGAACCTGCTCATCGACTGAGACGCTGATAGACTCCAGATCCCTCAGAGCATTCAGGAACCTTTCGGGTTCCATAAGTCTCTTCGGGCGAACCCAAATCCGTTCGGCGCCCTTGCATGGGGGGGGGGCGGTTGCTCAACCCGGATCCTTAGAGCACAGTGGTCCGACCATGGAACCTCTTTTACGGAGGCTAGGTCCACTTGAACCCCCGCCGAAAAAACCAAGTCGAGGGTGTGCCCGGCCGAATGTGTGGGTCCCGAGCTACAGAGGGAGAGGCCTAATGTCGCCATGGTCGAGATTAGGTCCGTGGCTGCAGATGGAGCAGAGGCTGCGTCGGGCGTGGACATTGAAGTCCCCAGGACAATAAGCCTGGGGAACCTCAATGCCCACTCCGACACAGTCTCCAGCAGCCGCGCCAGGCTTTCTGTCGGTGCGCTAGGCGCACGGTACACCAGCAGGACGGCCAAGCTCTCCTGGGACTCCCACACCAGGCCAGCACTTTCAAGCCCTGAGGTGGTCAGCGCAGGGATCGCTCTAAGGTGTAATCCATCGCGGGAGAGTATTGCCACCCCACCCCCATCCCCCCGTCCCTATTCTGGTGCGTGGCAACGTAGTCAGGGGATAATTTCCTGGAGGCAGGTGTTGTCGCCATCCTGGAGCCACGTTTCGGTGACGCAGAATAGGTCTGCTTTTTCATCCTCACAGAACTCCCTGATGGTGGCGGACTTGTTCCGGACAGATCTAGCATTTACCAGCACCAGAGAGGAAGGGGAGATAGCTGGAAGTCTATCATCAGCGTGCCTGGGAATAGGTCGCAGGTCAGGGCCAGGTCGAGTCCTGATGTGACTCTGTCTGGCTCTCGCTGTAGGTCTTGCATTCGGCCTGCGCCTACCGTGCACTCCCTGCCCTGAGATCACTGGGATACCTGCTGAATCTGAGGCCTGGGCACCTGTGAGGGATTTAGCTTCCGGCATACCCCGTGAAAAGGGGAAGTTGGTGGCAGTCCCCGACTCCCACCAGGTGACTTCGGATGGATGGACACAGGTTTCTCGGGGGCTGTGGGTATGAACCCTGGGTGGGAGGCCTGTTACCCCTCCGTAGCTCGCTATCCCTCTTAGATCTATTAGAGGTAGCAGTCTCATTTCCCGGCCCCCCTATGGCCTGCTTCTCGGCCGCCTCCCGCGGGGTCGTGTTGTGGGTATTGTCTCTCGGGCCAAAACCTACCCCCCAAAAAGTCCTAGGACCAAAGCTCCTTCTTCTCCGTCTGCTTCCCCTCCCTCGGTGTCTTAGATTGAGACCCTTGGATGGGTTGGGTGTTGGGACACAGACCTTGGTCCTAGGCCGACTGTTGCCTCGGTCCATGGGAGGGAGTTCCAGGGGGCTATTATTGGTAGGCCCAGTGGGCTTGGCAGGCTGAATGTTTGATGGGGGGGGCGGGTAAGAGAGAGTCCTGGCCTCCCCCCTGGCGTCGCTTCCGTTCGCGTTTCCTTTTCATCTGGCCTGGCCTGCACTTCCTCCTTGGGCCAGCAGAGGGGGTGGCAGGAGGCAATGAGCTGGCCACCAAAGCAGGCATCAGGGGGGTCGAAGGAGAGGGCGACAGGGCCAGATGGTCGATCTCCTGCCCCCTTGATGGAAAACAGTCAGCTCGCCGTCGAGGACGTTCTCCGGGGGCCTTTGCCAGCACTCTCGAGATGCTAAAGGCCTCTAAGGGGAGGACTGACAGGCACTCAAGCTCAGGGCTTCCAGGGGGAGTGGCCACCGTCTGTAGGGCATGCAAGGGGGGCGGAGCTAAGGGCGCCGAGTGGAACCAGATTATTGTCCCTGCACCATGGGGTACCCTTGTCAAAGAAGTGATAGCTCTGTCTTCTTCCCATGACTAGTCTATGGCTAGGGAAAGCACTATCGCCAGGTACCCCCAACTGTTTGTGCACATGCAGGAGATAAGAAGATGGCACACACATACACAAACTGCTGATGTATAGGGTTGGTGGGGAGTTTTGTAAATAAAGCAGTGTTTCTGAATGTCAGTCAAAATGAAATAAAATAGATTGCATGAATGAGAACAGTAGGAACCTGAACACAAAAGACATATGGGATATTTTGCACAGTTGGATAACAGAAAACTGAAATAGGCATTGCTTCAGTTATAATACTCCACGTTCTCTCGCACTCAACTTGTCATAGAACCCCTGTTTTCTAGATAAATCTTGTCCTCACTTTTTGAACTTCTTTGTGGATATATTGCTTCATTCAAGATTGTTCAACACAATAGTGGTTAAGTAATATGCTTTCATTTCTGTAACACAATGAAAAACTAATCATACATGAAAAACTAATCAAAGGATGTGAAATTATGTTGATCGTTGTTGTGTTAATATTGGGAATAGTTTATATGTGCAGCTGGATCCTCTTGGATGAAGCTCTTTCTCAATCAGGTTATGATAAGTTCATTGTGTGTTCACCCTTTACTTAATTTCCATTTATTTCACTTTATCTAGGTGATGATGAGATGCATGATGAGACGCCTTGAGTCGTCTTCGGGCTGAGAGAGGCAGTATAGAAGCATGGCAAATAAATGATGGAGTAATATTGACCTTTTAAACCTATTCTCATGCTTGCCAGTAGTAGCTAAATTTGAAATCTAGACAGTAAGGCATCACACACTATGTCTACCAAAGTTGTAAACCTCTTTTGCATTTAATATTCTCACTGAGACAAAGAACCTAGCATAAAACACAGTTCTATAAAGGTGATTGTTGATGTTTTCCTACTGAATGCGTCATTCCCAAGCCTGAAAATTAAATTAAAATTATATGTTTATCCCCCCACCCCCCACACACAAATGATGTACTAGATTTGCAATGGTGAGAGATATTGTTTGTTAGACAATAGACCTGAAAAAATGCAAATATCAAGTTGCTTGTAATCAATCCCTTTCCCCAATAACAAAATTATAGCTATATTGTATTATGATTATAATTTCACAGGGGTTGGTTTTACTTCTTTTGCATGTAATTGTGACTTTATAGTTGCTTTTTTATTGTTATAAGAGTGTAGCCTCACTAAACAGTGAAGAGGGGACAATAACTAGAAAGTAACTGTTTTATAGTACAGTATCAATGCAGCAATGTGGCAGCTGCAGAGTGCTTGAATTAGGCACAAGATTCTTCAGCCAGCATAAATGACCTTCTGCCATCTGATTTCAGACAGAACAATCTGCTGGCAGAATTGGTTTGCTATTTAAAGGTAAGCAGCAAGAAGAGCCAAAGAAGGGGAGGAAAACAGGATCAAAAAAGTCAACAACCCAAATTATACTAAATCTAAAAGTTATCCAAAGTACGGATACATTCACAGTGGACCAAAAAAATAGTACAGGTGAATGTGTGAGTATATGTCTTATAAAATCAAACAGGAGTTTTTCACCCATCCTAGTGTGTGGCTAACACACTGTCTGCCATAGCCCATCACATGACATAAGGCTATTTCTGGCAGGGCTCCATTGACCTCCATCTCTCCAGTATACTGGCAGTGCAATAGCAGCACACAAAGGGCCCTTCCAGACAGAGCCCATAATCCAGGTCCCGTTGGACTTTTACCTGAGGCATCCAAACAATGCCTGAGGTAAAAGAGGAATGACAAAGAAAAATCTTGCTTTGTCACAAATTATTTAAATACCCCGTTAGACCCTGGTCTTCCTGAAATATCTGGTTCTAATGGGGTATAAGCACTACAGGGACAGACTCCTGGGACTGCATCTGTTCCCACAGCCCAATTTGCTCTTCTGGGTTCAATGAGCCTGAAGAAGTGAAGAGGACAGCTCCCCCCCACCCCCCACCCCCAAAGCCCTGAAAGTAAGAATAAACTTACCGGGCCACTATGATGCCTCTCTACAGGCCTCCTGGAATGTACCAATGATGTGCCAGGAGGCAGGGAGGCAATTGCTCCTGCACCTCCAGCTCCTGGTGCATCATTAGTAAATGTCAGGAGGCCTTCAGAGAGGCATCATGGCATCCTAGTAAGTTTTCTGTTGTTTTTAGGGCTTTGGGGGGTGTCTTTGGTGTCTCCATGCCCTTCTGGGCATGGAGGGTATGCAGGCACCCAATGGGCAAAGTCCCCTTTTTTCTCAGGATGTGGGGATTTAAATCCACTTAGGAGCCAGTTTCTTTAACATTTTCCAAAGTGGGTTTAAGTGTAGTCTGGAAGTGCCCAAAGAGGGAGCCTTGAGGTTATGGGTGACTATCTGTATCCTCATTGAGGAAATGGGGCAGCATAGGAGGAAGCCTGGGAAGGTTGGGAAACAAAACGGGATGGCAGCCCATGACCAACTATGGTAAAGGTGGGTGCTGCCCTATGGTTTCCTCCACTGTTCCCCAGCTTTTGGACCTCCGTTTGATGAGGTCCTAGAAGTTACCTTTCAATTTATAGTAGTTCTACAAATTTCATAGGGGTTTCTTTATCATAGAAGATAAGGCAGGAGTGTTGTCATCCATCACACTCTCGGTGGGGTTAAAGCAGTCCCGCTGAATCCTCTGCCTACAGCAGCTCAAATAGCAAGTCCGTACTGGTTCAGGAACATCTTTCAGAAGAATGGCGATGGTAGAAAACCTTTATCAGTAAGTTCATGCCTCCTGGGTGCCAATGTGATGACACAAAATCCATTCACGTCAGAGGAAGCAGGAAACATTTTACTGCCTTTTCTAGGAAGCTAATTGCTCCTCTATAGTCTTTTAATGCCATCTTTCCTGGATGGCTTTGCAAACACATTACCCCTCTATCTTGTGGGGTCCCTCAAGAGGCCATACTTTCCCCTCTGTTATTTAACATCTACATGCGACCACTTGCTGGGCTGGTCCGAAGTTTCGGGCTGGAATGTTATCAGTACGCTGATGACACTCAGCTTGTTCTGAAGATGGAAGGCTGGCTGGACTCCGTACCCTCTTGTTTCCATCAGTGCCTTGAGGCCGTCACTGAATGGCTGTGTGCCAGCAGAGTGAGGGTGAATCCAGCAAAGACGGAGATACTGTGGCTGGGTCAACCAGATTGTGGGGTGGTCCAGCTTCCCACCTTGGATGGTGAGGCACTTTGCCCGTCATCATCAATAAAAAGCCTGGGGGTTGTTTTTGACCCTTTGCTGTCTATGGAGGTCCAGGTCTCCACTGTCAGCAAAACCGCCTTTTTCCACCTGCGACAGGCTAGGCGGCTGGCCCCTTACTTATCTAGAGACGACCTAGCCACAGTTATCCAAGCCACGGTCATCTCAAGGACAGACTACTGTAACGCCTTTTACAATTAAACACAGTTCTGACATTCTTAGATAAGGAATATCAAAGGTTAGTCAAATCTTTTTGGGATATAGTCTTCAGCACAAGGACGTTATTGTCAAACTCCCATTCAGGTTCTGACCAGGTCTAATCTCAAGCACAACTAGGGACTGATGCCTTTAGGGTGAGAGTACATTTGAGAATTTTTCAACGTTCTTAGGCTATAGGAGGGGGGGTTTTTCTTGCAAAGCTTCAGCCTGTTTATGCTTAGTGTCAATTCAGTTAATCATTGGACACCTTGGCCAATTAAGATTGTGCACTTAGTTGCTTTAGAGAAAAGAAATATAAAATTGCTCATTTGAAAATCTGAATTAATGACTAAATGTGGAGATGTGAGATCTTTCAAACTATATCTGTAACTAAACATATATATATATATATATATATATATATATATATATATATATATATATATCAAGCTGTGGAAGAAATTGGCCTCTACAAAATACGTTCTAGAACATGAAAAAATGAAACCATGATGGATTCTATAAATAATGAGATTTTTAAAAAAATCTAGAGAAAACCTTCAACATGAAATAGTTAAACGCCCTATGGAAACATCACTTAAATATTATCTATATGTAGCCTGATTAAGCAGCAAGGAAATTGTTATTCATTTCCCACACACACAGGGAGATTCTCTCTCCCCCTCCCGCTCAATAATAAAACAGCCACAAATGAGATCTCTGTTATTATAAATGATCTCTTTTGTCACCCATTAGGTGGGAAACGTGTGGCTTTAATATATTTCAAACTGAGAGGCATAATTATTTTATGAAACCAATCTCTATCGCTTATCTCGCCCCCTAATTATAATGTATTAGTTTTACAAGTGATTATAGCAGAATTAGTTTATCCAAGCAAGAAATCAATAATTCAAACCAATAATTAAATTTCATAAGAAAGTTCTATATTAATGGGGATACCATGGTTAGTCACTTGCTGATTTTATTTTAAGTCTCTCTCTAGGTATGGAACAATCTCCAGAGATATATCAATGAAGTCAAAATACTAAGGGCCTCATCACCAAGACCAGACAAAGTATTCCACTTTCGCTGGCTTTGGAGAGAAACGGTAGGGACAGCAGGAAGGTAGGTGACTGCCCAGTGAAGAAGCCTGGGACAGCTGGGAAATGTCATGCGATGGCAGCCCACAACCGACCACAGTAAAGGGACAAAGCTAGACACTACCCCATGATTCCCCATACTATCCCCCATTGTAACCTGGCTTATGAATTTTCATATGATAAGCTCCCTAGTTCCCACTCACCCACCCACCATGTTCCCTTGGGACTTCTCCTTCCCAGGAGCCCCTTGTATCCTGTGTGTTTTGGTGCCCCTCGGGCTCGCAGGTATTCAGGGCTGCACTCTGCCCTATGCCCTGATTGGTGATGCTAATGCTCACCTTAACCTGCCATGGCAGGTGCAGAAGAGGTGTGCCGGTCCTTGGACCAGGGCCTTCTAGCTGTAACCCCCCCTCCCACCCTGGAGCTATTTAGCATGTGTTTGTATTATTGTTACTTCACAGTCATGTTCTTTTGGCACAACTTGGGAGCTTTTGGTATGGGCCCTGGATCTGATTTTGGTACCTAACCTCCCCTCCCCCCCTCTTATTGGAAGAGGGGAGAATCCATGTGGCTTATTAGGAGTGTGGCAGTACCAGTGTCTCAGGACAAAACTGGTCGGAAAACTGCCTCCAACCCCTACCGTTGTTTGGTTGAATCCGTCAGCAGCAGGCTGTCTGATTCCTGATACAGACCCCATGCATGGCTGCCAACTCTGCTTGCAGTATAACCAATAAAAAGTTGTGGCCTTTGGTTATCCCAACACCATGTCTTCATCGGTTTTTTTGGTGGGAAGTAGGGGTAGGGTGATTGCCCCTATCCATGCAATTTCAGGGTGGAAGGTGAGCTTACTTTCAGCAAACAATCAACAGAAGTGGAAGTGCCTACCATTTTCTCTGCCTGCCATTTCTGCCAGCAGGTAGAAATATTACTTTTTAAAATTATTTGTTCCAAGCTAAGCTTTGCATCCAATGTGAAAAATGGCATATTAAATGAACTAAGCATTAACAATCCATCCCTTCTGATTGTAACTCTTCCCAAGAAAGTGCCTATTGATCCTGCATTCCCTGTTATCTTGGCCATTGTGGCCCTTCACACATTTGTCTAGATAACATCTAGTTTGGCCTCAACAGTCAAGTCTTTGTTATTTTTTTATTCCTTTTGTAAAATCCTTTAAGGCAGGTTTTTGTTATAGATTTCTGTCTCGCTGTGCTCTCAGTGTAATGCAATATTTACCATAACATGTCAGTCTCATTGCAAGTATCTATGGAAACTAACTAAAATGGTAATATCAAAATTCTTTAGCATTATAAGTTGATACACAAAGAAAAAAAATCATATGGATTACTGAGATGAAACTTCCAGAGCTTTAGGCTTTGGCACGGTAATTTAGAATTTAGAAAGAATTCTCTGCATGTTTTATTGAAATGCGAAGAACTGCCTTATTGTATGAAGACAAAAGCACCACAGCACCTTTGAGAGTACAACCGAATCTACGAAACCATTGTTGCGATTGCAGCACAAATGATGTTTTTATTGTTTTGTTGAAACATTCATAATACTTTTTTGTGTTTTGTCAGGGGCAATAGCTGAGCTCTGCTAGCAAGAGACTCTGCTCCCAGTCAACTGACAGTTGTGTGATCAGTGGAAGCTGACAGGGGAATATGCCCCCAGGAGTAACTTGGACAATGATGCAAAATGGAACTCACAGTTATTGTAATACAAAATTGCATGTTTTGTTACCTGTTTAGAGGCACTCAGACATGCTTGTAAAGTACTAAATGAAAACTAGGTAAATGCAGAAAACCTGAGATGACATTACATTTACATCAGCAATAATGGACTTTTGTGGTTGATCCAAAGCTGGAAAAGTTCATTTTGCTGGCTGAGAGGAAAGACAAGCTTGCAAAGAAATTATTAGTAGAATCTTTGTGCAATGCTAATGATGGGTCAGTGCCTTACTACGTTAGAGTAGGATCTTCTGGGGAGGCTACTGAAGCTTCCCACAATGGCCTCTTCACATCCTTGTCATTAACACTACGAAAAGAAGGAAAGAAGGGAGCGAGGAAGTTTTCCATCTCTATGTACAGAAACACAATTATCATCACAATACTTACATTGCAATGTCAAAATAGGGACTTTTAAATTAATTGTCTTTATACAAAAGAACATTATGACAAATTACAACATGATACTTTAATATATTTAAAAGGCACAGTAAGACTACACTTAATTACAATGCAACAATGACAAAGTACAAGAAGGTACAGCAATCACCCACTCTCTTACCGTAATCAAATTATTCAGATTAAATAATACTTCAACTGTATGGATTTTGTAATAAGATAATTAATAATAACTGAAAAGCTGGAAAGCCATGCTCTCTGATTCTTACACAGAGAGTTATTCACTTATGGAAGCAATGGTATTTCTCTACTAACACATACACCTCATAGGCATATCTTCATTATACAGTTATATTATTTTGGTATTACTGTAATTGTCATTAGTCTCAGTCTTGAAATTCTGTTCTATAATTCAGATGATTACATAATAGAAAATGAAGTATCTTACAAAATTACAAATCCTGGGATGTCATAGTGGGACTGACAGTGAAAGCAATAAAAATTCTTTGCATTTTGATCATAGCCTAGATGAGATGATATCTGAAGAAGCATTCCATAAAATGGAAATGTATGTGAAATGGCCAGGGTTGTATAGGGCCAATGGAGTACATTTGTTCATGACTTTAAAAAAAAGGGGGGGGGGTGCTTATCAGTCAGCCTGATGGGAAAAAGGTGGATGCCTGCCCCTTTTGCTGGAATTTTGGCTGGAATTGAAGTTTATTTATTTATCATGTCAGAAGTGGATTGAGGATACAGTTGTAATGTATTTAAAAATACAAACAAAATTTAAAACTTGGCATTAAACTAAATGTCCTTTGATCAGTAGCTGGCCACTTGGAGTGCCTCTGGTGTTGCTATCAGAAAGTCCTCCATTGTGTGTGTGGGAAGGCTCAGGCCACATTGTAGTAAGTGGTCTGTGGGTCTATTTTTTCCATAATTCTATGTAAAATAAGTCTCTCTAGAACTTTGTATAGATAGCATATCAAGGAGCTTGGTTTATAGCTTTTTGGATCATTACGGTCTTTGTCTGGTTTCAAGATTGCTATGACTCTTGCTATCCTCCAGATTTTAGGGATCTGACAGGATGCAATACAGTTGTTTATTAGCTTCAGCAGTCAGCACCTTGCTTTTGGACCAAATTTCTTAATTTGTTCCATCCGTAGATCATCCAGGCCAGCTGCTTTGGCATTTTTACATTTATTGAGAGCCATTTCCAATTCAGTAGATGTAAAAGGTTCATGAAGGTTGTTGTTCTCATTATCTAGCCCGGGTCTGTCCAACAGGCGGTCCGCGGGCCACACACGGCCCGCCAGCCCCTTGGATCCGGCCCTCCTACCCTCCTGCAAGAAATCTGCTGTTTAAATTTTTTTAAAAAAAATTCCGGGAAAAAAAATTCCCAAAAAAATCCAAAAAAGTGTGCATGCGCGTGGCGGCACAAGCACCATCCACGCCCCCCCCTTGCTCTGCTCTGTTGTTTACCTGGAGGGCACCAAGACAGAGCTGCCTGCCACGCTGCCTGTTCCTTCCAAGAGCCGCGACACTTCTCCCACGGCGCTGCCTGCTTTCAGGGCACTTGCGTCGAGGGCGAGCGCAAGACCATGGGATGGTGTGGAGCATAATATACACAAAAAGCTGAGACAAATAATGAGTATTACAAATGACAATGGCATCAATGGTGCGGTGTATCCATTAAAGGCAAATCAACTGCTATCCCCCACTCAATCAGGAACCACATGAAAAGGGAGGGCGCAGAAGGTCACCCCAGCAGGTCCGTGGGGAGAATATCCCGAAGGGCCAATCCACCCCCCAGGGAGAAGCAGGCTACCCTCGCTATAGGAGAATGTCCCGCAAATAAACCCCACCCGAAGGGGAAGGGGGGCCCGGTGGCCGCGTGCGTCCCAAGGAAACAATAAGCGAAATAGGCAATGAACAAATACAACCGCACGGTCCTCGGAAGTCCTCCAATGAGGCCCCCTGTTGGGGCAGCCGTTCCGGATGGGCAGGGAATGAATGCGCACTCTCTGAGCTAGAGAGCACCGGGGCGAGACCATGAGGAAAAGCTCCGGAGGCGTGGGCGGGTATCTGTCCTGCACGCGGCTCCCTAGGGATGGCGTCAGAGGTAAACAAGGCGCCCAACGATGACGTGGACGTCCTACGCGGCTGCGAGGTCGTGAAGGGCAGAGTCCCGTTGTACGTGCTGACGTATGCGGAAGCTGGATGCGATGTCGTCCGGGCAGCAGCGGTAAAGCCCCGTTTAAAGGGCTACACACCAAGCATAGAAATAATGATCCAGGCCAAATGGCTAGGGGGTGGTATCCCGGTCCCGGAGGGAGACCCCCGTCCCAGAAGCCGGGGAGGGGATGGCCGTCTGTGCCCCCTGCGTGGTCCCGAGTGGCCGTGGGCGGACGCAGTCGTCAGATACGTTGTTCAGGAAACACACCAAGATGCATTGATATGTAAAATCTCGTATGAAGTTTATTCAGGCCACAGAAATGCTGTAAGCCTCTGGCGGGAATGGATAAGCCGCCACAACACCAATACAACAAGGCCAGTCGATGCTCATAAGTAGACCCAGCGGGGGGGCTGGCTGCACCCTCCGCCGTGGCACCCACGCCAACGGGTGATATCCTGGTTTAGAGAAGGACCCTAAATCCCGTTTCGCTATTCATATCTTAGCTTCGTCAGGGCGTTCATGGTGGTACATATACTCATGGCATTGGTGATACATTCAACATATAATCAATATTAAGTGAACTAATAGCATCATTAATAGTGGATGGATTCCACCAGATCACAATCGACCCACCTTTGGGTCAATTGTGATCTGGTGGAATCCATCCACTATCAACTTGTCATTTGTATTACTCATTATTTGTCTCAGCTTTTTGTGTATATTGTGTCTGAGGACAAGTACCCTTGTGTATAGTATGGTGTGGAGCATGACATTGGGGGGGGGGGAACAGGCCCGGGAAAGAGTGTTTTGCACAGGCAATGTGGAGGGCAGCTGCTTTGGCGCGAGGACCCCGGGTCCTTGCTTCCGGAGCGGGGTCAGACTGAGCGAGAGAGCTGTTAGGTGCGTGGCCTTGAGGCGCTCCTTTCCTCCAGGGAGGCCTGGGCGAGGGGAGGGAGGCCTGGTGGCTCGCTTAGAGCCTCTCTGGCGCTGCGGCTGGAACCAGGGGAGCAGGTAGCGCTGGGAGGCCTCATTCCTGATATCAAAGGCAGGGAAGGTCCAAGGCCCACCCACTCCCCCGCCTGGCCTCGCTCTCATGCGCCTGAAGCGGGGAGGATCCAGGGCCCAGTTGCCTGTCAAGCTTGGCTCCATTGCCATGGCAGCCGGGCAGGCCCTGGGCCTTCCTCCTCGCACTGTTCCTCCTCTCCAGCATCAATCAAGCCACGCCCCCGAGGGTTCATTGAAGGTCCTGCAGAAGCTGAAGGATCACAGCACACTTCACCAATGCATTACAGCAGGCACAGGCAAACTTGGGCCCTCCCTCCGGGTGTTTTGGACTTCAACTCCCACAATTCCTAACAGCCGGTAAGCTGTTAGGAATTGTGGGAGTTGAAGTCCAAAACACCCGGAGGGCTCAAGTTTGCCTGTGCCTGCATTACAGGTTCAGCATCCTGTCTGCCACATCACAGCACCCTAATGTGTTTGCCTATGTCTGTGACAGGCATCCTCAGAGGTGGAGGCGTCTGTTGGAAACTAGGCAAGTGAGCACCTTGATTCTTTGTTAGGAGGTGTTAGCAGTGTGTACAGAGCTATCGTACGATCAAAGCATTCCTCACAGATGGCCATTCAGCCTCTGATAATAATAATGGGTTCCTAGAATAGGATACCACCTCCAAGGGCCATCCAGTCCAACCTCCTTCTGTACCTGGGCGGCGTTGGGGGCCTGTGGGGCAGGACTGAGCCTTCCTCCCGCCCTGCCTGAGATCTACCAGAACGCCTTGAGGTAAGAGGGTTTTTTTCAACTTTTCACACTGCGGCCCCCCAGGTGACCAGTGACCGGAATTCCGGCCCTTGGGCCGGTAGAAGTTGGACAGCCCTGATCTAGTTATTTGACTCTTTGGAGCCCCTGGTGGTACATTGGGTTAAACCACTGAGTTGCTGAACTTGCTGACTGAAAGGTTGCACGTTTGAATCCGGGAAGCAGGGTGAGCTCCCATTGTTAGGCCCAGCTTCTGCCAAACTAGCAGTTTGAAAACATACAAATGTGAGTAGATCAATAGGTACCACTCCAGTGGGAAGGTAATGACACTCCATGCAGTGATGCTGGTCACATGACCTTGGATGTGTCTATGGACAATGGTAGCTCTTTGGCTTAGAAATGGAGTTGAGTACCAACCCCCAGAGTCAGACATGACTGGACTTAATGCCAGGGGAAAACCTTTAACTTTACCTAACTATTTGGTTATTTGATTTCCTTCCTACTTTGGTAGCAAGGTTGGGTTTCCCATTTTTCATAAGTTGATGCATTATCTGATCTGTCTTTATGTTGGCATGGGTATTAGTTTGTAAGGGATCATTGCTCAGCCATCTTAACAGCTTCCACAGCTTATGACTGCTCCTGCCCATATCAACTTCTGATATCAGTTTTATCCACTGTTCTTTCTTGGCTCGAGAGATGGAGGACAAAATGTTCTGTGCTGTCTGAAGAATTTGCTCACTAAATGGGTCTTCATTGTGGAGCCTGTAATAGGCTTCCAACAAGTCAGCTGTATCAGGAGTAACGCCCTGAAGGTAGTGTGATCTGTAGCCTCTCAGTATAGAAGCTCGTGAGCAGGTTTTTATTATTTCAAAAAAACATTCACATTCCTCAGGGATTGGGGCAATAGTCCCAGTAGGCATTGTGACACCCTCCGCCCCCGCTTAAGGGGTGAAGATTTAACTCTCATTTTAGTTCCTATAAGTTTTGAGATATAGAGGTCTGCAATAGAGCTGGAATAATGGTTCTAAACTTGAAAAACTTTGAAGTTTGAGAGGGATTGCCCTCAGGATGGCCTTCCAGTGATGCTCTCTGAAGGTACCACCAAAGAAAATTGATTGGCCTTGGGATCTATGTTGCTCATATGTCGGGGGTCAGAGGGAGTGACACCAGGTAAGTTGAGGTCTCCCATGCTGATTCACCAATCTCTGTGGTGAATTAGTAGGGCAGGGGGTTAGTCCCGGCACCCAACACTCCACCCGCACAGAAACAACACTTCACCATTACATGTGGAGAAGCATCGCCACATGGCTTGTCCCCACAGTAGTCCCATTGTTCCAAATGGTACACCAGGAGACTGCTATGTTGGTGATGCAACATCCAACCATTCCGCTGCCCAAATTGAGTAATGGAGCCCTGCTGGAAGTTAGGTTACGTCATGGGATGAGCAGCGTGGAGCCCTGTCAGTCAACTGGGGTGGCAGCATCCTAGAATGCTAAAAATTTATAAAGCAATGAGGTAATAGGTTGCTAATAACACAAGAGTTAAGTCTATACAGGTTTTTCCCCTTAACGGTGTTTCCATTCACAGATGGTTCCAGAAGTTATAAATAAAGTGTTAGGAAATGGCTCTTTAAATCCATTTTATGTGTTTAGTTACTTTATTTCATGGTGGGATTTCTGGAATAGAATTTCATAAAACAGAAATATATGCTTCTAAACAGAACAAAAATGTCCCTTGTTCCATGCATAAAAATCATTTCATATTTGTGTGCCTGGTTCTCTACAAATCCAATCCAATATGCAATGCCATATTTGATCCCACTGATATAACCTAACCATCTAAACATCATTGGAATGGGAATCAGTAAACATGTTTTTCCTCAAACTATTTAAAGTATGTACGTGAATAAAAAATTCATGAAGTATATGAAAACATCTTTCTTTCTTTGAAAACAGTGATATGTGCCATGTAAGAGCCTCCCCATTTCATATATGTTCCCCATTTCTCTTTAATTTCTTCTGTTATGCCTATCTGTGAGTCTCTTTGGTTTATACATGCAATGATATCAGATTGGACTTGTTCAAATAAATAGTTATTCCAATTTCCCAGATTCCATTTTCTTCATCTCTCCATCCCCAAGCTATTACTGCCTTTCCTGCTAGAATCATTGCTTTAAATAACTCTTGGTTCTTTGCATCAATGTTTTTATTCCCTGTGACTGCCATTAGTATAAATTCCATATTAACTTGAGTTGTTATTTTGAAAAGTTTCCCAATTTTCCTCATTATTTTATTCCAAAATTGTTTTGCAATTATACAGTCCTACCACATATGTGCATACCAGCCCTTCTCAGCTTTGCAGTGCCAACACATTGGGCTTAATCCTATTCCCATATTTGCGAATTGAGCTGGTGTCCTGCACCATTTCCAGATAAATTTCCTTTCTAATTCTTTATATTTTTACATTTTAATTTTATTTACCCCCTTCAATTCCTCGATATTTTGTTTTGTAAGTGTCTCCTCCTTCTGCCATTTATTTTGTAATGTTCTGACTGTATATTCCTCGTCTTTTATCATTGTTTTATATATTACTCCTGCAAAGCCTTTCATTGCCTTCTGTCCTTTCATCAATATGCTTTCAACCACATTTTCTTTATCTAAACATTCTACATATTTCCCCTGTTTAAGCTTATTGCATAGGCCTAATACTTTTAACCAATTTTGTTACCCATTTTTTCTATTATCCTGTCCGTGGGAGTCAGCTGTCCATTTATATCATACATATCCTTAATGCAATAATATACTTTGTCTTTCAGATCTTTCCACTAAATGGGGCCAAACTCTTTTCCGTATAGGCTTTCTAAGGGTGTCCACTTTATGATATCTGGCATCCACAGTGGTTTCCATTTTTTCCATATTTTTTTTGCCAGTCTTCTAGGACCTCTTGTTTTTTTTTTATGGTAGCCTCTATATTTCCTGTAAAAATTCCAAATTTTCTCTCTTCATTATTAACTGCATCTTCTATAATGCACCATTTTTCTTCTCTCCCTAAACTGTTTTCTATCAATGCCTTTAGTTGAAATGCTTCATAATAAATTTCCAAGTTTGGTAGTCCCCATCCTAATTCTTTCTGGTGTGTGTAATATACTTTGTTTGAGATTCTAGGTTTCTTTCTGTTCAATATCCATTATCTGATAGTATTGTCCCAAGTTTTTATTTGTCTTGGATCAATTTCTATTGGGAGAAGCTGAAATAAATACATTATTTTTGGGATTAAGAACATTTTTGCTGCTTTTGTTTTACTAAAGATGTTTAGATTTTTTTCTTTCCATCTTTTCGTGGCCTTAAGAATTTTTCCCACGTCGCCATATAGTTACTCTTCTTCATCTTATCTATATATTTTTGTAATATTACTCCCAAATATTTTATTTTTTTCTTTTCCCATGCCAATTTCAGTTATTCTATCTATTTCCTCTTTTTTCGGATTTACTTACTTTAAAGTACATGATTTCTGATTTCTTTATATTGACCCTTAGTCCTGTATTTCTTTCGCAGTCACTTAGTATAATTTTTAATTCCTTTATTCCTTCTAGGGGGTTAGATAGTATCACCAAAAGATCATCTGCAAAAAGGTTTAATTTGGCCTCCAGTTCTTTGCCCATTTTACATTCCTCAATCCTTACACTGTTTTTTATTCTGTCAGCTACCACCTCCATTCCCAGAACAAAGAGCAGCGGTGACAGGGGGCAGCCCTGTCTTACTCCCCTCTGAATTGGGAATTTCTATGGTTTCAGTAGAACTATAATTTCAGTTTTCCTCCAGGTGTCAGATGCTTTTCCTCCTTTCAGAATATTATTAAATAATATATGTAACTCAGGATTTCTATGAATTTCTTGTAGTATTCAGCTGTATATCCATCTATTCCGGGGGATTTTGCTTTCTTTAATTTGTTTATTACTCCTTTTATTTCCTCCATTGAGATCTCAGAATTTAATAATTGTTTCTCTTCCTCATCTAATTTTATATTTATTACTTCTTCTAATTGGCCCTTATTAGCTTCACTATACAGCCCCTGGTAAAATGTAGCAAAAGTTTCTCTTATTCGTGTTGTGTGTTAATTTATTATTTTGCATCCTTATGGTCTTAATCCTCTGTTTTTCTTTTTTGTCTCTCAAATATTTTGCTAACCTTTTCAGTGACTTTATATTAAGTCTTTGGAATTCATTTCTAACTAATTTCTCTCTTTTCCACATTGTAAAGAGGTCTAACTCATCTAGATCTTCTTTGAACTTCCTTATTTGGTCTTGGATAGAAGAAGGAGAAGCCAGTCCAGATATTGTACAGAGATTTCAAAAGCTGTGTTCATGGTTAAAAATAAATATATAGAGAAGAAGTGGTGGGAGGGATAGGGAGAGGGTGGGTGGAGGTGGGAGAAAAATAAAAAAATGTAATTATGAATGTTCTGCAAAGAATGGGAATAGATAATACAGAAATTATGTTCATTATAATCTATGCCTACAATAGACAATTATTATCTGTTCAAATATGTTATTTTTTCCAAGAAAAACATTAAAAAATGTAAGAGCCTCCCCTATGCCCTCTGAAAAATAAGATACAATCAATTTCCTGTTTTCTGTATTGATAGTTCAGACAGTGATGTTTCCATATATTATGCAAGTTTCCATTTGTCTTTTTTAAACTTTCAGGGATGGAATTGTTTGATTATAAGATATCACTGGGTAAACTGTAAATAAATCATATAGGAATTCTGTTGTCTCTTCCCCCTCTCCCCTAAAACATCTGGAAATAGGAAGAATTGAGATGCCTTTCAGCAAACCCTCTGGGAAGCTTGTTTGAGAAATATTGACAATGAAATCTGCAAACAAAACAAACAGCTGTGAATGAACACTTTCCATTTTTATTGCACCATATGGTTGTTCACCTGGAGCAGAACTAGTAGAGGTGGCTGCTTGGTATTCTCCCTTGTAGACTGCTTTCCCAGGATTGCCTTTGCCTAATCTTTAGTGAGTACTTTCTACAGTGTTGAGCCTCAGGCTCCTTCTGTGTCTTGAACATTGCCTTGGGAGAAAGCATAACATCATGGATTACTATTAGCAGACTCAATGTGCTCAATAATTCGTCTGAGGGGATAAAATGCCCTGTACTGCTGTTAATTGACTGTTTTAATAAAGAGTTTCTGGTTGAAGTTGCATGAATCTGTCAAAACAAACAAACGAAAAAAACTTGCTTTCCTTTTTATTAGTCTACTATTAATTATGTTAGCAATTTAATGGCAAACTGAAGAAGCTTGCAGATGTTTAAGAATCAGAAAGATTCAATCATCTTAGATCCTTTAAAATACTCGGGCATGAAAACCAAATTTCTGGTTCAGATGACTGCAATGTGAACCTTGTGGAGTTTTTTATTTACTTTATTTTATTTATATTCCGCTCTTCTCACCCCGAAGGGGACTCAGAGCGAATTACAGAACACATACTTGCAGACAATCCCTGCAGTTCAACATATGACATGTAAACATGTGACATTTATCACAGTACAGTACAGTACAGTACATACATTTTTACATTTATACATATACTGTATGGACAAACAGAGGCAAACCTTCTGGCCACCAGGGGGAGCTGACACACTCCTCATCTCTCTCAGCATTTCCTTCCAACATCCCTTTGTTGTTCTTCCCCATTCTTCAGCAATTCTTTATGGCCTCATAAATCAGTCAAAGTTTTGCCTCCCCACTTTAATGTGGTACCTTTATCTCCTACTTGACAGATGCAACTGTCTTTTGGGCTGCAAAGGTCGGCATCAGGCTACACTTAAGGTTGAGAACCCACCTTGACCTGGGCAGGCCTCAAACTCATGACCTACTGGTCAGAGAGATCTTATGCAGCTGACACTTAGCCAGCTGCGCCACATTCCCGGTTTTTACAATGTTAATCCAGTTCAAAATGATGCTGTTACTTTTTGATTGTTTAATTTATAGCTTTCTGCACAACTATTGAAAAGAGAGTATAACTAAAACTAAATAGAAGATAAAAATTAAACAACAGTGGCAGTGGAGACTCATATAATCCAGTTTAAGGCAGATAATCAGAGATCGGATCTTGGGATATAGGGCAGTGTAGAAGGAGTCATACTGGTGGTTTATAATCCAAAACCAAAAAATAAATAGGAAAGGGGGAAGAAACAGATAACCTGTAAGATCTGTCTCAAAAGTAATCAACCAACCAATATGAGAAAATCAACTGACAGTGTAACTACCACCCTGAAATAAAGGGACAAGACACCAACCATGGAGCTAAAGGGCAATTTTATGTACTATAATGTTATAGTAAGCTATTTATTATAACTTCTGGAATACCAAGAAAACTGAGGCCCTTTCTACACAGCTGTATGACATCCAGAATATCCTTTTAACAAACATTTAACATCACACCTTGGGCCCCTTCTACACTGCCATATAAAATCCACATTATTATCTTTGAACTGGATTATATGACAGTGTAGACTAAGGCCCCTTCTACACTGCCCTATATCCCAGAATCAGATCTCATACGTATTATCTGTTTTAAACTGAATTATATGAGTCTCCACCGCCAGATAATTTAGGATAAGAATATAATCTGGGATCAGATCATGGGATATTGGGGCAGTATGGAAGGGGCCTTAGATAATCCAGTTCAAATCAGTTAATGTGGATTTTCTGCTCTGATAACCTGGGGTCCTTCCAAACAGGCTGTTATTCTAGAAGCATCTGTGTTTTGAAAACACACCCCATCTACACACACCCCAGAAAGCACACGCTTTCTGGGGTGGGTATTCAGATGTTCTTCCGGGTCTCCCCAGGAGAACCCCAGGACACTGTAACCCTCTCCCCAAAAGCCACCCAAAACAGTGTAAAAAAACACAACCAAAAGTACTTACCTGGCCTCCATGAGGCAGCTGCCAGAGCTCTCCTGCTGCATACAAATGATGTGCCAGGAGAAAGGGGCAGGGCAGGAGCAATTTTCCTCCTCCACCTCCTGTTTCTCCTGACACATCATTTCTGTGTGTCAGGAGAACTCTGGCAGCCGTCTCATGGAGGCTGGGTAAGTAGTTATGTTTTTTAAAGAGGTTTTGGGGGGAGGGGTTGGTATTCCCTCATTTTCCTACAGCCTGGAAATTTTTAAGAATACTGTCTGGACAGCAGTCCACATATCAGAAGTAGTGAGTTTACTGTGGCTTCCAAGAAGGTGTGGAATAAACTCACTGCCAAATTAATTCGCCACAAAGTAGGGTTTTCATGGTTTGTGGTGGATTAATTCAGTTTTCTCCAGGACATAGTCTGGACAGCCCCCCTTTTATTGTGGAAGTATCTGCAATAAAGTGGCTGTGTGGATGTGCCCTTGGATTATCTGGCAGTGTGGAAGGCACTTTGTTTGCTTCTTGGGATCCTTCTACACTGCCATATAGAACTCAGATTATCTGCTCTGAATTGATTATATAGCAGTGTAGACTCATATAATCCAGCTCAAAGCAGATAATGTGGATTATCAGTGTAGAAGGGGTCATAGTTTAATACAAATAGGTCAAAATCAGTATAATTTAAATGGTACTTTAACACCAGTTGCTCTGCTGTATTCATTCAGTTTTTGAATGAAGCAGCAATATAGAATTATTCATATCATGTTTGATAACCACCAAAGTTTAGCAATCATACACAGGTTTCTGCTTATACTGACCTTCTTCAAACATTTCAAGTTATGAATGCATTACAGTGCAGCTACAATACATTTTTTTTTGCATAGTATTGTTCCTATATTCCCAATTAGGATTTAAAGATGGTAAATCTCATTTCTTCCATTTCCTGAAACATGACATGAACAATGAAAATACTTTTGATTCCCTATCTTTTGGACACTCAGAGTTTTCCAACAATCACACAATGATATCTATGCAGCTCGCATAGGAAATAACATAATTTTCCAAGAGTTGTATAGATTTCAGCATGAAAATTCCATAGCATTGAGACTTGGCAGTTAAAGTGATGCTAAACTGTATTAATTCTATGGTATACATGCACCTCTAGTATTTAATATATGTATTTTTATAATAATGTATCTTTATGTAAGTATTTAATTGTATGTATCTTATGTTGACATGTTTTGACTGTGATTTTTCAAGCCATGAGGAGAGTTGGGTAACACATTACTATTATTATTATTATTATTATTATTAGTAGTAGTAGTAGTAGTAGTAGTAGCAGCAGCAGCAAATTCATGATGGTAGAATGATGGAGTTTTTCACTTCAATTAGCAATTTCCCCTCTTTTCACCTTTAAAGGTGGTGAAGAGAGGACTGCAAAGAAGAAGAAAACTCAAATCCATTTTCACTTGACAATATAATGTGAAGTATATCCTTAAAATTGAGTCATAGCACACATAGCTTAGAAAATGCAGGATTAGAAGTGCATCATTAAAAATAAATGCTTGAAAGTGTGCAGAGAGATGACAGCACACAATATAATATAAATATGGCCATTATGCAGAAAAGCATACAAACAAAAGGATAATTAAACAGAGGAGCCATATGCTTGTACATACAGCACAGTCTGGGCAAAACAACTAAGACAAAGTGTGCTAAAGCTCTCAGCATCTTGTTAAGAAAGGGAGCTCAAATCATCCGTTTGACTTTGGAGATTCTATTTGTTTATTTGAATGCACACAGAAACACCACACATTGTTTAGAACAAGCAATAACACTTCGGCACACATATAACTCCCCCACCCACACACACACACGGCTTGATTGCCAAAGCAATATTTACTTCATTCTGAGCTAATAACTACTAGCTTGGATTTTTAAAAAGACCTTAATATGGATTTAGATAAAGCTGGTCTCTTTATTTATTCATTTACAACATTTCTACCCTGCTTTTCTCCACCCTGAAGGCAGCTTGTACTTAGGCAATTATTTGATGCCTCTTCTGCGGTGTACGCTTGTAGGGGGTCTATAAACATTGCCAAGGTGTGTGCTGATTAGTCCCCTTATACACTGCCATGCAAAATCCAGATTATCTGTTTTGAACTGGTTTATATGGCAGTGAAGAAGGGGCCCCAGTCTCACACAAACAACAACAACAACATTTTCCCCATGATTAAAAAGAAGAGATTCTTCTGTAGTACTAGCAAAGTGCCCTTAGTACTTCTAGATGTTTGTACCTCTGGAGATGTTTCTCCTACTTCTTACTGAAATTGAGCTCTTAATTTGTCTGACTAACGCGATTCTTATTGATCTGAGCCCCTTATACACTGCCAGATAATCTGGGTTATCAAAGCAGAAAATCCATATTATATGATTTGAACTGGATTATTTTTGTCTACACTGTCATATAATCCAATTCAAAGCAAATAATGTGGATTTTATAGGGCAGTGTAGAAGGGTCCCTGATTGCTGTGTGCTCCTCTTCTGAGGAGGAGGAGGTAGAACAAGAGGCTGAAGAAGTAGGAGTTGGGGATCTGGGGGCAAGTGTTGAGGAGGAAGAAGAGCGCAACCCCCACCCCCCCCCCCGCCAGTACTGTCTAGTCTCACAGTAACGGAATGTAGAGAACACGTAGCATCAGTTCTAACTACAATCAAGCTGGCACACAAGGCCACAGAGTAGTTTCTGAACTTTTATATATTTTTCTCATTATCCTAGTAAACTGCACACCTCCACATCTGGGGTTACCATACTAATTATTTACTTAAATAAGCATTATGGGATGTGTTAACATGACCTTCCAAGTATGCATGTGCCAATAAATGTGATATATATATATATATATATATATATATATATATATATATGAGAGAGAGAGAGAGAGAGAGAGAGAGAGAGAGAGAGAGCTCTCTACTCTCTGAGTGTGGTATTCCAGCCTAGTCAGCCTAATGGTCAGAGACAGGTACTGGGGGGCCCAGTTGACCACGGGGGTCCAGTTGATCAGGGCCAGATCGGGGAGGATGTTTGGCCAGATGGATATGAAACTGCTGATGAAGAATTAGCCTGGGATGATGAATGGTTACATGGATATGGGACTGAAAATTAGAATACTGATGACGCCATGGAAGTGAGTTCTGAAGTAGACAGTGAGATGCCCAGTGACCTTGATTCCCACTAGAATTTCTATACTCCCTCGCCGGGCGGACATTCCGAAGTTGGGGAATATCAAGTCTCTCAGCATGAGAGCTCTGCACCTGGGCCTGCTAATGAGATGGAATTTGACCAAAGGGCTAGTATCAGGGAGTCTAGGAAAACCTGGAGTTTGAGGAAGGGGGTGTGATGGGCACATCGAAGCTAGTTCTCTTTATTAGCTTGTGCCCAGGGGATTCTACTCAGACCTGAAGCTACGTTCGGTTTGGAAAGAATCAAAATTCAGGACTCTACGTTCAACCGCAGGAGTGGTCTGCCTTGTCTTCGTACTCTTGTTATGCTTGGATGCAAGCCGGTTTGACTTGGCAGTTCTTGGACCACTTTTGGATTACTTTTAAGACTATTTTTTGGATTACTTTTGGGACTATTGAATCCCATTTTACCTTTCTACTTTTGGACTATTTCTTATTCTAAATAAAAGTACATTTATTGCATCTGCCTGTGTGTGCGTGATCTAGGGGGGGGGGCTGTTCGAGGTCTGAGGTGCAACACTGAGCCCAGTGACTTAGAAGTGAGTCCCTTGCCTATTGCATTGTCCTGCTTCCAGGGCTGGGAACTCACCGGAGAGTGCTCCCAGCTCCTGGAATTAACATTCCAAAAGGTCCTAGTGCGGAACCTTCTCCACTTCTTCCCCTCCCCCTGGTTTAGAGACTCTCCATGACTTTCTAGGGGCACCACAACTCCCTTCCTTTGACTGTGCGACAGATATTACTGTCAGACGTCCCCCTTTGGTAGCACGTCATCCTGCGTGGGACCTGAGCTTTATTCCAGGCTCACATTTTGTGACCAAGTGATTTTCAAGTTTTTATGAAGTGTCCCTTATTTTTTGTGAAAAATTCCCTATTTTTAGGTACCTGTCCCTTATTCTTTTATCAAAAAGTGGCAACCCTACTTGTGTCTGTTTATGTTTTTATTGATTGATTTTAATGCTGTTGATTTTATCTGTGATCAGGCTAGTCCCCATGTAAGTCACCCTGAGTCCCCTTTGGGTAGATAGTGGCGGGGTATAAAATAAAGTTATTATTATTATTATTATTAGTAGTAGTAGTATTATATGCGATCAATGAAAAAAAGTTTCACTACTTAGGAGGTGAGGGAACAGGGTCTGTATCATAACTATAAGGAGTTAACTACTTTTGTTATTTTTTAAAAGGTAATTAATTGTGCCAATGGGGAAAATTCAGGGGTGCCTTTCTCCCTCATTGTTAGGGCTATTGGCATTAAACTTGCTGCAATTATAGAACACATGCTCTGCTGTTAGCCCATCATGTTTCATAATGTTTCACTCATTCATGTTTTTGGGGGAATGTTCAATTATTTAGAAACATTAAAAAAACCTCCAAGAGCTATCTCTTTGAATTTTCTATACAATGACACAAGATATCAGGGACATGCCCTTCCAAGTTTCAGAAACATTCATACACACACACAAACTGATCTAAGGAATTTAAAAAGAGTTTTGACAATTTTTTAATAAGCCACAGCAACTACGTACCTCATTGAATGCCTCTCATATTAACCAATAGAACTTCGATTTAAGGATTTCTTCCCAGTCCAGTACAGATTTACTTACTTGTGTTGAAGTCTCAATCAGTTCTCATCTTTGCAGATTCAACAATTTATTGGAACTCTGGCTGCTGCTAGGAGGGAATAATCTCTCCCCTATCCTAATCAGAGCTTTCCGATGCTGAGCAGAATTCTGGAAAATATAGATTAGGGCAGGGACTTTTGAATTCTCTGGCATAGGACTCATTGGCTTTCCAAATTACATTTCCCAGATTTCTGTGCTCTCTCAGTCTCTTTCCCAGCTCACTCAGCTTGTCCCACCCTTCTGCTTTACTCTCCTTAGGGCGAGAGGCCATTAATTTAAAGAAGAATGGCGAACTTTTTGACTTCACCTCGCTTGCACTGAAAATGAAACTGACTTTGATAGGCTTCTGAGCTTTACAGAATTCAAACAAAAAATATTGGGTAAGTTTTAATTCTTAAGTTTTTGCACGGTGCATCGTCATCGTTCCCCTTCCCCGTTTCTTAATATCTATCTGTATTTATAAAACTTATGAATTAGATACAACTTACTAATTAAAAATGAAGTTTTGCACATCCCTATTTAACTATGTTGTGCTCTGCTTCAAAACAACACCAAAAAAGTAGGACAAGGTATACAAGACCTGGAAAAACACACTAAGCACGGTCTATCTAAATAAATAGATACATCAGTATGAGTGTGTTTTTCCAGTGCTCTGCTTCAAGCCAGAAAGAGAAGTGAGGAGTTGTTGTTGTTGTTACCATGCATTTGATTTACCTGTTCTGCTGCTAGTATTCTTATAATTCAGTGTCATTTTACATTCAGGCTGTCAAAAGTTAGCCAAGCCCAAGCCCAATTTCTTTCTAGGGGATAGCAAGACACAAAGCCAGGTAATATAATTTTTGTATGATGCAAAAGAAAGATTACACCTCCTCGATTGTACATACAAAAGCAGACGGGACTGGCAGCTTAATCTTGCTTCAGCACTGTTATAATTGTAGATTGGTTTAGGAAGTGAAGGTTGTACAGGAATTATCCAAAATAGAACAGCTGTGAGAAGGCAGAAGGAATAGTTGGAGAAGTTGTCCTCACTACCTCCTCACCATATGCCACCTGCTATTTGGAAATTGTTGGCAGAATACAACAGCCTAGCATTGAGCTTGTGACTACTGAAGAGAAGAAAGCGCTCTGGAGACTGGTATTGCAGAGTGGGGGAATTTAAAACAGTTGATTATCTTGTTTGCTGTTTTGTCTCAATGGAAGAGTAAGCAGGAATTGAGCTTGGGGAGCAAAAGAAAGAAGTCAGAGGCTGGATCCACACTTGTGAAATAATTTGTTTTCCTTCCATACCAGTGCTGTTGGAACACACAGCAATTTCCTTTTTTAAAGTGAACACGCTTCTTTAGATGCCTGAGAGCTTTTAAATAATTTAAAATACCCACAATAACAGCCCTTCAATTCATCATCTTTTTTATGCATACCCTGTGTACCAAATCAAGATATGGATGGAATGATGGTGGGGTGGGTTCATTGGAGTACACAGTAAGTTGAAACATATTTACTAGGCATGTGAGATCAATAAAAAATGTTTCGGAAGTCATTACAAACCTGGATGCACTGGCATTTCATTTCTAAAGTGTTTGTAAAGTGTTTCTAAATACAGGTAGTGAAAAAATTATTCTAACAATAGTAACAAAATGTTACTTTTTCATTAAGTAATTGAGCAAATGGAAAATCTTCAGGGATTCATTTCTCCCTTATATTTAGTGCTAACTAAAATTGTACCACCCATTTTTCACTGTTAGCCCACCAAATTTCAGAATATTACTGTCACTGACTAATTTTAGGGGAAATTTTGATATTTTTTTAAACAAACAATATATTACAAGAGTATCAACTTGATTTTTATAATAAAATGCACAAGATGACCAAAGCATCAATCCCCAGAAGTTTCAGAAAGATTCACACATCTGTGGATTTTTGGGGCTTAAAAAAAGACTAAAAAAAATTATTCCCCCAAAAAGCAACATCAGCAACTTAGTATAATTTATACTATTACTTACATACTTTAGTCCTCCTTGAAGATTTAATCATTTTATTTATTATTCTTAGACTGACTCTAAATGGCTGGCATCATTGGGGCTTTTTAATGATGAGCACTGCATTCTGAGAAATGTAGTTTAGGGCAAGGTCCTTTGAGTTCTCTGCCACAGGAGGTCTCACCTTTCCCAACTACATTTTCCAGAATGATGTGCTCTCAGTCTCCTGGCCAACTCTGCAAGTCCCACCCCCAGTACCATTGCTTGTGGTGACCAGGCCAAAAAACCCCAACAAACCTTGGTTTTATAAACACTTAATGCCCTCTTGGCTTTACCAAAACTGCTTCATGCTTATACTTACTTTAGTACTCTGCAGATTAACCACACTTAACCACATAACCTCAATTTAGCACAGTTTTATGCTATTACTTACTTTAGTCCTCTTTGCAGATTCAATCATTTGTTTTATTATTACTAGACTGACTCTAAATGGCTGGCAACATTGGGGCTTTCTGATGCTGAGCAATTCATCCTGGGAAATGTAGTTTAGGGCAGGCCTTTTACATTCTGTGCTAGCAGAAATGTGTAGGTTGTGTTTCCAAAGACAGTCCTATACATTGAACACATGGATGTGGTAGGGCACTTTTCTACTGAAGTTACTAAAGATAAAGGAAATGGTGTGGTTCTCAGAACATAATAGAGTCAGATTATAAGGGGTCCATGTGATTCTGGGGGTCAGACCAGGGCAGGATACTGCACACTGGAGTTGTGTGTATGCACGTGCACATGCATAAGTTTGTGTTTGTTTTTTTAAGTGGTGGATCCATAGAGATCCAGAAGACACTAAAGAGAAAAAAATTCTGTCTAACTTTATCTCCTTCCCTCCTCTGATTCAGCTTACTAGCCACATGTATTCAAATTGTAACACTACTGAGGGAGGTTGCCCCCCCCCCTGCTCCTAGGGGCCAGCCCTGCTAAGCACATATTTGCTTCTGTCCCATAAATAAATGGAGGTTTGCTTTTGGCTGAGCTGCATCCCTTTCACATACCAACACTCTGTTCTGATTTTAGTAATCTAAAGATGTTGGACAATATTTATTCTGTTTTAAACTAAGTGTGAATTTCATCCATACAAATGGGGATACTTTGGAACCAAACAAATTATATAGGAGGAATGGAAAGAAGCAAAATAGAATAGGGGGAATCAGAGATGGCAGAACCTACCATTCAGCACAGTGAGACATATTTTGTTGTGTTGCTACAGAACAGCAAACCGGCAATCATTTTTTTCCTGTTGTTGCAGTCTGGGAGTATACCTTTCAGATTTGCTGGGGATAAATGTAAGCTTGCCCTTCTCTCAGGATAACAAAAAATAATTGATTAAAAAAACCCACATTGCACGTTGCCTAAATCTGTAAAGTGGAAAACTACAGTTGTCTTGACTCTCCATTTCTGAAAGTGCAAGAAAATTATATGATTCATACAATAGCACCTAGAAATCAAAATACTCTAGAAATGACAAGGTGCAGAAAGGAACAAACGGACTTTAATCATTATGCAAATCATAACATAACAGCAACAACAACACACTATAATTCAGTTATAAATCCTTGTGACATGGTCAGTATGTAAGTGGCAAATCATAGATCAAATGAGGAAAGGTTTCTCAGTCAGTGGAAAGTGGTACACATTCTGCTTTATCTATGGGATACTCATACAATCACCCAATTTCCATTTACTCGGCACTTCTATGTCAGTACACCTAATTAATATGATATAATATAATACCTTCACTCCCTCCTCCCCTTGCACGCTCTCTCTCTCTCTCTCTCTCTCTCTCTCTCTCTCTCTCGCTCTCTCTCGCTCTCTCGCTCTCGCGCTCTCGCGCTCTCACGCTCTCTCTCTCATCATATTAGAGATAACAGAAATATCTGGAAGATGAGGAGTGAAAACAATAATCTCTCATAATTAATAGAGCTTATTCCATTTTTAATGATGTCTACTCATGGCAGAACAGCATTTTACAGATAATTCATCATCCATCAAAAACATTGGGGTTTTTTTTTGCCCCATCCATAGTGATGGTATAGGGGTGCAATTCTCCCCTAATTTTGTTTCCTGGTGGGACTGATGTGAAATTTTGTGGACATATTCTGTGCAAAATATGTACAGTCTTGTGGTGTAAACAATAATTTCTGTAACAAAACAATCACATGTTTTGCAGAATAAACCTCCAATTACACAGGAAACATTTCAAGCATAATAAATACTCATGTGGTGTATTTTGTAGCAAATGCTGGTTATTTTGTGGCAAAATTGTTTGGGGTTTTTTTTTGCAAAATGATCCTTGCAAAATGCATCCTTATCCCACTGCCAAGAGCCATTGGCAAAGGTAGGTCTATGTTCTTTGCAACATTTTCTCCCTTTCTAGCTCCTGCATTTCGCAATGTACTTGTTCTACCTTTCTTTGATACCGCTGGCTGAACTGTTGTATCACAATGAGCCTGGATGTTCTGACAGTTATCTAAAGGTCTGTCATTTTCCCAGATGTTCTGACATTGTTTGCAGTTTTGGTAGCCCCCAGCAACAGGCTAACAGGGAAACCTAATTTCATCTAATTCTGAGCACATCTGGATTATATGACCAATGTGTGACTTGAAAAACATCCTATTCAGAGTGAATCCTATTTGGCACATTAACTTCTAAACAAAATAAAGGTTCCACATTCACAAACATTAAAAAGCAGAGTGTTATTTTCTTTGCAAATGTATAACTGTAGCTCAAAGCTAAAGCAGGCTCATATGGAAAGATATGGTTCTTCAGTTACTCCCAGAAGTTGGGGCAACTGATCCATGGGTCAATTAAGTACTATACTTTAGATCTTATCAAACAGAAGGAGGAATCCTCTTATCTGAGTAGAATGGGAAAAGGTGAAAGCTTAGTCTGTCACAAGGAATGGGATGGACAATGGCCCCAGATTCAGTTAGTATGTGCTGGATCTGGGGCAGCTCTGAGGCAAAAATACACTGGAGTAATCTGTCCAGTGTAGATGTGGCCTTAGAAGTCTGTAATTCTACAGAGTACTATAGAGTACCTAAGAGTACTTTAACATAACATGGCTGCATCAAGATTTCCTAGATTTTTTTTGAACTGATTTTAATTTGTTTCAGTTATTACACTTGCAGTTATTGGCTGTTGCAGAAGATCAAACAATAAATTAAACAGTCATACTTCTAAGGTGGGAGTTGATTAAAAAAATGAGCTGCATCCTGCACAATTTGGGCGGGGAGGTTTCACAATATTATCTATGAGCTATGAGTCTATATCTTTCTCTCATTGTGCCATATTTTGATTGTATTTGGAGCATAAGTGAAGTTTTGGTCCTCTGCTTACTGAGGACTAAAAATGGAAGGTGTAGAGAAAAAAACGCAATCAGGCAGGGAAGATTAATTACTCCAACTTGCACACTCAAATGATTTTCAAAAATTGTGGGACTCTTTCTGACTCCCCAGCAGGAATACTAAATACATGAGACCATAACCCTGACATCTTACATCATTGCATTTCACAAACTGAACACTGCAATCAGTTTTCTGCTCATGAACACATGAATGTGAAGCTTGGTTGCATAACAGTACATTTATTTTCCATATATTAAACACCCAGCCAGGAAAAAGAGACTTGGTAATACACATTTTGTTCAGGGAGAAAGAGAGGAGATCAAGAGAATACATAAATCCTTCTTAAGGCAAGGACTTACATGTAAAGTGAACATCTGAATAGGGAGCAAGCTTGTCATGGCTAGGGGTAGATGGATCTGTCAATTATGGTTTTGTTGTAATTTTCCCTTGATTAAACTTGGTTCTTCCTTAATTATGATTTTTTTCTATTTTGGTTCATACTGAGTTTCCAATTCTTTAAAAATATATTTGCATGACAGTTTCTATGCATTTCTTTGTGCATAAATGCATTTATTTTCAATGCAATTTTGATCAATGCATATAAAACATGCTTTCCGTATAAAACTGTATTGAGAAAGACTCCCTTCAGTTTACACAATATATAGTCTAATGCACACTTGCTTCCTTAATTTATGTTTTAATGTTATTTTGATTGAAGAACACCACTGAAAACTTCAGAATACAATAAATTTCAAAGGGCAACTAGCTTTCAATTTGCACATAAATCCCAAAGGTCAGATTAAGATGGATGCAAGTTTCCAAGATGCCAGTTGAAATAAACATTTTCCCCTTTAAAATTGATACTGAAACAAGGTGTATTCTATTCTAGCACTGGATAAACTAAATTTTGGACAACATCTGTAGCAAGTTTGTTGTTTACATGAATATGTCTTCTGTATGCATATAAGGATGATTGTCTTCCAACCCCCCGAAATAACGAGACAGACACAAATATATATGGTTTCAAATTTGGGGCAACTTTTATTGAATAGTTACCTATTTAACTTGTAACTCAACTAACCTTTTGGTGTCAGTTCAACTTGGTGTGTGTAAGCTGGGGTAGCGTCTCCTAAAGTCTACCCCTCAGCTATTAAGGCATACTACCTGGGTCCCTGTATATTTCAACCCGGGCAACCCGTAAGGGAAACATCAGGAGAAATGTCTCTCAACTTTTGAGACTAGACTCTCCCCGCGGGAGTGGTGGGCGATGTCTTATTGCAGAATGAGGGAGAAGGGGCTGGCAGCACACTATGCCAGCCCCTCCTCCCTTCCAGTACATTCTGCAAAATTAACCAATCTCTTCTCCGAGGGGAGGAGACAAAATTGCTCCGCCCCCCAACTTGTTGGAGGGCGAAGTGTATTTTGTGATTTGTCGTATTATAAAGAGTTCTTCAGCTCATGAAAGTCCTCATGTTAAAACAATTTTATACATGTGCAAGAGAAGCTATAAGACTATGCAGTTTTCATTTATTCAACTGAGCACTTGCTAATGTTAGTGGTATAGTTAGTTTAAATCATTTCACTGTTCACTTGCTCACTAAACATGACAGACATTCATTGCTAGTACACATAAGGCTAAGTAGGAGAGTGGACTTTACTTATATAAATGCAACTCAACACTATCTTACTGACAACAGAATAACATCTCAGACTAAATGCAGGGCCCTGACTCTAACATCAGCAGCATTTTTCTCCTGTAAAATTTTTCACATTGTTGCCTAATGAAAAAGTCAGTGAAGCTTTGGAAGCTTGCACGGTGTATTTTATTCTTTTGAATTGGACCCAATTTGAGTTTTGTTGTATTTCTGGGGGGGGGTTTTAACCCTGCCGTTCTGTCAGGAAAAACTTACACTTGTTATGTTTGGGTCATTTTGACCCGGATGTTATTTTGATGTTATTTTGAGCCACTGAAAAGTTCTTTTTGAATACCTGTTGCATTATTATACTGTGTGTGATCATAGTTGTTCATTATCAAAGAAAAATTGAATAAAAAAACTTTAAAAATTTTTTTATGTTGATTAATGTAAAACAGCCTAATTTGCATGTTACACCAAAGTAACAAACTTGTGCGTGAATAATCAGCTATATCTTTTACAACAACATCAACAACAACTTCAGGTAACTATTAGTACAAATAACTTAAACTAAAATAAATTTTAACAGTATAAAAGAATTTTTTAAAAAATAATAATAATAAATAATCAGAAAAAATTTAAAAAATCAGTTTTCCCCAAAAGGTTTCTGCTAATCTATTTATTCAAAGGCAAAGAAAGAAAAGCACTTTTCCACACCCCTTTCCCGTCTAAATCTTTCCCCTTCTCCAGTTTCCCCCTTCCCACTGTCTTTCTTCTCCAGAAACCTCCTTTCCACCTCATAGCTGCCTCATTTCCCACCCTCAGCCTATACTCAAGTCAGTAAGTTTTCCCAATTTTTGTCCTAAAATTAGGTGCCTTATATTATATAGGTGTCAGCTTATACTAAAGTATATACTCAAGTTTATATGATATGTGCTTTCTCCCTGTGTGCGTCTTTTGATGTATATGCAGACTCTCACTACTGAATCTCTTTCCACATTCCATGCATGTATGTGGCTTCTCCCTGTGTGGGTCCTTTGATGGATACGCAGTTTGTCACTCTGACTGAATCTCTTTCCACATTCCATGCATGTATGTGGCTTCTCCCTGTGTGGGTCCTTTGATGGATACGCAGTTTGTCACTCTGACTGAATCTCTTTCCACATTCCATGCATGTATGTGGCTTCTCCCTGTGTGGGTCCTTTGATGGATACGCAGTTTGTCACTCTGACTGAATCTCTTTCCACATTCCGTGCATGTATGTGGCTTCTCCCCGTTACTGTTTTGCATAACAAAGGTACTATTCTGAGGGCAGGGAGGAGTCACACACACCTGGTAATGCAGCCAGGCAGGCTATGAAAACAGTAGAAACACACTGAGGAAAAAGTCACTCTGAATAACCAGAAACTACTCACAAGGGTGGCAAAATATCAATAAACTGTAATATGTAGCAAAAGTAAAAGGAAGGACATCCCAATACAAAGCATGGGACAATATATCTAACATCAGTAGTAATACATATCATAAGGAATAACAATCTACATGTATACAGTCATAGGTCAGATGTAATGCCTTCCAGGTGGGAGGTAACAGTACAAAATAGATGATCACAAATGGCTATTACATATCAGTCATATAGCAAAACACATGGCAATCATATATCAATCACATATCAGATATAATAACAGGCATATGAAAACACACAACAGTAAACATTCACATTACCTAGTCTGTTCACAATGAATTCAAAAATTGGTACTGAAAGAAAATGCATATGGTTTGTTCTGAAATCATTTGCATAAATGTATCCATCCATTTATGTCCACCTAAAGCAAGTAGATAACTTGATAAACAATAGTAGATGCAATAAGTAGTCTCAAAATAAACTAAAAATCCTTTGTTTTACTCAAAATATGGTATTAGATTAGTATAAAGGCTACCGGGTCATTTTGACCCGAACATAACAAGTGTGTAAAAACTGTAGCGCAAAAGTAAAGCACCGAAACAAAAAAATTAAGTACCCTTAGTATGAACCCCATAAATTAGGAACATAGAAGGAACCACAAGTTTCAAAATCAAAAAATGAATGAATAAACAAATATCTAATTTCCAAAACGGGTCATATTGACCCAAACAGACCAGCAGGGTTAAATGTGATTTTTCCACTTACACCATTATGTTTGCAACTTTTAAAAATTGACTCAAAAGACCACTCAGTGGCCCATGTTGAATAACTGGTTGAGAAATATGCAGATAAAAAAACTCACTTAGATCTGTTCTATCTGGGTTTTTACAGTTAATACAGATGTTGTGGATGTAATATTGTCCCCTGCTTGTCCACATTAATGGAAGTTTCAGTTTGTGCAACCTGAGGATATCATAGAATCATAGGGTTGGAAGAAACCACAAGGTCCAGCCAATCCAACCCCATTCCATGCAGTCAAAGTATTCCCAACAGATGTCAATTGGATCACTGAAAAAGTAAGAGCCAACCCATTTATGCTACATCCTTGTTATTCCTTGATTATCAAACAGGCTTGAGTAATATTTATTGGATGGGTAAATTGATCTTACAATAATCTCCATTGGGTAGGTTAAGAACTTTGCTTTTTTAAAAGACCTGCAGGATCCCATCCTATTGGGTAATTATTGAACAGTCTCCAATAACCCATTTTAGGAAACACTGGGGAGTATGGTAGCTTCACAGCTCCATGAGTTTCTAAATGATACTGATTATCTGGATCAATTCCTCACCTCAGCCTTGGTTATCGAATGGAGACAAATCCAGTGACTTTGGTGGATGGTCTTCACTGGGAACATGATGTGAGATTGATATAGCATCCTTGTGGATCATCCATCTGGGATAGGACTCACTACACTGTCCTGTAGTAGCTTCATTTTGTCTTGGACGGAGGTATGCCCATTTCTTGAATTGTCTGATTTGGCCATTGTAACAGATGCAATAGTTTCATCCCAGTAATGCATAGAACACACAATTCTTCTGTTACTACTGCTCCACTAACTGCAGATATGCTTCTGGACACACTTCAAAGTGCTGGTTATGACCTTTAAAATCCTATGTATTGTAGGTCCAGGCTGTTTGAAAAACCATATCTTCCCACATGAACCAACTTAAGCTTTGAGAGCCACAGGGGAAGCACTTCTCTCTATCCCACCAGATTCACAAATATGGGTGTGGGAATGTAGAAGAACACCTTCTCTGTCTCTGCTCTCAGACTTTAGAACTCCCTCTCTAGTCATCACAAAGAATACCTTGATCATTCACTGTGAAAATACATAGCCACAAATAAAGTAAAGTAAAGTAAAATCAAATAATAAAGTGATGAAGGGATATAAAAATATGTCATTGTATCATTGTCCTAAGTTAGATGAGGTGCTGTGACTTCTTTTTATATCATGCAGAAAGTTGCTGAAGATGCAGTAACAAATTCTGTCAACAGCCATGACTCTCTCTGGTTTCTCACATATATAAAGAATGAACAGCTCATTAATCACCATCAGTAAGTCATTCACCTGCATCACTTCTTATATGCAAGATTACAGCAAATTTTATGGTCGTACTATATTTTGTGATGAGTGTAAAGATTGTATCTCAAGCTGGTTCTGGAATGACCGATACATTTTAACTAAAGCTGTAGTTAATAAATCTCTCAGTGATATTCTTAGACAATTCAGCAGTTCCAAAGAAAAGCAGTTCTTAAAAAATGTTTTGTGCATATATACAAGCTTACACTTAGATAGTCTGTTTTACACTGCAATGGATCAGGCTTGGAGGTACAACTGAAGAGAAAGGAACTCTTCCTGGGGCCAGAGGCCAATAGAGAGGGCAGGAATAAAAATCACCTCTACTCTTTGACAGCCAGCGTGAGCAAAGTCAGACTTTCAAAGACAGTGACTCTGACACACCACTTCCCCTTTAACTCATTCCAATGCTGGAAAATTGAGAGGTAGTTACCAACCTATGAGGTGGATGGAGGAAGAACAATCTAAAGTCATTTATCTTTTTAATAGCATCACAGTGCACAAGAAACCTCCACAGGTATGCATCTGCATGCACATTGGTTGACACTGACATTTGATGAAATGGGAATGGAGATAAGCTAGCTCTGGGTGGAGACATGCACATGTGCCAACTGGTTTCTAAACTTTCAATTGTGCTGCAAGAAAATTGGGATTCATTTGCAAGTGATAGTGTTGAATACCATCTTACACATAGATATAGATAGTACATTTGCTGATATAACCAAGAGTTATATAAATTTAACATTCCATCATTTTTTACCATTATTTTTCTTTCGTTACATAGGGTCTTCTTGAATTATTAATGGGGCAGATTGCTTCAGTATAAACTACCATTGATTAACAGAGCAAAGCATAAAATCAAGATTTCTCCATCAATGATCTTTAACATGTATACATGTTTGGTTAAAGAGATCCTGGCATGGAGTTCTGGTATGAAGCATTCCCAGTTTGCATGAATATAACCAATGCACAATGCTCCTGATCCCTTTTGTGACCCATATGGAGGGAATTTACTGGAACTAGGGGGAGTTAGTAAGTGTCACCTCTCAATCACCATTGTATTTAGGAAATACTTAACTGAAGTATTCATGTTAACTGAATTCATGTTCATACCTTTTGTAGAAGTTGTGGGGGTGTTTCATTGAATGCAATCCCTCTCCGCCCCTATCCCAGGTGTCAAATTAATCTGGAGTAAACTGGAAAATCTCAGTTTTCTCCAGATTAATTTGGGTTTACCTGGGGTTATGGCCCTGTGTAGAAGGGCCCTGAGAAAGAATTTGGGTCTCAATTCCTTTTTCCCATTGACACATATATCATATATTATTATGTACTTGCAAATATGTAAAAATGTCCACACATACTCTAATCTTTAGTTCCACTTAGATTGCCAAACTTAGCTTCCATCTTGCTATCATTGTACATTCCCTTTGCAATCTTCTATCAGCAATTCATATTCATTGTATGCTCACCCTATATCCAAATGTAAAGAAATTATGAATCCTGAAATCTTTCAACGCAATGTTTGGGGAAACTGCAAAATTAATGTCTTTACAATGTGATAAAATAGTGTTCATTTCATCTGGAAACAGTTTGACAATGTTGTTTTAAAATGATCCTTAAAAGAACGAGGATTTTCCCATGTTCTAGCATATAAGGTCCAATAGTGTCCACCATCTTTAAAGCTTGAGTGATTTTAGCTACCACAAGTACATGTTGTGGTTCAGCCTGTGATTGTTTATCTGCCTGATATTTCAGATGACATGGAACAAGCCTCTGTAGATGCACAGAAGACTGGTTCCGTACCTGATGGAACTGGGGATTCTGGGAATGTTAGGCTAGCAGTGGATTTCCAGTTAGAGGCAGATTCAGAAGCTGATGGGCCTGAGCTATGTCAGGCCCAGCCAGAGCAGTTCAATAAACAGGATGGCTTTGGGAAAACTGCCATAGTGACAAGGAGCCAGCAGAGGGGGTGGGCCCAAGTCTGGGAGGAGGAGGAGTTTACCAGAAGGGTTTTTTATCTCAGCGTTTTTGGCGGGAAAGCTCAGATTCTATCTTTGCTCTGCCTGTGTAAGGCTGAATAAAGCTCAACCTCTTGGGGTAACTACTTGAGTGAGTGTGCCATTATTTACAGACCTACCGGGCCTGACAAGGATTATCCAATGTGCACAATGAATATTTGGGGATGATGACCAACTCAACAGGTGAAACTGGCTTGAGACGTGGATGCTGGATTTTTGTCACAGGTAGCCTCAATTTTGTCAATGGGAGCAGGATATGGATCTGGGGAACTCTGACGTTTATTCATTGAAGAATTTCCCTACATCTCTCAATTCATTGTGTAGGAATTATGGAAATTAAAGGAAGGGGTTTTGGGTGCAACCAGACAACATTCCAAAGACCATTCATAACAAAGTTTTAGAGGATACTCAAGCTCACTCTCACTTAGTCTGGTAGAGCTTCTGCTTATATTTCATATGTTTATAGATTTCATTATACATTTAATAATTTGGGGGTCTGATTTCTCAATATCGTAAAGATAAATCAATATAGTCACGAAGAGAAGCTGAAAGCAGAATTGTAAACTGTGTTTAACCAGATGTGGTCTGATACCACATTAACCTCAGCTTATAATGACATCCATTAGCCACACCTTATGTGACAAATAGATGAGAATATGGAAGTCTAAATATGGCAGTCACTGAAAGAGATTTGGTTTTTCATCCTTGCTTGGGAGGTAGTGTACCTGGTTCATTTTGGCAACCATGTAAATTGCACTATAAGTTCCACCTCTAGTTTACTTCTGCAACACCACTGAGAAGGAGAGTTGAAGCATGTTTCACCACAATTATTACCTTCACTTCTGATTAGAAATCTGCTTTATCAAAGGGGATTCTAACTAAACCTTGGTATACATTGAATGAATGCATCCCTACCAGTGTTTGCAGAACACTATATGGAAATACCAATTGGACAGGTGAGTATCCCCTTAATGTATATTTTTAAAAAGCTTTTCAAAAGCACTCCACAATTAATGTGTCTCTTATCCATCCCTTATACCCTTTTTGTGATTTATTGGTTACCTTTAGAAACAGAATTTCAATCTGGATGAGTCATTACTGTGATCCAACATGATAAAGAATTTAAAGTTTGGCAGTTTGTCCAGTTCAAACTTCAGGGATCTTCATTTTTCAAGCATGTATTTCAGAATGAGTGGGAAACATTGTATTTGATCATCTTAAGAGGGAGAAGTAGGCAACAGAACCTTGAGAATGTATGGTCATTTTGTAAAGAGAATTCAGTGATTTTCAATGTAATACCCTTTCCCTTCTGGCACGTACACAAATATCATCTGCTGATATCTCATTTGTGGGCCAAAGAACTAGATTTGAGAGAGAGAGAGAGAGAGAGAGAGAGAGAGAGAGAGAGAGAGAGAGAGAGAGACAAAGTAGCCTAGATAGCAGGAAATGGCCAGTGTCCCACTGCTGCTTATTAGCTGAGCTCCATATCTCCAAGGACTTCTTCTGGATTTAGAGATAGAATGATTATTGGGTAATGGAAATCTCACTGCTAGGTAAGCAAGTCCCCTAATGAATAAAGAAAGGCTAAACATAGTGCAGGCTCTGGTGTGATTTTAGCTCTGTTAATTGCAAATGAACTTGCTGTTTTAAAGAGAAGCGCAACAATAAACCAGTCTGTGTAAACAGGAAACATTTTACAACATGCATTATTTGTTAATATGATCCATCAAAAAAAGAAAAAGTAAGGGAGGGAGATGAAAGCCCTGACGGTGACAGGTTTTTTTAACTTCAGCCACAGAGCCTGATGGCTTCCATCACACACTGGAAAAGTACTTCTGGCACAACTCTGTGGCTGAACTGCTGCAAACACCCTGCCAGCACCACAAAATTGCTGATGGTGGTCAACAGGAGGCTCCTCATCTTTCCATTAGGAAATATGGGTTGACCAGGCTCAAGAAAGTAGGGGTATGTGATGAGGTAGTGGGGAAGCAGGGATGGTACATGGCACAGGGCAATAGGTCTCCATGCCCACTGAGCAGGCACCACCAAAGCCATCACAATTTGCAGCAATACACAATGATTCTGGCAGCATGTGTGAAGAAGTCCTTTGTAGATTGTCCTATTAATGTGGAATGAATAAAAGACAAACCTTATAGTTAAATGATATGAGGGGGTGGGAAAAAAGAGGAAAAAACTGAGAAGGATAAAGTTTGTTTAACTGGTAGCATCTAAAGTTTCAAGCAGTAATACATCCTCAGAGGTTGTGAGCTCTCACAACATTGAGGATGCTTGCCATAATTGCAGGTGAAATGTCAGGAGAGAATGCTTCTAGAACATGGCCATATAGCTCAAAAAACCTACAATAACCCAGTGACCCCAGCCATGAAAGCCTTCGACAATACAGTAATACATTATTTTTCACAAAGTTTGTCATTGGATTGTTATTTGCTTGGTCTCTTTTCAGGGGCAGTCTAAGGTAATTTTAAATGGTAAGCGAACATTATTTTGGCAAACCCCCAACATTATTTCCCCCCTCCGTGCATGCCCAGAAGCTCCTGTGTGCAGGCGCAGAAGCCTGTAAACACAGCACTCCCTATTCGGCATGCCCCCCACACATGCCCAGAAGCTCCTGTGCGCAGGCGCAGAAGCCTGTAAACACAGCACTCTCTATTTGGCATGCAGGGAGATTTGCTACAGCGTGGCATCGGAGCGCACAAGGCCCAAAAGCGGAACATTGGCCAGACGCTGTCTGGCGGGCGGGGGAATGCGCCCTTTACCCAGATAGCACCCCACACAGCGGTGTCCTTTGCCTACTGGTAGGACTGCCCCTGTCTCTTTTATAGGTTCTTTTAAGAAATCTGAACAGAATTAAGGGAACAAGTATATGAATCAACACCTCTCTCTTCCTTCTTCCCCTTCCTTCTCTTTCTTTCTTTCTTTCTTTCTTTCCTTCTTTCCATCCATCCATCCATCCATCCTCCCCTTCCCTCCATCCTTCCCTGCCTCCCCTCTCCAACATATAAACTGATAACTATAAATGTCCCCCTCTTATCCCTATCCACAAACACCACTCTCTTTCCCACCACTTATAACAATTTTGCGGGAAAGTTGCTTTACTGGTCTCCAATAAAAGAAGGCTAGATATAATCAGTATCCTGGCATCATGTGGAAGGACATGGAGAGGCAAAGGGCATAGATGAAACTATTTAGACACCACTCCATTCCCCACTCTCCCACTTGAAAATAAATGAATACATAAATATTGGACTCATTCTCCAACCTCTAATGCAATATAGATTCTGGTTGCATAGGGACTGGCAGCCCCCCCTTTTTTTCCTCCTAATAGTTTTGTTCACCTACACTATTGGCGTACTAAGTACACTGAAATCTAGATTGATTTCCATCTGGTTTCAGCCTGGTTATGGAACAGAGACAGCTTTAGTCACCTTGGTGGATGGCCTACACAGAGATGGGGTGTGTGTGTTCCACTTGGTATCAAAAGCTACCAAAAGGTCCAAGAGAACAATTGACCATGTTACCCTTCTGGGCCATCTTGCTGAGATGGGACTTGAAGGCACTGCTTTACAATGACTTTGTTACTTCCTGGAGGGGCGTGTGCAGAAGGTGGTGCTGAGGGACTCCTATTTGACTCTTTGGCCACTGGCCTGTGGAGTCCCTAAGTGCTCCATGATGTTACCCATGCTGTTTAACATATATATGAAGCCACTGGGAGAGGTCATTTGGAGATTTGTTTATTTTATTTCATTTCATTTCTAACCCGCCCTTCTCTATCCCTGAAGGGGGACTCAGGGCGGCTAACAAAAGGCAATAATTAAATGCCGCCAACAAGAACAGAACAACAACATATCAAAAATACAACAAACAATACAACATATCAAAAATTAAAACAGTTAATATAAAAAAACCATAATCCCTGTTCCATATTCATAGGCTGTCATCCAATCCGCAGTCCACCAACACAATCCTATCCCACTCTAACTGTCCGTCCGCTGCCCCACATCAACCAAATGCCTGGTCCCAAAGCCACATCTTTAGTTTTTTTCAAAAGGAAAGAAGGGAAAAAGTGGATCTTATTTTGCTGGGGAGTGAGTTCCACAGGCGAGGGGCCACTACTGAGAAGGCCCTGTCCCTTGTCCCCACCAAACGTATTTGCAGTGAAGGTGGGGCTTCCCCGGAAGATTGTAAATTTCGAGGTGGGACTTAAAGGGAGATATGTTCGGACATGTAAGTTGCGCCAGAACTGTAAAGGGCTTTAAAGGTCAAAACCAGCACTTTGAATTGTGCTCAGAATTGGATAGGCAGCCAGTGGAGCTGGCATAAGAGAGGAGTGGTGTGCTCCCTGTATGTCGCTCCAGTTAGTAATCTGGCTGCCGACCGCTGGACTAGTTGACGTTTCTGAACAGTCTTCAAAGGCAGCCCCACTTAGAGTGTGTTGCAGTAATCTATTTTAGAGTGTGCTACCATCTATATTTCTAGGTGCAAAGATTACTGCAGTTGCAGACTGCAGCCAGGAAATCAAAAGATGTTTACTTTTTTGGGAGGAGAGCAATGACCAATCTCGATAAAATAGTGAAGAGTAGAGACATCACACTGGCAACGAAGATGCATAGTCAAAGCAATGGTATTCCCCATAGTAACCTATGGATGTGAGAGCTAGACCTTAGGGAAGGCTGAGCAAAGGAAGATAGATGCTTTTAAACTGTGGTGTTGGAGGAAAATTCTGAGAGTGCCTTGGACCGCGAGAAGATCCAACCAGTCCATACTCCAGGAAATAAAGCCTGACTGCTCATTGGAGGGAAGGATAGTAGAGGCAAAGATGAAGTACTTTGGCTACAAAATGAGAAGAAATGAAAGCTTAGAGAAGACAATTATGCTGGGGAAAATGGAAGGAAAAAGGAAGAGGGGATGACCAAGGGCAAGTTGGATGGATTGTATCCTCGAAGTGACTGGCTTCACCCTGAAGGAGCTGGGGCAGGTGATGGCCGACAGGGAGCTCTGGCGTGGGCTGGTCCATGAGGTCATGAAGAGTCTGAAGTGACTGACTGAATAAACAACAACCATCTATACACAGATGATACCCAACTCTATTCATCCTTTTCCACCTGAAGCCAAGGAAGCTGCCCTTACCTTACACCTGTGTTTGTTATCCGTAATGAATTGAATGAGGGAAAACAAATTGAAACTTATTTCAGAGAAAACAGAGGTGCTCTTAGTCAGCTGTAAAGCAGAAAAGGGAATAGGACTTTAGCCTGTGCTGGAGGGGCTTACACTCCTCCTTAAGCCCAAGCCTGCAGTTTGGAATACTCCTCATTGTTGAACCTGAAGATCAAGGTTTCTGTGGTAGCCAGGAATGCATTTGTATATTTAAAACTTGTTTGCCAACTGTCTGTTCCTTGAAATGCCAGATATGGCCACATTGGTACATATATTAGTTATGAGTGTTGAATAAAAAGTAATGCCTCCACCTTCGTAACTCCTCAACAGATGGCAATACGGGTATGCAGCAGCTACTGGCTTGTTCAGTAGGCTCTCCTCTACAGTTACATTTCGGCGGAAAGCCTTAGCATTGAGTGGTTGTGGAACCTTGCGCAATTGTTGGTCAGTGCAACTTAAGCAACATGCAGTCATTCAATTCTTGATAGCAGAAGGTATTCATCAGAGGAGGAGATTCATCAGAGAATGAAATCTCTTTATGGTGATTGTGTTGATGTGAGTACTGTGCATCATTGGGTGAGTTTAAAGATGTTGAGGTGGGAACATCTGTCTTGCGTGACAAACAAAGACCTGGACATCCTGTGACAGCGCCCCCAAGTTTCATCAGCGAAAGGTTGACAGATTGATTCAGGACAAACATCATATCACTCAGAGAGAAATTTCAAGCATAATTGGCATTTCACAAGAATGTGTGGGTCACATTATTGCTTTGCTTGGCTATTGGAAGATCGGTGCACGATGGGTACCCAGGATGCTGATGCCTGAAATGAAAGCGCACAGACTTCTTCCATGACGGCTTCAGAAAATATGTTCATCGTTTGCAGAAATGTATTCAATTGTCTGGTGATTATGTGGAAAAGTGAATAGTTGTAGTTAAAGAACACATTCTAAGGATTATTTCTGTGTTTAATTTATTAAAATATTCCCATCCAAACCCAAGTAGTGGAGGCATTACTTTTCATTCAACCCTCATACATCCCATTTGGATTACTGTAACACACTTTATGTGGGGCTACCTTTGAAGAGTGTTTGGAAACTTCAGCTGGCCCAAAAAGTTGTGATCAGATTGCTAACTTGAGTTGACTACAAGGAGCGGACAACTCCACTGTTGCAACAGCTTCACTGGCTGCCAGTTTGATTCTGGGCACAATTCCAAAAGCGTGTTATGTCCTTTAAAACTTATGCAAAAAAGAGTGCAGGATATTTGGATGATCACATCTCCTCATATGAACCTGCACATGCTCTGAGATCCTCAGGAGAGGCCCTTTTCTCAGTTTCATCTCCATCACAGGTTTGTTTGCTGGGAACAAGAAAATATTCCTTCTCAGTGGCTGCCCCTTAACTCTGGAACGCCCTACCCAGGAAAGTTAAAAGGGTCCCCTCCCTGATATTCTTCTGGCAGCGTGTAAAATTGTTATTCAGGCAGGATTTTAAAGAAGGATGTTTTCAAGCTCAAGTGGTGGTGGTGGGGGGGGGGGGTGGTTTTAGCTATGAAAAGACATTTAATTGGTTTTAAGGGTTTAAACTGTTTTAAATATTGTTAAATGTTTAATTCTATTTTAATGTTTGTATATTTTTAGGTTCAAATTGCATTGTATTGGTTTTATTGTGAGCTGCATCAAGTCTTTTTAGAGAGAGAAAAAGTGGGATGCAAATAATAATAATTGATAGAGGACATGATGATTGACTAGAAATAGAATCTTAATAGGTAACTATTTGGCTGGCATTACAGGAAGAAATTGAAGTCAGATCAGCTCCTATGGTCATATATAGGATTCTGGAACTGTTTCTGAATGTCATGCACCCAGAGAGGTGAGGAAAGGGCTGATCCTTGGGACAGGTATCTGGTCATGCAGCTTGATAGTAGTGATTCTTGGGCTAGCCTTCCAGAAAAGGATTGGCCTCAGAGCAACCAAAATTTTGAAAATCTTGGGGTTTTTTTCAGTAGCTCAGGTATTTTTGCCCAGGAGAAACTGGGGAGAAGGTCCAAGGGAGATTGTCTCAACTACTCCTGCACTATGTTGTTTTCCCCTCCCACTGTACACCACACACACACACACACACACACACACACACACACACACACACACACACACACACTTAGTACTTACCAAACTGTACTGAAATAAGTTTCCTTAAAATTTAGAATGTGTGTCTGACTATACTTGGCCTCCTCTTTCTGTTATATACCAAATGGCAGGATACCATGATCCCATCTATGGATCCTACCACTTCCATGTCATAAACCAGATGATCATTGTTGGTTAGAATTAAATCTAAAATAGCTGTTGCCTCTTTCACCATTTGGATGGGACGCTTTCCATAACTGGAAGTTCTGATAAAATCACATTTCTGCTTGTAGGAGGATTTTGAAGATACACTCAGAGTTCCATTTCTGTCCTTAATGCTTGGCACATATAACTTGTGATTAGAACTGGCACATATATCATATTCCAGAGTTGGGGTATGCATTCACTCCACACTTTTTGCCCAAGTACATTCTTTAAATACCCACTTGTATTGTTTTGACTGCTTCCATTATAACTTTCCTTGAAATAAGTGCACAATATAGCTATTTTAACAGCTTAACTTTCTTGATGAATCTTTATTTTGCATTCCTTTCCTTGCATTCATGTATATGTTTTGCATCTGAAAGCCCACTTCATATATTATTCAGAGGCAAAGCTTGGCTTTTCCACCATGTGTTCGACAAACAAGGATCTGCAGCCAATCATAATTATCTGACAGTTGTGTCTGTATAAAACACATCTGTAAACAAATCAGGTGCATTTACACTTGACATATTTAGAGATGTTCTTAAATCTTTTTTAGACACATGTATAAGTAATGCTGTAATGTCTGAAGCGATATGGTTAAGTCCTGAATACAGAATGTGGATTAACTGAGTTGTGAATTACAGTGTCATACATATTCATCTGGAATGCAGAATAACTTCTTCAGTTAGTGAAATCTGTCTCCATATTTATTGAAATCCTACTGAGCAGTCATCAGAGGAATTATGGCTAACTTCACAACACATTTTGGGTATAATGAAAATATGACTTGAGTAATCTATACAGAATATGGCACATAATTAATAACCATGTGATTGATTGCTTTGCTGTATATATTTTTCACAACCTAATTTGCATTTTCTGCATCATCTATCCATCTAGTAATGGAAGCTTAATTGTGCATCTTACATGTTCAATGTCCATGGCAGGAAATTACTTGTATGCGTCATGTGGACAACCAAATGGTCAGTTTGATGGAAAGATATTTGGGCACATCCCCATTGATCAGTTAGCACAAAGAGTAAGCAAATTAGTTTTATGGTGATTAAATGAAGAATGGAGCTGGTCTGGATTAATGTGGGCCAAAGCTATTTAATGTGACCTTGAACTGCAATAATCAAAGTCACAAGTTGCTCCAATTTCTCCCACAGAATCCCTTTGGGCCTTTATAAACATTTGAGCCAATCCTGAGATGGAACCAGCTGCAACTGTTTGCATTTGTTATCCCATGTTCCACAGACTTTTGTCATTTAAAGATATGGTATGGCACTCATTGCCCTATTACCTCACTCACTGCCTTGTTCTCATGCCTGTGGTCAGTGGGTTAAACATGGGTTGTGCTGATTGATTTTCACCTGATACTAGCCAGGTCATCAGATAAGGAAGGGTGAAAAAGAGGGAGTAATTTCTCCTCTAACTCTCTTCTTGAACATCACTCTGATACCCTATCCAACATTACTCTTGGTGATGAGTGACCAACATAGCTAATGTCTATCTCCCCTGCCTCTGCAACAACCTTGGTGTGAGCATGTGTGTGAGAGAGGGTGGATGAGTCTAAAACATTCTAGGGCTAATCTAGTATTTGCCAGGATAGTTGGTCTGTGTGGAACTGCCACAAAATATATTTTATATAATATGTAGATTGATGCTTTTTAGTATACTAATTTTATTTATTAACTGAAGTGTACACATCAGAAGTGTGGCTTAAAACTCTAATCATGTATGTACATGAGTGAACCCTCTTTCCTGTCAAAAGAGAAAACATGGGAGCTTTTACATTGAAAACTAATGTGGGTATGATCCAGAGTTTGTGATGCTGGAATGGGCTAAAATAAAGTCCTGACAGGACACCCTTGGTCGTGGGAGGGAATCTCTACTTCCTAGCTGTGCCAAACATGACTAGGACCACCCATGCTACAGAGGTGACTAATCTGGCTAATGCCACATAGAGTGCTGAGAACAAAGTAGGTGATGTGACACAGATGGAGACCACTACAATATGGGGGGGATGATGGGACTGCTGTCCCCTTCTCCTAGGCCACCTGAACCCAGGAAACATGGGATGACAGGGAAGGTAACTAGAGCTGGCTCCAGTTCAGAACTTTCCCTAACTGTCTTCATTGCCTCAAAATCGTGGGACAACTTAAAACCTGGGTTAGGATTTGGGCTTTCCTCCAATTTACCTTAACCTGGGACAAGGCTGTGATAAGGTGACCTGTTCTGGATTAACCTGGATCAGTGTATGCAACATTCAGCCACCATGGATCTACTCCAGTAACAAACTGAACTAAGTTTAAAAGAGTTGCCCTGTGTTGGGTTAGGGTTAGGTGAATTTAGATGAATGCCTGATCACACTAGAGAGAAAAGGCCACTTAAAATCCAGTTTCTGCTTCCTGAAGAATTCTGGAGTTTGTAGTTTAGTGAGGTTGTTAAAGTCTCCTCCCTAAACTACAAACACCAGAATTCTGCATGAGGTAGAAACCGGATTTTAAGTAGATTTTTTCCTCTAATGTGATGAGGTCCACCTGGAGTCAGTTCACAATTTCATCCACTAATCATCAAACATATAATACCTAAACATGAATGCACCAGCCAGCATACATTAACTCAAGGCATAATCTCAGTGTATACCTATTGCTGTATGAGATGAATATGTTGAACTTTCCTTAACTGTAATAAGGTGATTCCCCCGAGACCACTACGCTCAGAAGAACAAAATCTCCTGACAGTTCCATCAGTCTGCTCCTGCCATCTTTCTGTGACTAGACAGCGAGCCTTCTCCACGGTGGCCCCGACGCTATGGAACGCGCTGCTGGACAATGTTCGCACCATCATGGAGCTAGCTCCTTTCCAGAGGGCATGTAAAACAACTCTGTTTAAGCTTGGCTTTAACTAAGCCCTCTGGCTCTGATCATGCCCTATCTGTTCTAATGTTTTAATGTTTATATGTATTTTATGTATTTTGTGTGTTTTACATGTATTTTAATTGATTGTTGTAAACCGCCCCGAGCCTGCAGGGAAGAGCGGTATATAAAATTGAATAAATAAATAAATAAATAAATAGTCATTTCAACAGAATTAGAAGCCAAATTAGATGTAAATTCCTTGAATATTAAATGATTCTCTATGTTCTGATAATAAACAAAATCAAATTTCCTTTGTTTTATCATCTCTCCTGTTCCTCTATAGTTCTCATTAGTCCTGTCCCCCCTCAGTTTGAGGTGACAACATAGCTTTTTACCGGTATTGTCCTTTCATTTGCTTGGGAAAGAAATTCTCTGCGAATGAGATTTAGATATATAGTTTAAGTAAATCTTCAGATGTCTTAGTAGTAACAAAAAAGGTAAAGAAGAAGTGCCAAAAAAGGTGAAGAAGAGTCATGGATAAGGTTAAAGAGTACTCAAATGAGCATTAAGGTGGCTCCTTTATCTCTTTTATTAGGAACATGGACATTTAACAACATTTAGCACTCCTATAAACTAAAGGCATAAAGCCTTCTGAGTCATTTGGACATTTACAGCCAGAGAGCCAGGCTTGTGGGTGTTCTTCTTTTTGAAACAGAGCCCCAGTACTGAGCTCAAGATGAGCATCCATGAGGTCTCCTAGCTGCAGTTCTAAAAAGGCTTTGGTCAGCATACTATTTTAAATTATCATGGCTCGAGTCTGTACTAGTTTCTAAGTATTAGGCAGCAGCTGGGTTATATGGACAACTTGTGTTTCAGTGTAAATTTATTCCTTCCCTTTGGGAGAGCCCAAAAGGTCTCATTTTTACTGCCACTAAAGTGCTATGCCATCATCTCTTAAAGGAAAATGGAGATGAGACAGCTTTTTCCTTAGACCAATTTGGTTGGAAACTAAATGCCTAGCTAAAATGCCAACTTGAGCAATACTGGGAATGCAATGAGTTTGTGAAAAGAATATCCTGCCATTTGGTGCAACAGAGTAAGTTTGATGACAGTCATATTGAAATTAGTATAAAGTGAGACACAATTAGGTCAGTGCTGTTACCTTCCCAAACTGTTCTCCCTCATGACCTTTAAAATCATTATGTTTTTGTTACAGCATCCGTCACAAACTTTAATTTTAGTTTGACATGTTGGCTATGGCTAGTTACTAGTTAATTTTGAAGTGGAACTTCCTACCATAAAGACATGCCATACAGACTCCTCTGTCCCTTCCTGGTACAAGAATATAGTTAATGCAAGAATGTTACTCCCTCATGCGGAGTAGTTCAATCTGGAACACTGAACTGGAATAATCAAGGGTGATAACTTATTTTAATCGGGGTGTGATTGTTTCCATAGGGAATCTTCAAGAAGCCCCTGAGCAAAACATCTGAACTGGAAGGTGATCCATCTCTATGGGTTGCTCATACCAAACCATCATTTCCTTGAAGGTCATTTTAGGGGCTGTCTCTCCAAAATCTCAAAACTTTACAAGGGAGGGCCAACTCACCAGTTTAACCCCCAAAAGCAGCCTCCTCCTTATCACTCTCCAGGCTTCAGAATGTAAGAAGTCCATTTCAGAGACCCCCTCTTCAACCCAAAGGCTGAATGCCAATTCCTGTTCTTCCCCCCCAATGCTTCCCAATGACAGTCTGTGGTGAACAACGCAAACCTGAGCAAAAGTCCACTTTCCCTCATATACAATATGGGGAAGGGGAAAATATGTATTAGGGGAAGGGTGCGATCCTACCCAGACCCATAAATTGATCAGCATTTAGTCATACTGAGGGCAAGAGGGTGTTTTGCTTGAGTAATGAAAAGGGCCACTTTGGAAGAGCTGGCTGCTGTAGATATTACTTCCCATGCTGCCTCCTCGCATGCTGAGGTTGGTGCTATTGTAGTCCACAAGGAATTCAAAACCTCCTCTTTGCCAAAGTGGCTCCACTGCTTGGTGACAGAGTTGCTTTATTTACCAATGAAAACATACAACATTACTTACTGCACTAGGAAGCTGGGGTAGAAACGATGCTTACTACAGTGGATAAGCAGGAAGGAATGGAATGCCAGGTACTTGGGGGGAAAGTCTGTTGTGTTACTCTTCTGATTCTGTAATTAAATATTAGCTAGATTAATAGTTTATGAACTAAAAATGATTCACAGCAGTGATTCCACAATTTCATCTGCATATGTATTACTTCCTCACATTTTAAGTTCTATTTTTTACAAAACCAAATTTGTGCTTACATTTCGGGCAAGAATTGCAAAAGTAAATTACACTCAGGGGCGGTCTAAGGTTATTTTATATGGTAAGCGAACATTACTTTGGCGCCCCCCTTTGTCTCTGCCCCCTTTCCCTTTGTCTCTGCACCCTCTCCCTTTGCCTCCACCCCCTGCCTGCCCAATTGCATCACGTGACGTGTTTACAGGCTCCTGCGCCTGCAGGAGCTTCTGCGCATGCCCAGAAGCTCCTGCAGGCACAGAAGCCGAAGCCTGTAAACATGTCACATCAGCACTCCATCCATATTCGGCAGGGGGCGGAGGCAAAGGGAGAGGTTAAGCCTCTCCCTTTGCCTCCGCCCCCTGTGTGCCGAATACGGACGGAGTGCTGACATGACGTGTTTACAGGCTTCGGCTTCAGCGCCTGCAGGAGCCTCTGGGCATGCGCAGTGGCTCCGGAGCTCAACTTCAGCTCCGGAGCCACTGCGCATGCGTGAAAATCTCCGTGCATGCCCAGAAGCTCCTGTAGGCCAGGCACTGAAGCCGATGCAGCAGCAGGGAGGTTTGCTACGGCGACGCGGCCGGCATGGCAGCGCCCTTCCCAGAAGATGCTGCCCTTCCCAGAAGTTGGCACCCTAAGCGGCCGCTTACTTCGCGTATACGTCGGACCGCCCCTGATTACACTTCAGTAACCCCTACTTTATATTTTACTCCACTTCCCAGTTGACTGGCTTTACAGGAACTCCATATTGTAACCCAAATCCATATAACAGCAACAATCAACAAAATCTTCTGAAACATTTGGAGTGTCATAAAAATGGGTAGGAAAATGTAAATTATTTAACTCCCCCCCCTATATTTCTATTTTCAGGGAAGATCAGTGATGGAGATTCCATTCCTGTATCATAATACCTTGGCTGGCTTTGGTTATTATGGTATAATGGAGTTACCATCTGTTACACTGCCTCTGGCAGGAAAATATCTTGAGGTGCCTTGCAATCAGAAGCTGCAGTACATATTAATTAATTGGTACTCGCTTTTCAAATTGGCCATGAATTCCACACAGTTTGGCCTCTTCCATCTTACTTAAGAAATCTGTGAATTAGATCTGATTAGAACACTTCTAATTGTAGTTTTGAGGAACAAATAGCTTTTAATTCACTTTAAGGTGCTTTGATAGTATGGGGATTTATTTATTTAATCTAAATCACTGAGTGCTGGGTGCACGAACAACAAACAGTACAAGACTAAGATATAAAAATATCTATTTCATAACATCATAAACAGCATTGGGTTATACAGGTGTTGCATACATTAAACAGGACTAGTCATACATAGAAAAACATCATAGGAGGTGCTCTATATGTAATAGAACAATGGCAATAAGTCATAGTAGAATCGCAACCCCTCAAATAATATAATGACTGTCCATAGAATCGAATGATGTCCCCAGATACTGTAAAGTCCAAATGGCGGATGACACAGGGATATTGGAGGTAGAATAAGCTCCAAAATATATAAGTTCAAAAAGAGGCCGACGAGTTGGCGATGCCAAAGCTTTTTTCAGGGCCACTCCTCGTTTCGCCCGGGCGGGCTTTCTCAAGGCCATAAATGATATTTCCGTGGTCCAAGTGTCTAAAAGAGAGGTATAGGTACATATCAAATACAATACAATAGTCTATAAAACAACCCAGAGTACATTATAAATTAAAGGTAACATACCAGTCAGCGAAGCATTCAGGCTTAACCTTACTTAGGCAGTAAGGTGACCATAAAGGTAAGAGAGGAAGGATCAGGGTGTATTATAAAGTAATTAGGTGGAACATTAGGTAATCAGTGATTGAACACTGATTACCTCTTAACCCATTAGGAATCTCTGAGTTTAATTGGATTATCCAAAGTCTTTCAAGTTTGCAGAGGGCCTTAAAAGGGGTCTGTATACCTATGTGGTTCAATTTTATCAAGTACTCTAATGCGTAGTGAGTCAGGTTGATTTTTATGTTGTAGGCAATGTGTATACAAGGGTAAATCAGTGTTGCCTGTGTTAATCCCTACTTCTGTGCTCAATAAAACGTTGGCGTAACGATCTAGTGGTCATCCCAACATAAACTGCCGGGCAGGAACAACTGATGGCATACGTGACATAAGAACTGGCGCAGGTTGCGAAACATCGTACTTCAAAGTTCTTCCCTAGGGAGGGGCTGTATAGTAGTATCAGTACAAATATTTTTGCAGATAGAACATCTGCCACAGATCTTAGTGCCCTTGCTGAGATTGCTCATGATATGTGTGTAAGCATGATTCGAATGGGTCAAGGTGTCACCTAAATTACGTGTACGCTTATAAGCGACAAGAGGGGGATGCTCTAACCCTTTGATGTGTGAGATAATGGGCCAATATGTCCATATAAGTTTGATGATAGAACTCGAATGAGGTGTCAGTGTTAAAGGCCACACCATATTATCTGTATGGGCCTTAGGTTTACTCATGAGTAAGCTGTTTCTATCTGAGTGTCTGGCTTTAATGAGGGCCTTGGAGACTATCTGCTCTGGATAACCTTCTTGCTAAAAATCCATTTTCATGGTTTTAGCTTCTCTTTCAAAATCATAATTAAAGGAGGAGTTGCGTTTCAGTCTGGAAAATTGTGTAAACGGTAGGTTTGATTTTAATGGGTGTGAGTGGAAACTCTTAAAGTGTAGATATGAGTTCCTTTTTACCAATTTTCTATGGTTGCTAGTCTTAAGGAGGCCTTTGTCTGGAAAGATAGTAAGGTCAAGGAAATTTACTTTTTCTTGACTAGCATTCACTGTAAATTGGATATTGGTGTCCCATGTATTCAGCCATATGTTTAAGTCACTCAAATTGATGGAATCATTGATAAGAATATGACATCATCAATATATCGATAATAATGAGAAATCGCTCTAGAAAAGGTGTTGTGGGTGGTGGGGAAGACATGAATGTCCTCCAAATGTGACATGTACAATATGGCTAGAGAAGGCGAGGCAGCTTGCCCATGCTGACCCCGAAATTTGCAGGTAGATATCTTTTTCAAAAGCAAAATAGTTATAATCCAAAATAATGTCAAGGATCTGTATCAGGAAACCCACCATCTCTAGTTCCTGTACATTCGCCATCAAATACTCTTATATTACAGCTCTTAATTCTGGTAGTGGTATACACGTATACAATGAGACAATATCCGCTACTATAATGGTCTGATTGGAAGTAATGGGTTGATTTTCCAGTTTCCGAATTACATCAGGGGTATCCTAACAAAAGACTTAGTCTTCCGTACTATAGGTTGCAAATAAGAGTCAAGAAAATTGGATAGTGTTTCCAAAAATACCCCACAGCCGCTTACAATGGGTCTCCCTGGAGGGAGGAAAAAATTAATTTATGCACCTTTGGGAGAGCGTAGAAAGCGGGCGTTCTAGGATGTTTAACAAAAAGATATTCCCTGTTTTTCATTAATGACACCAGTGGCCACAGCCTCCTCAATGGTATTTCTAATGACAGAAGAAGAATTTAGCAGTAGGGTCATAATTCAACATTTATAGAATCGTGCATTCTGCAATTGCTGTCTACATTCATTGACATATGTTTCTTTGTCTAATACCACAATGGAACCTCCTTTTCGGAGTTTCTTGATCCGATTTCTGGGTTATTTCCTAGTTTTTTTAGCGGTCAGCCATTCTTCTTTTGTCAAGTGGATCTCTGTAGATCATGGGGGTGATCAATTTTGTTGGCTTCCCTGATGATAGTATTCTCAAATGTTCTGATAGGGAGGACACCAGAGGGGAGTACAAAGTACTCTTAGGTTTAAATACAGGTAACATAGAGATGTTCTTGGATTCTGGAGTCAGCAAATGCTCTCTAAGGCGTGTCGAGCGAAACAGGGTGGCAAAGGGATTTATTTATTTATTGATTAGGACTATATGAGCCTTCTTTACATATAACTATAGCTTTGTCTTATTTCATCTTTTCCCATGTACATCTGTCAGCTGGATTTGTTTGTGATTGGGAATCTTTTGTTTTCACTCCCCATGTATTTTATTACTATTGTTGGAAATGTTGGACACCCTTTCTACTAACCCTTCTCTTTGCTTGGGCAAGCTACAGAATTAAGTAACAGTCAGCTATTATTTACAGTCAATGAAAGTCTAATAGGCATCCACTAATTTAATTTTCCTAAGTGTTTGCCCATTTTCCAAATTCCTAAAGGCTAGCACTAATGAAAACTCATTCATCCAAAGAAAAACCATTCAACCATAAAACAATATTTTCCCTTCTTATTAAATGTTACCATAATAATGATAGTAGCAATGAGGGAGTGAGAAAATCTGCTGTTATCTTACTTTATTATGCCAGTTCATGGTACTACTACTTACACCAAGGATGGGCTTTAACATGGACTTTAAAAGGAGCTGTCCATGGTTTTGAACCTGCGCTCACAAGTTCAATCTCATAACCAATGTATATATTTCCCCTTTATATTCTTAAATTGAAGTTAATAGGCTTATTTAAGGGACCTACCCACAACATCTAGCTGGATTTTCTTTCTTATGTTTGATGTTTGGTTGCATACGAAAGATCTTCAGTGATGCCAATGCATTTGGTTAAAATTGCCAACTAAATTCTTCAAGCAATCATTTCCTACTTCACTTTTTCCGTGTATTTAAATCTGATGTGGACAAAATTATTTTAAAAATAATCATACATAGTGAAATGTGTGTTCAGCACATGAGGGAATTGCAGAGGTCAATCTATATAGGAAATTAGCTTATATTAATCTGTAACTCCTTGGAGAATCTCCTATCAAATGCTAATTTAAAGGAATTCTGAGAAGCCTGCTCTATTTGTTCTCCAAGATTGCATTAAATTGGCCTTATAAATTAGTAATGTTGCCCCAGAGTTGGTCAGCTTCTCCCACACTACCCATATCTCTCCCATTCCCTCCTCTCTTCATCAGTTTCCTGCCAGTAGTATTGATATATAGGGCATCCTCTTAGATCTAGACAGGGGCCATTTTATTTTACTAGCATTGTAAATGCATTTTAAAAGAAAACTTTAATTTATTATATTTTTGGTTTTTGAGTCTACTGATGTATCTTTGTGGGACTCTACAGTTCAACATAAAAATCTGTGCACAAGCACATACACACAGCTTCCTATGCTATCTAAAATCCCTTTGAAAGCACTGGAGTAGCATTTCAGAGGTCTGGAGTTCCACATAAAGGTAAAGTGTACTGAGGGGAGAGAATACAAAACTGTTGATTTCACTGGTGCTGAATAAGAGATTAACAAAAAGATCACTATACTGATATTTAAAACACATACTGAGTAGATTATTCTAATTCAACATCTGATATTTTTCCTTCAGTGTTTCTGCCAGGGATTACTTCTGAAGTCTCACAAGTGGACCAACTTTTTTAAATCACTAGCAACAACACTGATATCATCAGTATACAGACTCTGATACTGATCTAGGTAGGAATCTCCAATATTTCATTCTAGAAAGCAATAATTATTTATATTATTATGTTCACACTGATGTAGATTATTTATTTATTTATTGTATATATTATTTACAGTATTTATTTTATTTCCAGTGTTTATACCCCGCTACTTCTCAACCCCCGAGGGGGGACTCAGTGCGGCCTAACAGACGGCAACAATTCGATGCCACACAATACATAGTAAACAACAATTAAAATTAAAATATATTAAAATACACCTAGAATTAAATACATTAAAATACAGTTAATATTAAAAACATCATGTACATTCATCACCATTAAAAGTCCAAGTCTTAGATCTTAACCACCAATTTGCCAGCTGACCAGTCTAAAGTGCCGTGTTGTGCTAGGGTGCAAACGCTTGGACCCAAAGCCAGGATTTCACTCTTTTCCTGAATGTTAGGAGGGATGAAGCTGATCGAATATCAATAGGGAGTGCGTTCCACAGACGGGGGGCCACCACCAAGAAGGCCCTCCCTCTCATCCCCGCCAACGGCATTTGAGAAGTTGGCGGGAGGGAGAGCAGCCCCCGCCCGGGTGATCTTAAATTACAAGGTGGGACATAGAGGCTGATGCGTTCAGACAAGTAAGCTGGGCCAGAACCATATAGAGCTTTAAAGGTCAAAACCAGCACTTTGAATTGAGCTCGGAATTGGACAGGCAACCAATGGAGCTGACACAACAGGGGATGGTATGCTCCCTGTATGTAGCTCCAGTTAGTAATCTGGCTGCCGCCCGTTGGACTAGTTGTAGCTTCCGAACTATCTTCAAAGGCAGCCCCACATAGAGTGTGTTGCAGTAATCTATTCAGGATGTGACCAGAGCGTGGACGACCGTAGCCAGATCAGACTTCCCAAGGAATGGGCGCAGCTGGCGCACGAGTCTTAACTGTGCAAAAGCTCTCCCGGCCACCGCCAAGACCTGGGGTTCCAGGCTCAGTGATGAGTCCAGGATCACTCCCAGGCTGCGAACCTGCGTCTTCAGAGGGAGTGTAACCCCATCCAACACAGGCTGTAACCCTATGCCCTGTTCAGCCATACGACTGACCAGGAGGACCTCTGTCTTGTCTGGATTAAGTTTCAATTTGCTAGCCCTCATCCAGTCCGACACAGCAGCCAAGCACCGGTTCAAAGTCTGGACAGCCTCCTTGGTGACAGGTGGGAAGGAGTGACAGATCTGGACGTCATCTGTGTACAGATAACACCTTACTCCGAAACTCCGAATGATCTCTCCCAGCGGTTTCATGTAGATGTTAAATAACATCGGGGACAGTACTGAACCCTGAGGGACTCCAAACGACAACGGTTGTGGAGCCGAACAGGTGTCACCCAATGACACCTTCTGGGTACGANCTTCCAGGAAGGATTGGAGCCACTGCAAGGCACTACCCCCAAGCCCCATATCTGCAAGGTGACCCAGAAGGATACGGTGGTCAACGGTATCGAAAGCTGCTGAGAGGTCCAGCAGAACCANCAGGGACACACTCCCCTGTTGAGTTTCCGGCGTAGATCATCTTCCAAGGCGACCAAGGCTGTTTCAGTACCATGTCCCGGCCTAAAGCCAGACTGTGCCGGATCAAGATAATCAGTGTCTACGAAGAACCCCTGGAGTTGCGAAGCCACCACACATTCCATGACTTTGTCCAAAAAGGGGAGATTGGAAACTGGCCGATAGTTCACTAATTGAGTGGGGTCCAGTGATGGTTTTTTCAACAGCGGTTTTATAACAGCTTGCTTTAAGCTGGTTGGAATTTTGCCCTCCTGTAAGGAGGCATTAACCACCACCTTAACCCACTCTGCCAAACCCCTCTGGCTTCCTTTATCAGCCAGGATGGGCAGGGTCTAGGATGCATGTGGTGGGCCTCGCCTCTCCAAGGATCTTGTCCACATCCTTGAGCTGAACCAATTGAAGCAAATCCATTAAAACCTGACAAGCAGATGCTCATGTCACATCCTCAGAGACTGCCGTTAAAGTGGTATCGAAATCAGAACGGATCAGCGCCACCTTTTCCGCAAAGGCCTTGGCAAATTCTTCACAGCGTACCGCCGAGCCATCAGGGATCTTGCACTGTGGTGGGTTTAAAAGACCCCTAATGACTCAGAACAGTTCCTCTGGACGGTTCTTTGCGGCGGCCACCTTGGCCGCGATAGATGTTTTTTGTGTGGCTTTTGTTGCTGCGTCATAGGTCCTCAGGTAGGAGACCAGAGGCGCATGAGCTGATCTGCTCCACTTCCGATGCCACACGCACTCTAGCCTCCTCTTTTTTCACTTCATTGCTTCCAGCTCCTCAGTAAACCAAGGAGCTGGTTTAGCTCGGTTTCTTGAGAGGGGGCGTTCTGGAGCGATCGTGTCAATAGCCCTTGTCATCTCCCTGTCCCAGAGTGAGACAAGAGCCTCAACAGGGTCACCTACCGAGGAGGCGGGTGTCCTGCACTATGGGTGGGACCCGATATTAGCTGGGACAGGCCCATGGTTGCCATGGCGGCCATGAAATCCTGAGCCGCTCCTGATAGAGTGGTCTCGGCATGGACGTTGAAGTCTCCCAGCACGATGAGCCGCTGAGACTCCACAGTCACGCCAGAGACCACTCCGGCTAGCTCAGGTAAGGAGACTGTAGTGCAGCGGGGTGGTCGGTACACTAGCAGAATCTCTATCGTGTCCCGATCACCAACCTTAGGCCAACACATTCGAACATGGTTGACTGCGGGATGGGGCACCTGATCAAGGGGATGGAATCCTTATAGACCACTGCGACTCCCCCTCCCCCGCCTCCCGGTCTTGCTTGGTGCTGTACGGAATAACCTAGTGGGCAGAGCCGCGAGGGATTACCCCCCAGCCTCGTTCAACCAGGTCTCCGTTATACAAGCCAGGTCAGCTTGTTCCTCCAGAATTAGATCTTGTATTGTTGATGTTTTACCATTGACGGGAGGGACCGCCTTCCTGGGTACTCAGCTTAGCTTTGTCAGGAGCCCAGTTTAAATTTATTAAGGTTCTTGCACAAATTTTTGGCCGGATTGAAAATTTAGAGCATTCGCTTCTGGGTCGAATCGGTAATTTAGATCCATCACAAATTCTAGGCCGAATCCACACTTTGGGTCTCCCTTTCCCGCATCTTCCCCTCCCCGTCACCACCCCGATAGGAGCCCCCCGCCCAGGAACCATCCCTCCCGCATATTCCCTCTCCATGTCACTCAGTTGAACACCGTACAGCGGATCCTGGTTTAGTGCACCCATATAGAATGTCGATCTCTCTTCCGTAACCCCTCCCACCCTGCGGCTTCCGCCTCCCTCCGAGTTGTTGTAAACTATTAGCAATGCACAAAGTGCAAGTGCAGATGTAAAGTGCATAGGTAGCATGGAGGCAATGATAGCTATAAAGCGCAAAGTGGGCCTCTAGCATATAAAGTGTGAGTAGATGAATAGAGGGTCACAATGAGCACTACAGTTCGAGACCAGGTCTTTAAAAAAGCAGCACAGCGTCCAGAGCTACAGGTGGGATAGGCAGCTTCCTTCCCCTCACTGAGCTGGTCTTCTGGGAGGGAGGGAGGGAGGGAGGGAGGCTTGTGCGATCAATGAAAAAATGTTTTTAAAACTCATTAATAAATTAAGGGTTGTGGCAAATAGTTTCTAAAGTATTTCTAAAATATCATTTGGGATCTGTTTTGTAACTATAATGAAATAACATTTTTTCGGGGCTTCTTTCTCCCTCACTTTTAGAGCAACTGGGATGAAACTTGCTACAGTGGTAGAACACATTTACCAATATTAGCCCCCCCCCCAAGTTTCAGAGCATTTCACTCATTCACCGATTTTTGGGAATTTAAAAAAAGTGTTTATGAACATTTAAAAGTACTATAAGAGCTATCTTTTTGAATTGCTATTTTCAATGATACAACATAACCAGGGTATCCTTCTCCCCAGATTGCATAAGGACTAGCATTCACTGATTTTTAGGGAATTTTAACCAACATAAACTTAATAGTACTATTTCACTGGAAGCCCGCAAAGGCCATCCAGTCCAGCAGAAAGCACCACCAACAGATGCAACTAGGACCGGTTTCGCTCAGACATGTACAGAATAAAACTTCAACACTCTCTCCATGGAATGAATGCTGGAAGAGATTTGATAGCTAGATCAGCTGCCGGAATTGAAGACACAATTGAAGGCCCATCTCGTCTGGCAGGCCTATACAGTCCATTTTAGTTGACAATGTTTATCTGCATTTAACTTGGATTAACTTGGATTTTAAGTCTGTGTATCTTGTTGTATGTCTTTTAATAATGTTTTATCTTCTGTTATAATAGTGTTGTATCCCACCTTGAGCCACAGGGGAGGCTGGTCATAAAATTATTGTTATTGTTTTATTTTGTATAAATTAATCAGACACCAGTGGCTCACAGTCCAAAGAGAGTGCCATGTCCTTGTGTGAATATTTCCCTTGTGTGTACATGGCATGTATCCATTCCTTTGACTAGCAGAGTTCTACATGGATCACAGCATACCTGGGCTCTTATAAGTGTAGAGAAGAATACTATCATTCTACTAGTATTCAAAAATATTTTTTTAAAATATTCAACCATCAGAACAATCAACCTTTGTATGAGGGATGACTGAGGAAAGGTCCTTCTTTTTCCATCCCACTTATGGAATACTCTCTGCTTGGTGGTCCACCAGGCAAGCACCAATTCTGTTTGGTGCCAAATCAAGACATAACTTTTTATGAAAGCCATTGAGTCAAATGTTTGCAATGCTTCTACCCTACCCTTCTCACACACGCACACACACACACACACCCTAGGAGGTGGGGGGCGGACACACACATGTTTCCCTTATGTTCTCAAAAAGCCTTTAGCCCTTTTGGTGTTTGAAACTTGTTTAAATATTTTATCTTGTTTAAAATATTTGTTTATTTTTATTTCAATTTGAAATGGTCTGAATTGCTTCTATATTTTTGTCTTTTCACTGCCCTGAGAGTGTATGATGAAAGGAGGGAATACAAATATTTTAACAAATAAAGAGGACAATTTCGGCCTTTGGTTTTGGACACAATTTACCTTGAGTTGGCAGAAGATTTGCCCAGGGCCTACTGAAAATTGGAGCCGGCTCTGATTGCAGCCATTGTAACATTGCAATTTTCTAGGAAAATCACTTTTTGAGCCACACCATTACAACATATTTTGTTTTGTAGGGCTGCTTGATTGTTTGGAATGCATTTTGCAAAAAGGGAGAAAAAACAGTACTTCCAATCAAGTGCATCTTCTTTTATTTCCTCTCTTCTCTCGGGGAAAATGGAATTTCACAGAACAAGTATGAAGAAGAAATTCTCAGTGTAATGCTCCCTCATGGGCAATCTTAGATTTAACAACAAAATATTAGATGAGATATTAAGAACAAGAATTGTAGTGCTTTTAATGCTCATGCAGACAAATTAAAAATGTTTCCATTGAGTTTAGGGTATTTTCTGACTCAATGAGAATTCCAATTTTTTGCAGCTTATAAAAATCTGACCAGGTCTACAACCATGTTCAGGGTTGCATAACAAAGGAACTTCTTCTACATTTTTTTGGATATTCTTCTATATCTTCTTTATTTATTCTATATCACCGGTATCCCTACAGGCCAAATATACATGATACAAAGCAAAGTGCTGGCATCAAGTTAATGATTTGTGGTAAATGATTTGTGCTGGCATATTTCCAACTTAAACTTTTGCAATTCTACCTTTTGGTTGTTGTGAAAGTTGGAATTCTCTTTCATTCACCCAATAGCAAAAAGCACCCCTCCACCCCCACTTCAAAGGTAATAATTTTTGGTATTGTCAGACAAGGGGGAGATTAGTGGCAATGTATAAACCTGAACAGATCACAATTATGACATCTGCAGGGCATCCCAAGGATCCTCTGGACATCCAGCTAAAGTAAAATAGCTAAATACAGTGTTCCTTCGCTACTTTGCAAACTCGCTGTTTTGCAGGTTTTTGCCTCCCAGTTTATGAATGGTTGCCGTTGCCCAGAGTGGCGTTTTAATCCCACCTCCTGAGATAGCACAGTGGTAAGAACAGCTGTGCTTGCAATCTGAAGGTTGCAAGTTCGATTCCCGAGCTGGCTTGGACACCCAGCTGTGAGCCCTGTCCACTGTTCACCCAGCAGTTCAAAAACAGCTGTGATTAGATAAACTGGGAACCTGCCAAAAGTGGGGGAGGATTCTTTTCAGTAAGGACTTTACAACACCTGAATAAATAAAGATCGGCTGTTGGAAGGTGGAATGCGGACCAGAGGAACAGAGGCCCTCCGTCATGAGTATGAAGCAACAGCACCCGATTGTGATGTAATGACGTACCCTGTGACACAGCCAGAAGAAATCCTTCAAAAATTGTATGTGTTGTATTGTAATTGTACATCTTCTGGCAGGGATTGTCTGCCGTATGTGTGATGTAATCCGCTCTGAGTCCCCTTCGGTGTGAGAAGAGCGGAATATAAATAAAGTGTATTATTATTATTCCTACTTCACGGATTTTCAATTTTTGTAGGTGGTCCTGGAATGTAACACCTGCGATAAATAAGGGAACATTGTACGTTATTACCTCCAAGTTGTAAGCAATGTTTATAGAATAAAATAATGCCTCGTTCTCTAGAAGTGCAGGGATTACTCAAAGTCACTTGGAAAAAGTTGTTGCATAGCTATCTCTGACATACTTTTTTACTAACTACCTAACTAACTTTATTTCTTATGACTCGCCCTCCACGAAAGGTGCTCTGGGCAACTTACACAATTAAAATGAACAGGTTACATAGTCACCGCTTGTTACTCCATTTCTAGAAATCATGGCACAAAATGCAGAAAAATTATAGCCAGGTGTCAGTATAGCTGTGTGCACTTTCCCCAATTCCTGTCATTGAGTGACTTGAAGTACCACATTGTACAGCATTAGTAAACTGAAGTCTTCTTTTTATTTATATATATTTATATTTATGACATTTATATACCCCCCCTTCTCACCCCGAAGGGGACTCAAAGGGGCCCACAAGTCGAATGTACATACAACATACTACATTATTAGCATAGTACTAAAACATCATTCATAATATTAGTATTATATAATATTATATTGCTGCTGGGGGAGGGGCTCTGATGTCACAGGAGACAAGATGGAACTGTCTTCCTGGCTCCCCTTTTTTGCTCTGGCCCCAAAGCGGCCGTTGGTGCTGGGGGAGGGGCTCTGATATCACAGGAGACAAGCTGGAACTGTCTTCTTGGCTCCCCTTATGTAAAATTTTACCCTATTTAAAATAATTGTATTGAATAATTAATAAAATTGATCCAAAATATAGTGGATACTTATCAAACAAGACCTTGTTAACTCAGGTGTACAGAAATCAGACTCATTTGCAAGAAGGCAAAATTTCAAATTGTGTTTCTGAAGGGTGATTTTTTGTGTGTTTCAGGTATGTCTGCAAGGACATTGCCCAGGGGATGCCCAGATGTTTTACCATCCTGTGAGAGGCTTATCTCATGTCCCTATATGAGAAGCTGAAGCTGACATACAGGCGCTTACCCCATTTCCCAGATTTGAACTGCCGACCTTTTGTTCAGCAGTCCTGCTGGCACAAGGGTTTAACCCATTGTTAACGGGTGGTATTAGAAGACGTTTACTCATCACTGTGACCTTTTGCCCTCACCCCCACCCAACTAAAAATAAAAATCACACCCACTAACAAACAACCTTTGTGCCACATGGATTTTGGTATAGAAAGGTGTGTCTTTTATGAATGATACAAAGTTTTCTTAACAAAACTATTGTCATTAAACAAATCAAGGGGATTTTCTTCAAATTATATATTTTTTTAAAAAATCTGAAAAAGTGATTGCATTCCTTAATTCATATGGTGAATGACTTACATTTTAATGGGAAATTTCCCCGTTTTGAAATATTACTTACTGATAATGAAGAAATGTGTTAATGTTCTTTTATAGCCTTAGTCAAGAGGCTTAGGGAATTACCATGTAATTTCTGCTTTCCCATGCAATTCCTAGGATATAGGATAGTGATAACTTACCTTCATGTTCATTGGCAGCTTTTCATAGCCACTACCATTGTGCACTTATGACACTTCAGCTGTCTGAAGACACACTTTTGGGTGGGTGGCATAACTCTGACATCCTGCTGTGCTGCTTTATCCTTGCTTTCTTTTCTTTTTACTTTAAGTTACTTTTCTCTTACCTGGGGAAAAAATAAAGAATTCTGCAAAGAGGAGCAGAGGCTGCCACCGAGGCTGGCGAACATTTTCACACAAGGCACTGTGGCACAATCAGTGGTCCTTTATGGCTTCATCGCAGGGAGGTGGTGGGCTGGCAATGAATGGCATCATATAATAAAGTCCCAAGTTACTGAAATCAAAGCAGATAGAAAGAGTTCTTTTGAAATGTCAAGGTAAATATTTATTAGCCCAATGCAATCAGAAAGCTGCAGACACTGAAATTCACGGCAATTTTCAATAATCAATAACAGATGCAATGATAATAAGAGGACAGGACTACTGGTATCTGTTTTGTTTATTTTTCCTCGCAAATAGCATTGCTGATACTTTTACAACTTTTTGCTTCCTTTTGTTCTTCTGCCCTTATATATATGATTAAGCACAAAGAAACTAGAAGCATGTGTCGCAATACATCAAAATGTCAAATACAAATTACAAATAGCATATATCTTTATGAAGGTGTCATATGCAGTCTCGCGAGAAAGGAGAACCCGGAAATGGGATGCTTCCCGCGAGAATAAGGCAAACCTCGCATCCGGGAATGGGATGAGCAAGGGAAATATTCCTTAAAGGGACCTCTTCTTCCATATGCTGCTGAATTGGCGGTTAGGCGCCAATGATTAAAGCCTCATAAGGTAAATATGCTGAATAGCACCTATTTCAGCCGAAGGGATCACGGAAGTGTAAATGATCCACCCGTTTCGGTCATTGCTGACCTTTTCCAAGGCTGTGATGATTTACAGAGGCGTGTCATGAAGTAATGCCGTCATCCATTTCAATTCAGTAATCACCGATATAAATCACACTGTGAATTTAAACAATTGTATGAATAGTACACAAGTTCCTAATGCAGCACTATAATAGTATCCTATAAAGTACACGTCTTTTTCCTCCACAAGCCGCCACATGTATGATCCATCTATTGCTTGTATTAAGTGACCACACGGAATCATAGACTTACAGAGCAGCTACTAGCACATGTTGTGCAATATATTGGTATAAGTGTGTGGATTACGTTTGGGTATTTGCACAATATTTATTGTTATATGCTATTGCCCATAGGGCTTCACAGGCACACCTCATGTGTCCTTCATAAAGATATATGCTATTTGTAATTTTTATTTGACATTTTGATGTATTGCGACACATGCTTCTAGTTTCTTTGTGCTTAGCTGTTTAGCAGCACTCCCCCTCTTGTTGTTCACTTATATATATGATCCCAATATATTCCTGCTTGTATTAATTCATCCAGTCCTATTATTCTTAGTTACCAAAAGCCAATGATAGTTGGACTCACCCTCTATTTAAGTATGGCTGGAGGAACAGGAATGATTTGGGAGAAGACAGTGGTCTTGTGATCTATTGGAATGCCATCTTCATATTTGGCATTCTCATTCTTATGTCAAGATGACTCAAGGCTTTTAGAGTTTACAGATAATTTTGTGCAATTATAAGGTGGATTCGGGGCAAGCATTGGAAGAAAGAGGAAGAACCATGAAAATGTCATCCCACCCCACTCAATCCGGGTGGTCTTTTTCAGTCTGCAAATTAGAATTGTTCCATAAAATGTACACTGGAAATTATCTGGTTGGAAACTGATAATCCATGACCATGATTAAACTAGTGAAGCTGAAACAGTTATATTAAAATTTAAATTTAAATATAACTGCTAGTTTGTTCATTTTTTTTTAAGTAAAACATTTCATTATGATTCAGGCACAATTTGTGCAGAATTGCTGAGACTGCAAAGATGCATGGCATTATTAGATCCTTCTACACTAAGATCATGTAAAGCTTTTTGCTATTCTACCTACTCTGTATTACTACCATAGTGCCTGTTCTTTGTAAAACCAAATGAGTAAAAAGAAAACCACAATTTTAATGAGTTTCCTCTCATTTCCACATCTTTGTGTGCAATGCACCACATGTGTACAATATTTGGAATAAGGAGGATTTTTTGCACATTTTTCAGTATGTGATTTTTATTATCAGTTGAAAATACATAGGAGCACACTTTATTCACTTTGGAAATGCCTGATAAGCATTGCAGATGTATATGCTATTCCTTTTTCTTATAAGAAACCTCAAGAGGTATGAGGGGCTAAGTTTAACAAGACTGCTGTGCCCATCATTTTTCCATCTTTGTATTGGCTTCTGGGTGGCTGCAGTAGGGGATAGCTATTCTATTCATGTCTGCTTGTGTTCTCAGATGCATCTGTGACTATCAGAAGACCTTTAATCTCATCAGCTGGTCTTGCCATTTGTTCTTGTGAACCAGTAGCATGGTTCTTGAAGCTAGCTGTTCTTTGCTGCTACCAAAGTGCAGCAGACAAAAGAAAGAAAGAAAATGTTTTTTTCCACTCCCACTCTGCCCTCCTAGAAGTTTTGATTCCACTGAGACAGAAAAGTCTCAGTCCATTAACTACTCTTCCTGTACTCAAATGCCTGCCTTACAACTCATTCAACAATGCTTACCCCCTCTTCCTTACAGCAGCAAATATGTTGTTACTCTCCTTAAGCATTTCATCCAAAATTTTGCCTCAGGCAAAACAATAAAGCTGAGCAGCAATGATTGGAAAAAAAGAGAGATCCTGTAAGCTTTGTGAGTGCTCACTTTAAGATGCCATTAAGGTTTTCAAAAAACCCCACTTCCCTTGTTCACAATTTTGTGAAAAATTGTAGTTCTATTTGTCTGAGCCATGTTACGGGGGGAAAATGGAAGGACTCAATGATTATGCTCTAAGGCAGTGGTTCAACCTTGGGTCAAACTCCCAGAATTCCAGCCAGTTTAAGCTGTTAGGGTTTCTGATTATGCTCTAAGGGAAGAGAAGTTAACCTTGCAGCCATATTCCTGCTGCCCATTGATCATGGTTGAAATATTGGTTTGTTTTTCGTTTATGTTCATGTCGCCATGCAGAGTGCTAGACCCCTCTGGCAGCACTTTCTATCTGCCTGCTTTCTACTTTTACCTACCTTTAAAATTCATTGGCCAGATGAAAGTGATTGTATTTTTTTCTATGTGGCTTGAAAACAGATTCAGATGAGGTTAACCAGAAGTTCTATTGCAGCAAATAAAACAATGTTCTCTCCCATTGCAAAATACTCAAGTAGCAGCCATTCTTTTCCACTGCACACAGATCTTTGACAGATATCTTCCATAGGGTTGCAGGGAATTACTCTTTTACCAATATGAACACATCTGAATGTCTTCTTTCCCTGAGTAGTACACAATGTAGGTGAAAATCCCGAAACAAAAACATCCCGAAACTAGAGCCAATCTTTATACTGTATGATGTCACACATGTATTTAATAGGGGTGGATATCGCTGGTTTAAATTACTTTGAAATCCATTTTTTTCATATTTGAAATTATTTCTATCATATATCGACCCTCGGGTTCCGACCCGGAAGAGAAATGTCAAAACCGAACCCGGCCGCCACTTTTTCTAAAGGTCACGTTATTAGGTCGTATTTTTCCCTCAACTTGCGAGAGGAGACTGGGTCCCAGGTGTTTTGGCCTACAACTCCCAGAAATCCCAGCCAGTTTACCAGCTGTTAGGATTTCTGGGAGTTGAAGGCCAAAACATCCCTCTCCTTCCTTTGGTTGCGGCAACCGAAGGAAGAGGGAAGGCGCCTCCTCCGCTTTATTGCTAAGGACAGAAGGAGGAGGGGATTTGCGGCCCCACCTCCTCCTCTCCTTGGCAATAAACTGGGACCCTTGTCTCGGTTTATTGCCAAGGACAGAAGGAGGAGGGGATTTGCGACCCTGCGCCTCCTCCTGTCTTTGGGAATAACCCGGGACCCGGTTTATTGCCAAGGAGAGGAGGAGGTGGGGCCACGAATCCCCTCCTCCTTCTGTCCTTGGCAATAAACCAGGACAAGGGTCCCGGTTTATGGCCAAAGACAGGAGGAGGTGGGGATTCGCGGCCCCGTGCCTCCTCCTGTCTTTGGGAATAACCCATGTTATTCCCAAAGACAGGAGGAGGAGGGGACGCGAATCCCCTCCTCCTTCTGTCCTTGGCAATAAACCAGGACCTGGTTTATTGCCAAGGACAGGAGGAGGAGGGGATTCACGAATCCCTTCCTCTTTCCGTCTTCGGCAATAAACCGGGACAAGGGTCCCGGTTTATTGATATGAACGTGATTTAGGTTAATCAAATGTGCTTACATTTTTTAAAAAATCTTAAAATCAGTGGAGAGACTGATTGTTCTGAAACTTGGCAGGCTTGCTACCCTGCTCATGTTGCTCACTTTGACACAATTTAACTGGATACCTCTTGTGGTTTCTAAAAAGAGTTTAATTGAAGCCTATAAAAGGATATGACACTGCTGTGCTGGTGTGACAGCTCTCTTTACTGCATGAGTAGGCTGTTCACCTTTGCCAGCAAAATAAACTTGATTACCTTTCACCTAATCCAGTTTGCCTTGTCTCCTCTCTCCTGCACCCCCAATCCTGATAAAAGACAGTGGGAAAGAACTCTCGCTATCCCCCTATTTGAATCTTTGCAGGATTTATGTCCTTATTATGTTGTCTCTTTGTGTAAAAACTCGATAGGATACCTCTTGTAGTTATCTTAATAAGATTTTTTTTCAACATTGAGCTTTTTTAAAAAAAAATTGAGTCCCATTTAAGAGGATTTAAAAAATATTTTTATTGTTTTATCATTGTCAACACAATTATTATACAATGTCTATTTTACAGCAGATTCATGTTGTTCATTACTAGCTTCAATACAAATCTTTGGCATCTGCCCTTATTTTTCTTATACATTTTTATATCCCTCACCACTGTGCTCCCCTCCCCTCTCCCCGAGCCATAGCTTTTACATATCATTTGTCCAAAATTTCATTTTTCTTTTGGAAGTAACTTTCCTTCTTTCTTTTTTAGTCCTTTTTCGTTGAATTTTCTCCATACCTCATCAAAATCACTTTGTTTCCATATACCTCTTTTTACTTTTAATATACATATCAACTTGTCATTTCTTGCCAATTTCCAGACTTCCTTGTACCATTCCTCTATTTGTACATTTATTTCTTCTTTCCAATTCCTTGCTATAAGCAATCTTGCTATTGTTAATAGGTTTGTTATCGCATCTTTATCTTTTTTCCCCAATTGTTTATTATTATATAATGATAATAAGGCTATACTAGGAGTTCTTTCAATTTTAATATTCATTATATCTTCTATTTCTCTAAATACTTCTGCCCAAAATTTACTTACATATTTACATTGCCACCACATATGTATATATGTTCCTGTTTCTTGGCATCCTCTCCAGCAATTTTTCAAGTAGTTTTTATTTATGTTTGCTATTCTTACTGGTGTAAGATACCATTTCCATATTAACCTATATTAATTTTCTTTAACCCTTATTGATAAATTTTTAAAATGTCTTTGTCTCCATAATTGTTGCCACTCTGTTTCCTTTATTTTTAACCCTAAATCTTCTTCCCAAACCTCCTTAAGGGTATTTTTTTTTCGTTCCTTCATTTCCATTATTATCTTATATATTTTACTGGTTATTCCTTTCATGTTTTCATGCTCCCTCCTATTTTGTATTATTTGTTCGAATTGGTTAAACTTATTTCCTTTTTTATTATTTTTCCCCCAGTTTTTAAACCATTGTTCTAATTGTATACAATGGAACCATGTCAACTTTATTTCTCTAAATTCTTCCATAATCATTTCCTTCTTCATTCCAACCTTTATCCAGTCCCCTATTTTATCTTTTAAAAAATTCCCTTAGTTTTTTATCCATTACTTGTTTAATTTTTTTTGGAAATTTCTTTTCCATTACAATTGGGGTTATTACTGAACCATCCATTATTAACAATCTCCTATATTTATTCCATACTTCTAATATATTACTTAACATTGGGTTTCTAATTTCCCTAATTTCTTTTTTCGTGAACTGTTTAAAAATATATTCCATATTTCTTCCTCCACTTTCCCCGAATCCTTTCTTAGCCATTCTACCCCATCTTTTTTAAATCATTCCTTCTATAACCAATCTCAATCTACTCGCTTCATAATAGTTTTTAATGTTAGGGAGTGCTAACCCTCCTTCTTTTTGCAGTTTATACCATAACTGTTTATTTAGTCTATTTCTTTTATTACCATTACAATATTTATTTATCATTTGTTGCCATCTGTTTAGTTCTTCTTCTGAAATTTGCAGTGGCAGCATTCTAAATATAAAATTTATCTTTGGGAGTATTTTCATTTTTATTAATGCTATCTTTCCAAACCAGAATAAATGTATGTTTTCATACTCTATTAATTTTTTTAACATCTTTTCTCAATGCTACTACATTTACCTCTTCCATTTCTTTTAAATCTTTTGTTATTGTTACTCCAAGGAACTCCCCCTTTTTGAATCATTGCAGGATTTATGTCCTTATTATATTGTCTCTTTGTGTAAAAATTCAATAGGATACCTCTTGTAGTTATTTTAATAAGATATTTTTAACTTAAAAATAATTCCTAAAATCAGTGGGTTATGAACATGTTCTGAAACTTGGCAGGTTTAAAGTAATCAATGTTGCCTACAAGTTTACCAAGTTTCATCTGGTAGCTGAAAAAATGACAAATAAACAGGCTTCTTCATTTTTCCCATTGCTGCTAATGAAGCAAATCTTAACAAAAGCATTACAAAGCTTTGGATATTCAGATTACAAAACAAAACGGGACCCCCAATGAATCGTTACAGAATTAAGTGGGGGGCAGGTTCCAAAGCTCTGAAATGAACTATTAATTGCACTTTAGCTACTTTGCACACCTCTAGTACAAGGATGTAGAAATAACAAGAAAAGAAAAAATAGAGAAGTTAATGAAAAGAATAACAGGATCCCCAATTATATCCAAGAGATCCTGGAAAGTTAATATATCACAGATAAGAAGTTTAATGACAAAAATAATAGGTTTTTTTTATTATGAAGAAGATAGTAAAAACAGGGTAGGATGTGTTAGTTAGGACTTTTTATTTTCTATTTCTCAACTTTTCTATCTCCTTTGTTTCAAAACAATTTTCTATCCTTCTGTTTTAGATTAGAAGAAAAATACTCTTTTTTCTCTTTCCTTTTTAACATCAAAGAAACTTTTTGTATTAGATAACAATGGAAGAAGACAAAGATGTTTAAAATGGCTGTTTTCAGTCTTGTATCCTTCCCCATTCCTCATATATTTGTAATAATAATTATATGGGGGGAAATAGCACTTGTATGCACTTGAGAGAAAATGTGTGATACACACACAAAATATATGTACTTTTCAAAAGAACTTAGAGGAAATGCATATTTCTTAAAATTACTATTAAAATATATATTGATGGCTCCAATATCACTGTTTTTAGACTGAAATGCAATGGAGCAATCAGAGTGTTATGATTCAGAACCTTGGATAGTTCTTTTAATGTTTTGATTGAGGTCCTAAGAGGATTTACTATTCTTCCCTCAGACTCAACAACCAGTGCATGAAAAGAGAAACATCTCACAAATAAATATATACACATTTAGGCAAATGTTTGTCCTTACTTAAACAATAATAACAACAGAATAAACAAAAATACAATCAAGTGCAGAAGTGATGGAGAACAAAGATTTAAAAAATAGAAAATTGGAATCTGAGCAAAAGAGATTTTGATAAATTTGCCTGCCCAGCTTGTATTTGAACACAGAGGCAAAACATAACCATCTTGACACGGTGGTTAGTCATATTGGATAACTTAATGACCAGTTCCCTCTTTAACTCATATAGTTTAGCAATGCCTATTGTAGACATCAAATCAATTTTGACATATCTGCACTGGCTTCATGTTAGGTTTGGAGCTCAATTCACTGAGCTGATTGCTACATTTAGAATGAAATGCTATTTTCAGAAGTAAGCTTCACTGAATTCAACAAAAAGTATTCCCAGGTAAGTATATATAAGGTTACAGCTGTCAAGTCTATATATCTTAGCAACACATGCTCCTATATCATCCACCCATCACACGAACAGGAGACATATTGTTTAGTATACCATATTTTTTTAAAGATGTGAATTCCTTGAGTACAGACTAGGGCCAAAATCCTCCATCTTTCCATGGCTGAGTGATTTCACTAGGAATTAATTAGAAAAAGGAGCTACCGGAGACTGTCGTCATGTCCAGGGCAGTTGCACAAGTGCACAGCACTGGAACTATTACTGATACATGCAATGCTACAGGAACACTGCAGAATCCTCAAGCCCATTCATAACCCCCGGTGCCACCATCAGCCAAATTAGGAACCTCACCTGAACTACCTAGATCTCTGCCAACCCTCCCAGGTCACTCAATTATGCAAACTCCATTGGACTGTCACCATGAGTCTTGCTGCAGAGCATATATCTTCATGAAAATAAGCCAAAATTTGGTGAGTGGCTTTCACCTTTTTAGAAGTCTTGGCCAACTGTTTGAAAAGTGGCTGTGATTGTTTGGGGGAACATCAGCCCATTTTAAGGACGTAAACCTGCCCCAAATGGTCAGCAAGTTACCTCCCTTTTGCCTTCATATAGGGGTATTTATTTGTTTGTTTATTGTGTCAAAAACAAAGTGAGAATCCATTATGCTAAATTTCATTTTACCAGAAGCTAACCACTTCAAGTGTCTCTGGTGTCACTGTAAGAAGGTCCTTCACTGTGGATGTGGCAGGGCTCAGACTGCATTGTAGTAAGTGGTCTGTGGTTTGCTCTTCTCCATACTCGCAT